>CM071626.1:38135913-38482490 GCA_036419045.1 Scirpophaga incertulas
GCAAATATTCAAACACTCATTTAATATCATGATTCTAAAGAGTAAAAGAACTCGAAATGTTACGAGAAATTGTCAATCTACATCAAAATGGTATAAATAGAGACTGTAGCCAGTACACTAAAAACCGTGTTTCCCAAGAGTTTGCTCGACTTCTTTCACATACTTCTCTGCAATCTTCTGTTGTCTCATCTGGGCTACC
Source organism: Scirpophaga incertulas (assembly GCA_036419045.1). Classification (NCBI taxonomy): domain Eukaryota; kingdom Metazoa; phylum Arthropoda; class Insecta; order Lepidoptera; family Crambidae; genus Scirpophaga; species Scirpophaga incertulas. The sequence goes on from CM071626.1 coordinate 38,136,113, forward strand.
TGAAAACACAAATTAAACAAAAATATGTATTAAAATATCTTGGGCGTAATGATCATCGATGTAATAAAAATAGTTGAGCTATCTATCGTTCTTTTTGGGCACCAGGTGCACAATTGTAGTTTTTCATGAAGATGGAATGAAGCATTTCTTGTTTTTTATGGTAAGAAAGGCTTAGAAAGCCTTGTTAGCATAGGATGTAACGCAGAAACACACAAAAGCAACAAAGGTGTGTTGTTTAGCCCATTCTTCTCCGCCGTACTTAACTTTGTGTTATACTCATCGCAACTTAGAGTGATTACACCACAGGATGTAGGCATAGTGACGGTTTTGCCGTAGTTTATAGTCAAGTTTAGGCAGATGGATATTATCCAAGCGATCGGTTTTATTTGTAGTGCTATGGGCCAATTTATTACTTGCGCTAGCTTTCTGCCCGCGGCTTCACCCGCGTGGATTTCGGGATTGGGTCTATAGAGGTTTAAGGGTCATAGCTTATGCCCACGGTTACATATGCGCGGAAGTCAGTTTATGGCGTGAAAGGTTATCGCGCTTCCCGTGGGACTATCCGTTTTTCCAAGATAAAAAATACCGCAAAACCTTGCTCAAGAATCACTCTATCTATTGGATGAACACCTCATGAAAATCTGTGCAGTAGTTTTTGAGCGAAGCCTTTATTGCGCATCCCGTGGGATCTGTCGATTTTTCCGGGATAAAAAGTAGTCTATTATTTAATCCGGACTTTTATCTTTACTTCTGCATTTCAAAGCAATCGGTTCAGTAATTACGGCGTGAAAGCGGAACAAACAAACTCACTTTCCGATTTATAATATTAGTAAGGATTTCGGAGTCGTGGTCAGGATGACTGATAAAAATTTGCTTCGGCAGCTATGAACCGCGAACAGAAGGCACGTGCGGGGTAGCTCGCGAACTTATGCCGACGAAATAAAATTTAGTTTTGGCGATAATCATTTTAATGGCCCTTGAGTATAATGTATACTTGCGTTTCACAAAAGTTACATAAGCATTATCGTTCCTATGCACCAGTGTTCGAACTTGGTACGCGACTAGCTGCTTTTTGTTGTACCTGCAGATACTATTTCGCTAAGAAGAAAATATTAATATACTCGTAACACATGTGTCATATCTGTTGGTTACTGTAATAATATTTTTAATAATGGCACTTGTAGCGGCTAAACTCCTAACCTACCGTCCTTACCTAACATGCACACAGATACATCAATCTGTCAACGTTCAGTTTTCTGTTAATTGCGAATTTGATTTGATATCGTGCGTGTGCGACCCGCTCGTAATTATTAAACAAATTTTCTTCGTTTATTTTATAATCTAATTAGTCTACTTACTACATAAACAACAAATACAATAAGAGAACATTAAGTTAACTACATCAGATGAAGATTAGAACTGCCACACAGTGAGAAAATATACCGTAGTACCTAATCCTGATTGGAGGTCGGACGAGAACTTGGTAAGTGTGCATGTTCCAACCTTTTATAGTCAGCTATTGTTTTTCTTTATTCCTAATTACCTAAAACAGCTGAAATCCGGCTTCTAGTTGTCACAAGCGCCTTTTTTAATTATTTCATAAATCAACAGCTAAATTCATTGCAGTTAAATTTAACACAAAAAAAACCAGTCCATTATATTTGTTATTATAAAATTAGAGTATAATTATAAAAATTTAAATTTAGTACTTTAAAACGCAACATTCTGTTGGTCACTTCGGCTGGATACGGTCTCTAGATGTCAAATTTTAATTTCCTTTCTCAAACCGCATTGGCAACAATATCGTCTTGAGTGTCATATAGGATTTAAGATAGATTTATTGATATAGTTAATAATTTTATACATGTTCAGAAATTACAAACTGAATATGAAACTTTTTTGCATAAGGATTGAAATAAACTAGATTGACATTCGAAACCATTGTTTACCTCATTTATCTTCATGTTACAAAAATTTGTAGAATAGAAATATTGTTTCTATCAAAATATCTAGACTATGCACTATATAAACATTAATATGAATTATATGAAAACAGAAATTAGTTCTATAATTGATAAATTTATTTAGTACAGACATAAATAACATATCTAGTTTTTAACTCATTTTATAATATTTATCAATCAATCAAAATCAACTTTATTCAAATATGACTTTCTAGAAAGTTCTTTTGAATCGTCCTAATTTTTTTTTCCTATCACCCATTCAGGACGTATTTTTTAGCTGATAAGAAGAATGGGCGCAAGAAACTTATCAGCTTTATCAAAAGTAATAACAACATTTACAATAAATTATGTCGTTATCATACAATGTACATATGTGTTTACAATTTATACGGAAAAAAACAAATATTTACACGTTAGAATGTATCCTCAGATCAACTCGAAGCATTGGCATCATTTAAATATTCATTGACTTGTATTAGCCCTTACTCATTGTACCTACCATCAACATCAACATGTACCTTGAACTTATGAAAAGGCAATTCACTATGTGGAATGTTGTTATAAAAAATGTATACATTTACCCATAAACGAGCCTCTAGTTTTTTTGTAGCCTGTACGTTGGAACGGCAAGTTTATTTTTATTTCTTGTGTTTAAATTATGCATTTGAAAATTAGTATGAAACGTGTTACAATTTTTGTACACATTTGGCGTGCTTTCCGTATCATCGGTGATTCGCAATATTACGGCCTTGGAGCAGCGGAGAGACTTTGGCTCTCTGTGTGTTCTTTATAGGCTCTTTAACGGAGAGTGCTCTGAGGAACTATTTGCAATGTCGCTTTTTTACCATCGCACCACCCGCCACCGCAGTAGACTTCATCCATATCACCTGGAACCGATCTTGTCTAGTACAGTTCGGTTTCAGCGTTCATTCCTTCCGCGTACATGCAAACTCTGGAATGAGCTCCCAGCTGCGATGTTTCCTAAGCGCTACGATATGTCTAACTTCAAACGAGGCTTAAAAAGAGTATTTCTCTCCAGGTAGGCAGCGGCTCAGCTGTGCCCCTGGCACTGCAGATATCCATGAGCGATGGTTACCACTTAACATCAGGTGGGTCATTTGCTCGTTTGCCACCGTGTGGAATAAAAAAAAAAACATAAACACATTTTCATGAATATACTGACCGCTAAAGTCATTATATTAATCTCTTTAAATAAATCTCATCTTTAAAATACGGGCAAATTAAATTCTCCCCTTCTGTTAACCGTTATGGTTTCTGTATTTTATTTAAAACATGAAGCAATTCGTGGCAAAGGAAATAAGTAACTAGATAGGGGTGACACTATGATTATTCCATTACATTACTTGCTACTACTACTTATTCGACTTTAAGTATAGCATTCAATATTACTTTTCGTTCAAGAATGCACCCAATTTTTATCATGATTCCAAGAAGATAGAGCGATTGCACTATTTTTCAGTATTTAGAAATTACTATCAGGATCAACCCCTCACCTTCTCTTTGATGACGCGACGTTCGTACTTCTCTTGCTGCTCCAGCTCGAGACGCAGCGCCACGCCCTCGTTGTGGATCTTCTCCCGGAGCTCTGCCCTATAATGCAAATGGATCAGGTTTACTCACAACATCTTCAAAACTGGCGCTTATATGTCCAACATCAACCACACTTCATAGATTCTCACTTCATGAGAAGATGAACATGAACCTGTTGCCGAAGTAGAAACTTCGTATCAAGAAAACAGAGTGGCTGTAAATAAAGATATTCGATCCCAGAAAACGGGTTTCTAATAGTGGTGTGGTCCATCAATTGCCTCCGAAACTACCTCTGGGTTAATTGACCAGATGGTCACGGACCATAGAGCTCTGTGCTGGCTGAGAGAAAAACAAGACATGAACGCAATATTGGACAACTGGAGGCCAATGTTTGAAACAATAGAAAACCAATTCGCATCGTGAGATTCGTATACGAATTACCGAATTCACTATTTCTGAATTTTCATTTCGTGCGTTGCGCAGCGAGTGGTTCAACCCACTCGTTTTTGATTTCTACTAGTAGAATATCCAACGCTGAAGTGACCTTAACAGTGATCCGTTTCACGTGTGGATCATCGCCGGATTTTTGTTTTTGTTGTTGTGGTTTTGAATTTTTCAGCGTTAAAACGGAATTTAATTAAGAATTTGTTCTTAATGACGACACTGAATTCGAGTGATTCAAAAATCGATACAATTGTAAGCAGTAGAAAATAATTTCGCGCACGATTTGTAGATAGATAGATAAATTCTTTATTGCTCACAATAACAAAAGAAACATTAAACAACATACAGGTATTACATAAAATTACATTGTGGGCAAAGGCGGTCTTATCGCTTAGAGCGATCTCTTCCAGACAACCTTTAGAGTGGAATTTTAAAGTGGAATTTTGTAATCGTCTTCGAATTAAAAATTCACGTTCTAATGATTCAAAAATACGTCTCCTGGTCGTTAGTTATCCAACACCACGACTTTGTCATTGTCACTGTTCAAGGCAGATTTTATCAGCACAAACTATATACGAGGATGAAAAACAACGTCACTCGATAATGTAAAACAATAGTAATAAAAAAAAAAACAAAAAGAGTGCTTAAATGAAAACAACACTGACAGAGAGGGTAGGTATTTATATAGAATTGAAGCAGATCCCTGGCAACAAGAACAAAGTCTCGGCCCTTCTTATTAGCATTTATGTTACATTAACATTTATGTTATTAAAAGACTTATTATTGAATATAAAACAAACGAAATATACCTTATATACCAATTGTCGATTCGAATGCTTACTAAAGTGGTTAGTGTATTTTGTTATAATCACACACTTCAAATACTTAGGTATGCCAGACCCTTTCGGCAGAAAAAAGTGGTTTGCGTGATTTTTTTCTAAAAGCCAATAAAATTTCCTATCGAATACATTAAAAAAAAATATATCCGCAATGACAGTAAAACATTTACTTAATAATAATTTTTTTTAACATTGTTTCGGCAATAGGAATTCACGCATACCGAGCTTAATTTATTCCTACACTTATGTAGGTACTATTTATTTAAATAAATATTTTTTAATTCCCTATAACGGCACTTTCAGTGTTACCGGCTCCCCGCTTATATGTAACTATAAATTAAAAAAAATATTCTCTGTCTCTCACCTGGCTCGTTCTTTGTCATTTATCTGTTTCATGATCTCTTGTCGGTGACGCTCAATCCTTGCTTTGCGTTGGTCGTCTAGCTGAAAATAAAATGTTCGTTTTTCCTGACATCACGCTTGATAGTAATTATTATATAACAGAATACATAATCAAATATCTTTTAACATTTATTATTGTACTAGCTGTGCCAGCGACTTCGTCCGCGTGGTTAATTATTTTGAGCATCATATTTATTTTTGCAAACAACCACCTCGGCTGTTACCCGATCTTAAAAACGCGACATATCCAAATTTGATTACCATAAAAACGATTCTAGTGAGTTAACATTAAAAGATAGACATATACTGTTGCGGACATTTTATAAGATCATTTTAAGAGGAATAGTTCTTTCCTACATATTTTTTTTGGTATCTAGAACCGTTTTCACAGCGCACGCAACGAAAGCCCTCAAAGATGAATAATTTTCCCCGTTTTTTTCCACATTTTCCATTATTTCTTCGCTCCTATTAGTCGCAGCGTGATATTATGTAGTCCTAATCCTCGATAAATGGGCTATTCGTTAAAAAAAGAATTTTTCAATTCGAACCAGGAGACCTATTTTTGAATTACGAATGCGACTTCGAAATCACGGATGTGACTAATAATCACCGATTTTCAATAATTCCTATTTTTGAATATCACTGATGTGACTACCTTAGTCACAGGTGTGATTTCATTACGAGTGCCCTCAACCACTCGTAATCAAGTCATACTTGTGAAAATGTTATCTGTGTTTTGTTTGATTTTTCAGTCTATATATATATAATGAATGTAGTATATATATTATATATTGGTTAAGCCGGCAATAACCGGCAGCATTCTGCGTGGAACCGAACTCTTACATTTATGTGTGTACTTATCTATGTTGGCAGCTCTGCGATCGACTTTCAAAAATTGGATGTTTAGGAATCCGTGACCTCAAAATCACCGCTGACTATTTAGTCAGCGGTGATTTCGAAATCGCATTCGTAATTCAAAAATAGGTCCCCTGGATTTCCAGAGATTAGCGCGTTCAAACAAACAAACAAATAATCAACCAAACAAATTATTCAGCTTTATAATATTAGTATTACACAGGAACTTTTATCTTTTATCATTTATTATATCGACGGAACTGAATGTAAAGCCACTTCGTTGACCGTAGGTGCATCTACGAAATTTATATCAAAGCTACTAGTGTTCACGACTTCGTCATATTTTGGACAATTTACACAATATTATTGTGGCCTATGTATTATTGTGATGTATATAAGCTATATTATTGTAAGGTTTGATTGAAATCTATTTAGTAGTTTTTACGGGAAAGAGTAACAAACATCTAGCCGTACTTAGAAACTAGTGATGTGCCGGATATCCGTATCCGTATCCGCGGATATCCGACGCAGAAGAATGATTCGTATCCGTGTCCGTAACTGTTACTTTTTGGCGGATCTTTTACGGATCTATTTAGCAGAGTCTTCTTTAAAGAATAATTCATATTCTTGAGGATGTTTTCTTTGTAAATGATTTTTAAAGGAAGTTGAGCCTTTACCCTTACGAGAATACATTCCATCACAACACAGTTTGCACATTCATCATTTATTAGCACAAAATAATTCCATATTACACTACTAAACTTCTTTGTAGACATTTTTTTTTAATCATATACCACTACCAAACACAAGCGTTATCTATACATTGTCCCAGTGTCACATTAAAGTAAAACAAAACAAAAAACCCGCCGCGCAATGCAAGTCGAAACATGTCTCAACTTAAGATCGCGCGCACCGACACCGATTGTGTAAGAAAGTTAAGATCCGTATCCGCATCCGTATCTGCGGATCTTGACACCAAATATCCGTATCCGCGGATCTAGATTTTTGACGATCCGGCACATCACCATTAGAAACTTTCGTGTAATTATAATATTAGTAGAGATACTGTCTCCGGTCACTTTACACTACGAAAAAGTCCAAGGTAAATCAGTGTTATAAAATTATACATATTAAAGAATGTAAGTAATAAGAGGTGTTAAAGACCGGGTACTTGCATGTCGAATGTAAAAATTTCAAAAATAAACTGACCGCCTTCTGCTTCTGTATGAACTCCTCGTTCTGTCGCGCGGCATTGTTGAAACTCTGCTCGTCCTTGGCGATCTCCCGAGCGATCAGCCGATAGATATCGTTGATCTGCAGAAGGTATTAAGTAGCGATAGAGGTGTTTAATCTGCTTAAGTTATATAATGTAGCATAACGTTATGATACATTTAAATATTATATTATTTTTTCCGCTATAATTATAAGACTTACTTAGAAGATGCAGGTCGACCTAGGCGGACATATCTCGATCAAATCGAAGATGTCCTAAAGAAAGGCCGGGTCAAGAGTATTCGCAACCGACGAGCATGCATTAAGACGCTCATGAAAGTGGAGAAAGCAAGAGAAGTGTGCCAGGATCGTAGCAAGTGGAGAGAGGTGGTCTCTGCCTACCCCATTGGGAACAAGGCGTGACATATATGTATGTATGTATAAAATAAAGTAGTAGTAAAGCAAATATGTATGCTATTTAATTTTAATACCTATCTAAATTTTATATTTACAACATTAAACTGGCCAATTTACGAACGAAATGCACAATCCCGAGCGCATGAAACTCCGAACATAATCAATCCTCGCGATCGAGTCTCGCACATTACTGGGGCTTAAATTAAAATATAGCAGAAAAATAACATCTTCATTTAAATTGAATATTATAAGTTATAACCTGATTTGCTTATTATACTCTACTCATTATTGACAACTCAATAAAGTCTATCCAAATAAATTTTTGGACACACGTGATTCATGGAAATAGAGTTCAATTTCAATGTCCGTTGTAGCGCCATCTTGCCAGTCCACGCTGGATTTGGTGTGATTTGGCAGTTCTTCTCAACTACACTAGATGTCGCTAAGTCAAGCATTTGGTTTCATTTATTACTAGATATTAACAGTAGCAGTAAAAGTTATAATTTTATATTAGGTATTAGCATTTAATTTTTTAACTTTATAATTTATTAGTTATATGTTATAACGAACACCTTGAAGTAACAATGGTTAAAGAAATGTTCGTACAATGATGTCATGAGATTTTTTTTTTAATTAAAGTTTAACGGCCTTGATGTCATAATCCCAGAAGAAGGTTTTTTTTTAATCACAATGTCATGAGATTGAAGATTGTGATTAAAAAAACCTTCTTCTCGGATTAATTAACAACACTCTGCCGCGAGGTGGCGGTATATTTTTTATTGAAAAATCATATTTATTTCTCATTTCACGAGAATTCGACATTATTGTACTGATCGAATACATGCGGCCTCTGCCGACAAATGTTTTTAAGTTTCCATTATCATTATCTGAAAACCATTATCTGGAGACGAATTTTTGAAACAATAGAAAACGGATGGATGAAAGTAGACTGACCAAAATGATTTATGAAGCTGGAGTGAGTGGAGATGCGGGACGAGGAAGACCTAGGCGAACATATTTCGAACAAATCGAAAGTGTCCTCAAAAATGGCCAGGTCAGAAGTACCCGCAATCGTCGAGCATGTATGAGGAATGTTATGAAAGTAGATGAAGCGAAAGAGATATGTAAAGACCGTAGCAAGTGGAAAGACGTAATCTTTGCTTACCCCCGTGGGAAAAAGGCGTGAGTGTATGTATGTATGTATGTAGAAAACCAATTCGCATTCGAAATCGAGAGATTTGTATACGAATTACCGAATTTACTCTATTTCTTTCATTACAGCGGTTCAACTGTAACACTTTTTTTCACTGATTTTAAGTACTATTAAAGACATTTTTTTTTATTCATATTGATTAAATTCACATTTACAATTGTACCTTGCATTGGTTATGTTTTCGTCGAATTGTTACTTTGACATTGACAGTTCTATAGTGTGGGCCGCTTATCATGATCCTAACACCATTATCTATGGGCAAATTGGGCAACCAAATCTAGCCAAGCGTCGTCTACAAAGATAGGTTCTTTATTAATAATACTGAAACATCACTCCGGAATTCATAGATTAAAAACAGTGTCGTAGATTATTAACTGCCCACAGATTATATACCGGATACTAATTAACAACAAACTATTTGCACTGCCGGTTACAAAAATATCATTTAGAATTAAACTTAAATTTAGGAAGATCAATTCTTCCTTTCCTTTATTTGTGGCGGATCGACATAGTTTCCACACCATCCTAGTTCCATTTAACAACAAACATCACATAGGTACTATACATCGTCTATATAGTCTTTGCCTCATCGGTGGTAAGCAATCTGTAACGGTATACTAATCTGTGACTTGGAGATCTGAAATCTGGGATTTGGGAATCGATCTATTGTAAAAATCTCACGCATATTTCGTGATATAGAAATCGTATAAAAGTTACTGAAAGTGGTGTGAGGATCACAAATTTCAGGAGTATTTTATTTCCCATAAAATTATCCATATCTTTTGGAACCAACATAATTTTTAACCTAGTTGCCACCGGCACTTAGGAAAAATAATAAACTAAAATATTTACATATTGAAAGCCCGATAAAAAGGTCAGTAATAGTTGCATTTATCTCTTTAATTCTTTAATCTCTTTAATTTCAATTTGTTCCCAATAGTAATGATTTTCACAAATAATTATTGATATTTGTTTTGAGCGGGTAGGCTTAACCACCCATACCAAATCATGCTGAAATTAGTTGTTCAGTTGCTAATCTCATGTATTTGAGGTAATTGGTGTTTGTATTTAATCATAATAATATAAATAATGTAAATTCTTGTTCTTTTAAAATGTAAATGTACCATAATTTGATGAATGTTCAATAGATCATGTTTGATATTTTTCTTTGTAACCTAGTTGTCAGATTTAATTGTATGAAGAACAGTAATGTATATGGGTTCCTTCTGAACCGCATAGACCCCACAGTGAGTCCATGACTATGATAATGTAGCATTTTATGATATGTAACAGGGCAAAAAGGTACCGGGAGGTTGTTATACCCGGCCTACAAATTTATGTAAGGAAAATATATAAAATAAAAGCCTTGAAGAGAATTATATAAACCTTAAGGAGAATACTTACTGCAATCTATTAAAAGAAGAGTGTCTGGACCCAGCCTCAAGGAAGGTATTCAGTACTAACCACCGGGGGATGGGAATTTAGCATTAGAATACATATTATTTCTTAGATTTTAGAATTACCATAATAAATAGTTTATTTCTATTGTTGTTAAATATCCTTGCCGAGATTGGTCAAACAGCACCAGAACCAACCTGCCCTTGTGGTCTACTCATCAAAATTTGTTATTCTAAGTACTAAGTTATTCTAATAAAGTTATTTATTTTAATTGGCTAATTTGTTTTTTTAATTTAGTTGTTATAAAAAAAGTTGATAATTAAATCAGTAATTTTGTTTATTTTGTATTATTTGTGTTTTCTTTATAACTAGATGGTGAGTAAGAATAATATAACATTACACAACCCACTCGTTTTTGATTTCTACTAGTAGAATATCCAACGCTGAAGTGACCTTGACCGTGATCCGTTTCACGTGTCATCGCCGGTTTATTGTTTTTTAATGTGAACGCAGCAATTCCAAAAGTTTATACTTTTCGGAACGTATCATTCTTGCTCTCTGCCAAAAATCTTTGTGTGTGTAAGGTCTCTCTCATGGAATAAAATTAAAATAAAAACAATTTTAATGGAAAAATATCGTTTTAATGATAACAAATATCAACATTTTTGTTGTGGTTTTTAATTTTTCTGCGTAAATCGGTGTTTAATTAAGAATTTGTTTTAAATGACAGCACTGAATTCGAGTGATTTATATACCTACATTTCTTGCTCAGCTCGGCCAGGAGAACAACATATCTAAAATTTAGACCTGGATTCCGAAAACCACTTGGCCATTTAAACAGTATCATCTATCTACTTTTGATTTTAACTAACATAAGTGAATGATGCTGCTGTTATTTTTGCCAATGCAACAATTGAAAACATGAGTTGATGAAGGTGATATGTCACTGATTCATAATTTATCAGGAACAAGTTTTAAAGTTCTCATTATTACTGTGTGGATATTTGATTATATGAGTTACTATTAGTTAGTAATACTGGACTATATATTAAACTAGCTTTCTGCCCGCGGCTTCGCCCGCGTGGATTTCGGGATTGGGTGTATAGAGGGTTAAGGGTCATAGCTTTTGCCCACGGCTACATATACGCGGAAGTCGGTTTATGGTGCGAAGATTTTATCGCGCTTCCCGTGGGACTATCAGTTTTTCCGAGATAAAAAATGCCGCAAAACTCCTCAAGAATCACTCTATCTATTGATGAAAACCGCATAAAAATCTGTGCAGTAGTTTTTGAGCGAAGCCTTTATTGCGCATCCGTGGGATCTGTCGATTTTTCCGGGATAAAAAGTAGCCTATGTTACTCGGGGAGAATGTAGCTTTCCAAAGGTGAAAGAATTTTTGAAATCGGTCCAGTAGTTTAAGCGTGAAGAGGTAACAAACAAACAAACAAACAAACAAATAAACAAACAAACAAACACACTTTCGCATTTATAATATTAGTTGGGATAATCTAGTGTATTTTTATGTAGTCGATAAAAAACTAATACAAAGTTAGAAATAATAACATTTATTCGTTATATGTACGAGTCTATGGTTAAGTGCCCTTAACACCTTATGCATTTTTGTTACTACCGACCACCTGCACATAACACTTTCATACACTGGTTATCTTCATTTTTAGACATATTTCAACAATGTTTGAAAGAACAAAATGTGTGTACGGACATCACACCTTCATATACGCAATAAAGTGAAAAAATAATAAAATGTTACATATCACCTTCATCCACTCATGTCTTCAATTGTTGCCGCTATTACTTTGGCCTATTTGATTGAAAATTGTTTTATTTAGTCACTATATGTTTATTATGATACTTTGGTAATGTAGAAGAGAATACAGACCTGTTGGACTCGTGCCTCGTGTAGCTTCTTCATCTCTGTATTCCTCTTGATGGCTGCATCGCGCTCTTTCCTGCGATACTCTCTCTCCACATCTTCCTGTATCTTCAGATTCCTAATTCTCTCAAGCTCTTTTTTCAGCTCTTGTTCAGCCTATATGTACAGAAAATACCTTTCACTGGATCGAAATGCATACAAAGAAGAGCCAAACATAAGAGAGTGAAATAAAATTAGTCAGCTAGAAGGAAATTATTACATATAAATATATCCTTACTATAATATTATAAATCGGAAAGTGAGTTTGTTTGTTTGTTTAAATAAACAAACTCACAAAATAAAGTTACTAATTTGTAAAAAAAAAGTAATGTCAACTGTATCCGACAAAAATGTTTTGAGAATAAATGTGTGACAGAAATTGTAGGTCCTTCGGACCTTTACGGTAAAGACGCTATTGGCCAGAACGATTGTGCTGTAGGAATATGACCTACGATGCAATTGGGATACGAAATAGTTATTTATGCAACTGTATAATCAAGGGTATTACAACACGAATGTGGGTGATAATAGTATCACATGAGTGTTTTAATACCTAATTATAACAGTTGCATACAAGACTTTATTTACAATCATGATGTGAGTAATTGTTTGTTTGCGATTTCCAATATTCGAGTGAAAAAATGGCGGGAAATAACACGATAAGACGAAACTCCGAAATTACGAATTAGTCTACAATTTGTTGATCTTTGTTCAAAATTTTTGCGATCTGGTTGTGAAAATGTCATTGCTTGAGAATGTTCTTTTTTGAAATTCATAATATCACGCGTTTGGATGATATAATGATCATAATATCATTGAGTGTTTTAATGTTGGCAATAAGCTAATTGTCATAGGTTCTTTTATAGAGGATTAATAGCATGATAGTAGATAAATGGATAAATAAAATGACTTCGTCTTCTTAGACGTGCTCGCTATAAAAGTGTCACGCTCATGTGATCACGTCTCGTTTGAAAAGGATCAGTAATAATGATCCGTAGAAATAACAAAATAAATTATACTCACGCGAAACAAGTCAAAGTTTGAGCGTGGATAAGAATTACTCAGAAAATAATTACCATCAAATATTTGATTAAAAGTTTTAGTTAAGTTATTAAACAAAGAGTACCTAAGTAATTAAATAATATTTGCTATGTAAAATATTTACGATCATATTTCTCTATGTGACATCGCTATTACTCAGGAGAAAGGTTACCATAAATATAAAATATGAATAAAAGAAGTAGAATGGACGGGACACAGAATCATATTACAAAACACCTTCTGACTTTGACTTTTTTACTCTGACTTGATTAGTATGCGTACTGTCCAGGGGTTCTCGGACAGTCCCTCCTTTGGCGGTGGCTTGACCAACTCTCGGTCGAGCCGGCCCCGGGACACATGGCGGTCGAATCGCCCCGCCAATGTATGGGCCCAGAGAACTCGGGGGGGGGGTTTTAGTGGGTAGGCCGGTCCTCTTGACCGGAGAGTTCCACACACGGTCGCGCCTTGCCAGCGCGGTGTTATGGTGAATAAGGTCGCATTACCCCTCAAAAAACTTCTGACATTAGTTTGTGTAGCTCTCCATTGAACGCATTGTATGCTTGATGCCATTTTCCAATTATTAAAATTTTTGTGAATAATCTTACAAAGGAAGCTGTAAAAACCTTTTGCGCACGGGCGATATGATCGATTCCCTTCTGGCGCGCGGCGGCGGCTGCATCCGAGGCAGCACGTGCGGCCGCCTCGCGTTCGCGGCGTCGCTTCAGGAATGCCGCTATTCGCTCGTCCGCGATGCGTTCCTCTTCTAGCTGAACTTGTCTATAATGAAGTAGGTCTGCGTTGCCTGTCGATGTTATATCCCCATAAATATCTTTTAGCTATATTTACCTACCGAGGGTGCATAGTTTTTCAGACTCCACCATATCAAAAGAGAAGAAAATAAGACTAACAGCCGTCAGAGCAAAAGGCCTTTCGATTAGCAAGCATATACTGGGAATCGCAGCGTTAGTAGGCCGCTTACAAGGTAGACCGACGATTTGGTGAACATCGCAGGATGGCGCTGGATACTACCAGCGTAGGTGGCGATGCATGAGAGAGAGGAAAGGTATTTGCAGTAATGATGATGATAAAGTTGTACTCATCGTTATAGAAAAGACAGTTAGCTTTCAATACCGCAACATAATGTTGTATTAGATCGGAAGCGTTAAATTATCTACCGCATATCAAAAAAAATGTGAATAAAACGTTTGTGGTATTTGGTGTAGATGTATGAGTTGCGATTATTCAATCTATATAAATAAAAATGAATTGTTGTTCGTTAGTCTGCTTAAAACTCGAGAACGGCTGGGCCGATTGAGCTGATTTTGGTTTTAAAATGTTTGTCGTAGTCCAGGGTAGGTCTAAACGGTGAGCAAATAAGGAAAAATTGCGAGTAAGATAGAGTAAGACGACAATTTCATTTTCCCATATAAAAGTTGATCACTTACTTTCTATCAAACATTTGACGGTATTTGTACTCTCAGTTCCACTCGAATTGAAGAACGCATTAAAACAAGACTTTTGAATCGACAACATAATATCAACTTTGCTTATAACATCGTGTATTTAAATTTCAAAATATAAAAATAATTAATGTGTTGTGACATATTTGATGGGTGCCATCCTTACAGTGTTACTAACTCTCAAAAATATTTTTATTATATTGTTTTGTCATCTCATGTAAAAAGAACCCGTGTATCCGAACGTTCCATTGTTTTGTCCATATAGACCATAGTTATAAGCCTTTAAAAATAATAAAAAGCGAAATGTATTAGTAACTCTTTATTTCCATCATCTTGGCTCCATCTACTTGGGAACCACTTGGCTCCCCAGGACATGATGATATGGTGGAAGTACTAGGCGACTCGGAAAAATCTGATTCGATCAGAACATAATTATAATTAGGCGGTACGAAGTTCACCGGGTCAGCTAGTCTTTAATAAATACTTACCTTCGTCGAGCATTTCTCTGAGCTTGGCCTGTCGTGCCCACTTCTCCTTAAGTTTCTGTGCTTCGTCGATCTGCATCGCAATGTTAGCCTGGTTCACACGAATGCTCTCCTCTTCGATACGCTCCGCCTCCATTATCTGCAACATGATGTAGTGCGATAACGTAAAGGTAAACGAATTGACGTTGTGAAGTTGTCAAGTCATGTAATAACATGACTTGACAACTTCACACCGTCAATCAGTCACTAAGAAACGGTGACACAATATTAAGCGCAGTGCCTGATTAACCCTTAAGCTAATTAGGCTGCAGCCTAGGGTGCGAGGGTCGGAGGGCGGACAATCAATTTTGAAATTTAAAAAACGCGTGTAAAACAAACCCTGACTTGACTCGAATAGGTTCTTTTTAGGCCGACCGTAACACACCTGGCGTGGGCGCGTTCGTACAATTAGCCTAGGGCGGTCAGAACTCTTGATCAGTCGCTGATTAAGCGATAACGAACAATACTACTAAAGCATAATATTATGTCTATGGAAGATAATTTGCTTACAACAACGTTTTGTAGTGATTTCGTGACCATGGCTTTGAAACAAAAAAAGTTAGAATGATCAATATATAAAGTATGGTGAAAACTATTTTTATTGCGGCGTTTCCCAACCAGTAGGGTTATTTTGAAACGTCGGAAACCCACTTTCCGTTCGGATTCGAAAACTTTCCGAAGGCAAGTTATTTTGAAATGTTGTATCGACATTAGGATTCGAAACGAATAACATTAGCTTACGGAAACTATTCCGTGAGGTTTTTGCTGTCGGAAACTTTTGTCGAATCTCGAGTTTTGACCAAAAGAGTGTATTTTCAACGCTTTTCAGCCTTTTGTAACACATTTAGAGGTAAGTTAATAAATTGCATCAGATAAAAAAAGATTTTGATTAAGGAATGATGGAAATGTGAATGTAAAATAGAATGTAATAAGTTTGTTTATTTTGTTCATGTAAATCTTATGTAAATATTAACTGATTATTTACTGTTAAAATCACGATAGTTTTACTAGGAAGTCGTGAATAATATGGTCTTATGAAAAAAAGACGCTTACGAAAACCCCAAAAAATATAGGTTATTTTAATATGCTTATAAAATATATATAATGACTAAAATATGGTGCGTGTCATTTTCTACTAAACCTACCATTTTCAATCATACTTTGTAAACGTAAAGGTAAATGCATGTTACTCTATGGTTGACTTTCCGAACGTAAAGTTTCCGTGGCCTTTCCGACGGTGTTTTAGAATAGCATTTTTCGAGTCGAACGGATTGAATTCGGATTGAATGTCATTCGGATTCGAAAAGTTTCCGACGTTTCAATATCACCCAGCAGTGCTCCCAACCAGTGCACTAGAGGGGCGTAGAGAGAACCAAGCGGGGCGCAGTGAGAGGGTTCAGAATTAATTAATATATAAATATAAAATATTTATAGAAATCGTTCACATAAACCCGTTTAATTTGCTTTTTATTCAGACTCCCCATTTCGCCATCTTAGGGTGGGCGTAGTATTTTAGCATAATGTTGGTTGAGCCGCATAGGGTAACTCCTACTTTATTTGTGATGTGAATTGATGCTACCTGTAGACAATCATTGGAAAACATCACCAGAATGTCAAGTTGTGATTAGAGAAATTCCAAAACATATAGATATTCCGTAACTTGATACCTATTCATTTCTATTACACACAACGCTTTACCTTAGCGGTCTCGTGAGTGTGGATCTGCTCCCGAACTGCGGCTAAGTTCTGAAGCCGCAATTGGTGGCGCCGCTCTTCATCCGCCTCAGCACGTATCACCGCCGCCTGGCGGTTCTCCTCCATTATGGCGTCTAGCCTGTTAACATTTCAATGTCCTACTGTGTGGAACTTTGTCATCGATTGAACTTATTGATAGTTTGAACCCAATTTCCTATTACACAAATTCACATTATATCAATTTCAATAAAAAGAAAAATTAATACTTGTAAGCGTGGGCGGTGCAAAAGGCCTCGCGCCTCACAGCCGAAAATATATTTGAAAAAGTATGGAAAATCTTATTTTATATTCCCTTCTTGCACCAACAGAGTGCCTCGTAAAACGCACATTAGGTTTAGGTCTTGCGCCGCCACTGGCTACAATCATATAAAATCTAGTATATTTAAAAAATATATAAGTATACAGGCAAGGGCGGATCCAGCTTTGACGCTAAGGGTGACCCCCTTAGGTACATAGTCGTCGGTCAAATCAAGAACTCATAATTTAATTTTGATAACAATAGATACAAATAAAAAGTAAGTATTTTATTAATGTACGTACGTACTGTACTTAAAAATATTTATTCTTTATTGTAACTTAACACTTGATAACTTGTAGGTAGGTACCTACAAGTTATATTGCCATCTTCTCTTGAAGACATCTGGGGAAGCACTATCACGCACGCAATGAGGCGGCCTATTTATTATTATTTATTCCATACTATTACATACTATTTATTCCATAGCCGTGGTGAATGATTTGTCATAACAGCTAGAGGTATGTCGAGGGGTATGACGCGGGTTACATAAAATCTGTATGATTACATTAAAATTTATAAATAACATTATTATGTTCAATTCAAAAGGATGGGACACCCCTCCCCCCCCCTAGATCCGCCACTGTATAAGGGAAGAAATAATAAAGTTATGGATGAATTTGTTTCTATGCTCATACAAATTAGGTGACTACCAAATCGACGAGCTCCGTAGTCGAGTGGTTAGGTTAGTACACCGGTTTCAAGGTGTCACCATCTCCGAGGGCCCGGGTTCGAATCCCGGTGGGGGCAGATGTTTGCGTGATAAATGCGAGCATTTGTACCTTAGTCATTGTTAACATATATTCTAAATCATTTATACATGTATGTCTATCCGTTACCCTAGATCCCATAACACAAGCCTTACAGAGCTTACTTTGGGTTAGGCTAATTGATGTAATTGTAAGGAATATTTATTTATTAAAAAAAAAAGATATCTTCCAGCTAACCCTACAAGAATTAAAAAAATATATGTAGTGTGGAGTGTGGAGTGTCTCCGTGTCTTACTTATCTCTTATTCTTGTCTTATTTATTATATTTGACTTTAATTTAATATAATAAAATTAGTTGAATGTTATTGTTCTAATATTTATTTCGATTTGAAGTCAAAATATAGTAATTAGGTCTCAGATTTTAGCCAAGAACGAGACACAACTAAAGATTGTTTTTACTCCTACAGTCTGAAAAACTGACCTTCTCTCCTCTTCGTCCAATTCTTTTTTGATGAGCTGTTTTTCTGCTATCTGCGCGTCTCTAATAGCATGGCATTTGGACGCTAAGATGATTCTGTTGCAGAGGCGTGGCCCTTGCATATTGTCTGCTCTTAACACTGAGAAAGTGAAAATAGTTGACATCGATTCAAAGCTACTATGTTTATGACTGACAGGGAAAAGGAATCGAGTATATACATATTATTATGTATAAAATCCCTGTACGTATATACGTACAGGGATTTTTTCTATCAATCATATAATAATCAAAATATAAGCAAAAATGCTTTTACGTCATTTATTTCTGCAAACAAAGTTGAAATGACGTACGCTATTTTCCACCTTCTATATGCTGTCACTAAAACTATACTAGGGTATACAGAGATGAACTCTTGAGTGCTTAAAAACCTATTAAGATGAAAATAGATAAGTATTCTATAACAACTGAAAGAACGTAATAACTGAAAAAGTGCTTTGTGCGCCTTTTAAATGTGAATATGCACTTTTATGAAGAAATGAATATCGCGTCGGTAGAAAACACTGAATAATAATAATAATAAGGAAGGGTAGGGAAGTGACGACCCCAGCGCCCGCTGGTGGGGCATTTAATGCCCCTTGACTGTCATAAATGTCACCACCTGCCATATTTAAAATCAATTAGGAAGCTTTGAGAAGGCAGGTGACCGGAGTCTCTTCCATAGCCCGGTTCTCATTACCACCAAAATCGAAATGCAATAGTCAACAAACTTTTTGACCACAATGACAATAGTTTCTGTGCATCTAACTGGGTGTATTCTTTAGCTGCATTTTTCATGATGCAGATAGAGATTGGACCTAGTTGGTACACTCCACGCACACTTTCATTAAATTTTGCTGAAATGGCCTCTACGCGTTGGATCTGTATCCCCGCGTACGCCTTACAAAGGACCGTGTCTTATAAAGACGCGTGATATAAGCGACAATAATAATAATATGCACTAAGTAAGTTATAAGAAATTAAGAACATTAATAATTTAATTGTATTTACAGCGTGTGGACACTAAATGAGCGGCCGCAACGCGAATATGAGCTTTGTGCACTGCATACAGCGTGTGCGCTGCGCCACACATCGTAGTCTCATTGTGCTCATCGCATTGTGCGCGCCGCCGATTTAGTAATCGGCAAATCTACCATCACAGATCAACTCAACATTATGTTACAATCCAACTAACATCACTGATATGACAATATTCATCTAACATACCAGATCAAATTGATTCACTTATTAATGATTTTTCTAGCTCAAGCATATTAAATACACTTTTAATGGAATGGTCATCCGTCTTATGTTGCCTATGGTTAGTACTCATTGTCTATGTGTCTTGTCTTGACACAATGGAGCCAAGTAAAACAACCTTTTTTGAATTTAGAGTAAATATCTATTTTGCGTTACAAATAATGTTGCCTTTTAGACGGCTGATAGGTAAGTACGTTCTATACAAATCCGACATCCAAGTATTGATGAACGCCTGCGAAGAATGAACGGCAATGTTGAGTTTCTAGTGGTGCTCACTAATTTTTATGAAGGCTTATTTGTGTAAGCCTAAACACTATGATATTAGGAATCCTGGCCGGTTTTATTTCTTTCGTTTATGATTTTGGTTTGAAATTCAAAATTCAAAATATGTATGTCTATCTGTCAACGCAAATAAGCTAGGCTGACACACTCTATGTTTCGCCGACATACTAAAACTATCAGATATATACGAGTAAATTCTACAAAAATGTATTCCATATGCCAATATTGAAGAATTAATTTAATATAACAATTATAAGAAAGAGCTCTACACAGAATGCTGTAGGACTCTTCTTTATTGTACCTTCTTATTTACCATTTTAAAATAAACCAACCTTAAGCAGCAAACCGTCCGTCGTTTGAAAATTATTGATTTTACCTTACCCACGCTCTACCGAGCACCGCGACGAGGGATTACGCCTTGTTTAGATTACACCAAAAATCCTAGCCACGCGCATATGAGCATTTGATATTATTCTACGATGTCTGGTTTTCTCGTAACACAATCTGTATGAGATGAACAGTGACGATCTTACTCTCTGCCCTGGAGAGCGTGTGTGCGGCCTGGTCGGGTCCCTCCAATCCTGTATCCTTTGTGGTGATTGCAGCTGATGGCTGCTGTTGTAGTTTCTCCTTTAGGCGCTGTTTGCGGTTCTCTGACTCTTGCACCGCACGCTGTTCTGTTGCCTCATGATCCATAATCACGCGCAATCGCTCTTCTTGTGTAACAATCTGTAAGAGATAGATATCGGCTCGAACTATCTCTAGGTCGGCGGGGCTTTGGCAGGGGAAGGCGAGCAAGCGCTCGTGAAACCCTGCCGTGAAGGCAGCGTGCGCGGCTGGCTACCGCGCACGCCGTTGAAATGTCTCTCTACCTGGAGAATTGTCCTAGTGTTTTCGGACAATCCCCCCCTTGACGACGGCTCGACTAACTAGGTCGAGCTAGCCCGTGGGCGTGTGGCAGTAGAATCGCGAGAGCGCAACCCGCCACACGCCCCGGTATGGGCTCAGAGGACACCGGGGGGTTTCAGTGGGAAGGCCGGTCTCTCAGACCGAAGAGCCCTACACACAGTGCATAGGAGCATTTCCCCCCGAATAAAAGAAAAGGACTGCGGGAGCTACGGAATATTGTTATTTTTTATATTGGGTATATTAAATAAGAATATAACATTAAGTTGATAAATCGGAGTATTCATTATGGCAATATTAGGAAAATTATAAAGTTACTACCAGTATTGTTAACAAAAAATAGAAATCTACTACTCAATAGTTTATTAACTATTATTTGTATTAAATAATTATATTAATACATCACATTTAATTAAATAAAATTAATTGTATTAATGTTATTTAATAGAATCCTTACTAATAATATTATAAATCGGAAAGTGAGTTTGTTTGTTTGTTCCGCTTTCACGATGTAACTACTGAACCGATTGCTTTGAAATTTTGCAGACGTAAATATAAAAGTCCGGATTAAATAATAGGCTACTTATCCTGGAAAAATTGTCAGATCCCACGGGATGCGCAATAAAGGCTTCGCTCAAAAACCACTGCACAGATTTTCATGCGGTATTCATCAATAGATAGAGTGATTCTTGAGCAAGGTTTTGCGGTATTTTTTATCTCGGAAAAATGGATAGTCCCATGGGAAGCGCGATAAAACCTTCGCGCCATAAACCGACTTCCGCGCATATGTAGCTGTGGGCAAAAGCTATGACCCTTAACCCTCTATAGAACCAATCCCGAAATCCACGCGGGCGAAACCGCAAGCAGAAAGCTAGTAATATATGATTTATGCATATAAAGTACAAAAAAGAAGCGAATCTGGCAAGCTGATTATTTCGGCAGCCGTAAAACACAATTCAAAGAGTTACATATATACTTCACGGATGTAAAATAAGGCTTTCGGGAACGTTTTGGAAGTAGCCGAGGAAGTGCTTATTAAGCAATATCTTTCTAAACAAAAAATGAAATAATAAAAAAAGATACTGTATAAATATAAAACAATTTAACTATATTTGCAAGAAATCACTGATTTATTATAACCATTTAATAAAATTTCCATAAGCTTATGATAAATAAAATGTATGTAAATTAATATTTTAATGTAAGTATGTTAATTTTACTGACACTGAAATCTATACTAATATATAAAGCTGAAGAGTTTGTTTGTTTGAACGCGCTAATCTCCGAAACTACTGGTGCGATTTGAATAATTCTTTTTTTGTTGGATAGTCCATTTATCGAGGAAGGCTATAGGCTAAATAACATTACGCTATGACCAATAGGAGCAAAGACAGAGCGGTAAATGTGTAAAAAACGGGGAAAATTATTCATTTTTGAAGGCTTTCTTTGCGTGCGCTGCGAAAACGGTTCAAGATACACAAAAAATATGTATGAAAGAATTATTCCTCTATACATGATCTAAAAAAAAGTCCGCGACGGCATATGTCTATCTTTTAAGGTTTAGTCACAATGACCGTTTTTATGGTACCAAATTTGGTCGAAATAATTTGTTTAAGTTGTATCAACATAATAATATTAATCTTTATTCAAATATAAATATAAATATGTTGTTGGTTAACCAAAAATCTGCCGGAAGTCACTATTCCACGCGGACGAAGTCGCGGGCAAAAGCTAGTAATATATAAGATCCTGTAAATTTTCCTGGTTATTTTTGAATTATATGTTGTATAATTAATTTAATCTGTGTTCAATAAATATGATATTAAGCAATACAAAATTTTGAATACACTTCTCATCACACAGAAGAGTTTACATGCCATGAAAAAGTCCCTTTCGTTGAACGTCAATTATATCAATCTCGCTCTAATCTACGCGTTATATAAGCTTCAAATTGCCAATAATAAATCTATTGGTAATTACAGTATTTTCGATTCGATTTCTTGTTTTGATTTTATGTGATTAATCAAATTAATTAAATGTTCTACGTCAGCTATCACGTATTATGTCTACTTCATACTGCGAATTGTAGTGCTTTACTGACTAATTTACCTCCAATATTCACGTAGAATATCACTAACAAACGCCATTGAAAACAAATATCAACTAAAAAAAAAGGTTGTAAAAAAAACAGTTTAGCGGAAAAGCCTCTGCATTGGCGACACTGGCACCAACTGAGTGTAGCGGCTATAGTGAAGATTTTTGAAACCCAATTTTTGATTGCTCGAGCTATCTTATGAAAGTTCATAAACTCGACAGGCTTATCTTAATTTACTTCCCAAATCGCTCACTAAAATAATCTGATCATCAACCCCTAACCAAAAAATGTACGCAACATTATTCCACATGCGTTGAATAAATTCTCAATTTATTCATTATTACAGCTAAGATTTCTGTCATAGAAGACGATTTTAATATCTAATGTTATCCGTTAAAACAGCATCTTATAGATAGAGAAATATTCTTATGATAGAAATTGATGTTATAGTTTAAGGGGTAACCTATAGTCAAATTCTTAAAGCTAGAGAGGACTCTACATGTTTGTCACGTGTTTAATCATGTGACCCACAGGCCTACCATTGTCGGTAGGAGAAACCGGGCAAACGCAAGCGCGGTGCTCGTATAATGACCCTACCGTGAGGCTACGTGCGCGGCCGGCTAGCCGTCTGGGCGATTGTCCAAGTGTTCTCGGACATTCCCCCCTTGGCGTTGGCTCGACCAGTTCTAGGTCGAGCCGGCCCCGGAGCACATGGCGGCTGTATCGCGAAAGCGCACCCCGCCATGTGCCCCGCATGGGCCCACAGAACACCGGGGGGTTTTAGTGGGTATGGCGGTCGTAGACCGGAGAGCCACACACGGCCGCGCCTTGCCAGCGCGGTGTCATGGTGCGTAAGGAGCAATTACCCCCCCCCCCCCCCAAAAAAAAGGCCTACCATTGTTGCTTAAAGTAGAATTAAAATGGCAATACAAGCGAGATGAGCTATATGCTGCAAGTACGTTGTCCCTTTTTCAATATTGTCCTCCTCTAAATACTTGACCACTTAAGGTTTCTGGAATTCTGGATAGAACATAGTTTCTAAAACGGTCATATTTTGTGCAATCATAGTTAAAGGATTTGTACGCATGTTTGGGCGATTTCGTCAAATGTGTACTTCAATGTAGCAAGTGTCATGGAGGTTATGTTGGACTCCACACGACTGGAGTACTCTAACTAAACTTAGTCAGAGCCTTGGCCATAAGGGCCCTACGGCTTGAATGGAGAAAGTAAAGTCAAGATCACGTGGTGTACCGAAGCGATCACCCATCCAAGTACTGACCACGTCCGACGTTGCTTAACTTCGGTGATCGGACGAGAACCGGTGTTTTCAACGTAGGATGCAGTTTTAAACAATTTCTTTGAACAAACCAACGTAAGTTGAAATAAATTTAAGATTAATAAAATTATGAATATCTATATGCTCGTAACTGGATGTTACATAAAATTAGAATCCTACCTTCGCTTGTTTCTTCAGTCGTTCGAACTCACTCTTTTGCATGACGGCCGGGTAGAAGTTGGGTGTAGGCTTAGGCACCAGCAGGTTCCTCCAACTGCCTACTTGTGGTACCATTATGAACTCGTGCTTGGGAGCGTCGCACTTGTGTATGGGGCGCTTCGTGATCGGAAATTTGAGGCGGCATTCTGACGGTCTAAAAACAAGACAACAACACTATCAACCTAATGTTATAATAAATAAATAAAAATAAAATAAAATCCTTATATTTCAGGCACACATAGACCCATATCATATAAATTATATAATTTAATTAAATTAAAAGCAATAGAAACAATACAAATACAAAAGCTATCACCTACTTTCTATTTGCCTCCATATAGAAATCCAATAGCTGTAGATGGGATTGGTCAGATAGTCAGAGACAGCCCTCAGTATGGTGTTGTTCGAGCGACTCAGTCTACTCCAGAAGGCTGCTATCCTCGTCCGTGTTATGGCAAAGAAATCAGGGACTCCCGCCTCGAGAACATGGTCGATGCACTGCAGTGCCTTGGTAACTTCATAAGGGCCCTATACACATTATTGTACTGGACCCTTATGGTACTGAAGGATTTCCTAGTGAAGTTGTACCAAAGCTGACAAGTATACATCCTAGGCAATATGCCTTAAACAGGGTATTCTTCACGTCGGAACTGCAGTTAGAAAAAAACGGCGTGCGATCATGTTACCTCTGACGGCGAGAGCCTCCGCTCCCGCTCCATGTCAGCATCATCCTTAAATGACTCGGTCAATATGTGACCAAGATATTTAAAATGCTTGACCATTTTAATAGTCGTACTGCCCAGATGTTACCTCAGGCACCTTTTCAGGACCTCGACCCGACCTAAACACCATCATCTCGGTTTTGGTAACGTTATATTTTAGTCCATGAGAAGCAGCATATTGCTCACAGACCAAAATCAATTTTTGCAAACCCTTGACCGAAGGGCTAAGGAGCACCATATCGTCTGCATAAGCTAAGGTTGTTTACACAAACATTCCCCAGGTGGCAGCCAATCCTAGTACCCCTCAGCTCCCCGATCAGATCATTAACGTAGACGTTAAACAGGTCAGGAGAGGTCAGCCCCCTTGACGAACTCCGCAGTCTAGCCTGTATTCGCTAGATGTCGTGTCGCCCCACTTAACAGTATTAATTTGGTTCCCGTACCAGTACCCAACAGATTCACTACATGGTTAGGCACCTGCGCGTTCACAAGTTTTGACCAGAGAATTTTATAATTCACTAGGTCAAAAGCTCGGCTTAGGTCTAAAAAGCAAGCGTAGACTGATGTGCCTTTGGATGTGTAGTAATTCACAGTGCTTTTAAGACTCATAATGGCTGAATCCGTTGAGAGACCGGGACTGAACCCAAATTGTGCGTCATCAATATCGATTTTCTTTAACAGATCTGGATGGATAAGTCTCTCCAACACCTTTCCCATAACTGTACCTAAAGATATAGGACGATAATTGGCAGACGAACTGAGATCTCCAGTTTTATTTTTAATTACAGGTACTACTACTGTCCTCATGAGATCCTTAGGCAAATAACTATATTTGATACACAGATTATAAAATATACTAATGTTTCATACATATTATCGCCAGCCCAAAGAATATTGCTCGATGCTGAGACCATCATGGCCTGGTGATTTGCCACGCTTCATCTTTTTACAGCTCTCCTCACATCATTTGCCGTGATTTTTGGCTCGATTTGTCGTTCTTAAGGATCTCAGCAACGGGCACACTTACCCACGGGTGTGGCGTGACTTTAAAACGTTTGGCAAATAGTTCCGCTATGTGCAGCGGATCCTGCAGGCCGTCCATTGAAACCGGATTATAATGACCAATTTTAGGACAGAGTTATTATAAATAGGTTTTTAACGGTACTTGGGACTTATACGTTGGCGTTGTAATGAACCAGAAGAAGCTAATCGCAGTTGAGCAAGAGCTCCACTTGATACCCACGGGTTTCCTATAAATAATAACCACTGCTCAACGATCGCTCAGTCTCTGTATATAAGAAAAAAGAATGATCTATTTGTTGGAGGTTGAACATATCGTTGATATGCCGCTGAATATTTACTATTAGCACCTAACACCTTCCAGTGTACTTCAAAAAATTGTCAGTCCACCTTCAGCTTAAAAATACTCCATTTCATGGCATGTCCCAGCTTCCCATCCCAAGCTTTAGTATAGGTTAACTTGATAACTATATAAGTGGCTCTTGACAGACTTATGATGCCAATTAATTTAAAATGGATAACCATGCTCCTCACTCAGTGTATAGCAACGACAACCCCTCCCCAGATAAATTCGTCCTTGAAATACCCCTTTTCACGGACCATTACAAAGGGTGGACCATTACCCCAAAATCTCTCAACCCTCATCTAAAACGGCAATGAACATGAAGACTGTAGAGTTGTTATTTTATTTAACTTCAAAATATCCCTTAGTAATAAACGAATTCTATATAAAGTGTGTATTCGTTTAGTTTTATGGAAAATATATCTACGATAGGTTAAAAAAAAACAAAATAATTCCCATACAATGCTATCACAGTTCCATGATGCGTTAAAAGTAGTAAATTTTCATAGGGACCTTAAACATTATTCAACACCCCATCAAACCCTGTTTTGAGAGGTTCTTTAACGGAACGAGAGATCCGGTCATTAAAGAGGCAAATATAAATGCGCAGGACGATAGGGGATGACCTAGATGAACATACTTGAACCAAATAAGAGATACCTTGAAAGAAGTCCAAGTTAAGAGTAGTAAATTATATGTATATTAATATCAAATTATATATTTATAAAATTACTCATAGAAAATATGGTTAATTTATTGTTTAGTGTTTATTATTTGTGTTTTTTTGTTTTATGTTATTTCATTAATTTTTTTTTTAATTTTGTAAATGGCGTCCGCGGAAGATCAGCGTCGTGGTGTACGCCCGACATATGCTGAGCGGAGAATTTTGGTAACAAAATGATTTGTATGCATGTTTGTCTTTGTATTTTCCGGACCGTTATTTTGCTTACCAAATAAACGTTTTTCTTTCTTCTTTCTTTCTTTCTTTCTTTCAAGAGCACCCTTAGCGATGAGCATGCATCAAAGTATTGAGTGGAGGAAGCTAGAGAAGTATGTTTGGACCGTAGCAAGAGCAAAAACTGTTATCTGTGCTTACATCCGTCAGAGAGCTACGGATTACAGAGATATTGCTTTACCTACTAAATTATTGTTTCGTGCAAATCTAATTCAAATTCAAATTCAAAATCATTTATTCAGTCTAGGCTGTTACAAGCACTTGTGAAAGTCGAAAAGCTACGCCATCGGTTCGCAAATCTACGGCGGGAGACCTTGTACTGAGAAGAACCGGCAAGAAACTCAGCAAGGGTTGTTTTTTTCCCTGTATTAAATAGATACAGAGTCGTCAATTTGGAAAATGACTTCAATATGGATAATTCATTAAGTCACTTTCCATTACATAATATAGGAAATACAATGAAAATATAATTTGAAAACATGCCTATATTAGGAATGCCGTGTCCTAGAGTTATAAAAGAATATATTAAAGTTAAATTAAAATTATAATAAATAGTACCCAGTATAACAAGGAGCAGACTCAATAAAATAATAGTACACGATTTTGATTCATCATAGAATAACAGTGCTTGTATTATCTGTAAAGCAAAGAATCAAATACATATCATCAAATAATGACAAGACTAAACTATCAGTAAAATATAATACAAAAGCTGATCTTTCTCTATGAGCATGGTAGTGTGGTGGCAATCGTTTCTCATATCTTTAGGTAGCACGAGCAGTACAAGAACTGTGGAAGAATTTACAAAAAGCGAGGCCGCTACGAACTATGTCAATAGCTATTCTGCATTATTCATTAAGTCAAAATTGTTAATGTATCTTTGTTTCTGAGATCGAGAACGCCAAAATTGACCATTTTACGCAAAAATCGCGTTTGAGATGTAATATGGCTCCTAAAAGATGATCATTTGTCATATTATATTACGTTCAAAAAAAATTTTACAAACCTGTCCTGATCTGATATTACAAATGCTATATGTATACAATACTGAAAGAATTATGTTATCGTTAGGAAGCCATGCGCGTTATTCTACGCGTTTGTGTATCTCAGGGTTCAACTTGTTAAAGTTCTTTACACCCATGTCGGAGGTTCGGTCTAGAGAGTCTCTGGTTGAGCGTCAGTCAAATCCATTAGACATACTTATGCGTACATTACTGCTTTTAAATAACGAATAAGACAAAGTCTTGTGTTCAAGCCACAAGGAAACGATCGGGATAAATCTTTTCTCGGACAACCCTTGTCCACCCAGGTAGACTTATTAGGCGTGTACATACAAAGACCCGTTGTTACCATACCGACAAGAACTAAAACAGCACATAAAACATTCGCTGAATGGATTAGGTGGATTTCAAGGATGTATGCAATATATTTAGATAAATAGAGTTATTGCTGATTTTTCTTTTCACTTTTATCATAATTTCTGTAATTTAAAAATAATAATTCAGTAGAGAAAGGTGAGAACAAACTATGGCAATAATTTTATTTATTACATCTTACGTTATACGTATCTTACCTGTGTAACTGGTAGCACCCGCGTTCGTTCCCTTTTCTTACGTTGTAGTAATTAATATTTTCATGTAAATCTTTTTGTAGTTTCGGCATATTGTATCACAGTTTGTCTTCTAAAAGAAATGACACTTAGCAACAACAATTATAGATCAATCTTTGTGGTGTCCAAGCAACGGCACAAACACCGTACTCCCTATTGATATACGTCAGATAGTGTTGCTAATTTTCAAGCGAAATATAATAAAAAAATACCGGTCAAGTGCGAGTGGGACTCGTGCAATATATGTATGTAGTAATAATAATAAGATACGTACTTAAAAAGTGTAAGCTGTTAGGAAAAAAGGACATGGACAAAAGGTGGGCCTCAATCATGTTGCAGAGACGTAAGATATATCAATCGAGAGGTAATTTTATGTTCATCATTTTACAATTTATTGTTTTTTTTTAAATCCCCCATTTTTCTGTAAATGTTGTTTGAAAGAAATGTAATTTAGTAATTATAAATTCATGAAGTTCTAGACATGTTGTGTTACTGACCACCCTGAATGTATATAGTCTGTGACCAATGATGACACTCGTCCGCTGTCAATGCGACTTTGACAGCATGTCTTGCGCAAATTAATTATATAAAAATGCATTCGTGCATGCCATATAATGTTTAACCATTTACAAATCAATATGAGACAAATAAAGGCAGCAAGAGCTGGGGCGCTGCGCTGATTATTGGCCGTAACCATAAGAAGTACTCGATTAAAGACATTACCCAAAGCCATCAACTTAAAAAAAAAAGATATATTCTACCGATAGACAAGAACACTAAAGGAAAAAGTGTGTTCAAATACTGGTGAATGTTAGAACTATAATCAGCTAGATCGCTAAATCTATGTGACTTCGTTTGACCAGAGAAAAAAGACAACTGCTGGATCGCTTGTCGAAGTATAGATTTCGTTCAACCAAAACGTCGTAACCGCCGCTTGCTTATGACGTTTTGCCGCGCGCAGTGAAGCATGACGTTAAAGCGCTTTGTATCAAAGAGTTTTCACCGCAGAAAACAAATTTAATAAGCACATTGTACCTCATACACTTATTATGTTTTATAATAGAAGGAATGGCACCATAAAAGAAAACAAAATATTAGGTCTTTATTTAATTATTACTACTATATAAATTTGTACTAAACAATAAAAAATTACGAACTAAACATTTTATAATCATCCCGTCTATACATTTATATTAACCTAAAGTCGCCGCGTACGCTTAGGAATGGAGGAACATCTGTATGGCTTTACTCTATGATTTTAGCAAGCACGTGCCAGCGCGGCGTCAATAAATACAAAATATTGTTTACGTTGTATAATTATAATATTATTATCCTTATTTCCACTTAAACAACTAGATATTTTACTCACTTCAATTTTCAATAATTATTTTTGTTCAGGTGTACTATTTAATCACTGTTTTAATTATGTTTATTGTCGGTCTATGAGCGATGCACACTGCGCGAATGGAGACGACTCACTGAGCGAGGTGCAGAGTGTACCCTGCACTTCACTTGAACGTAGTGAGTGTTCCGGCGGCGGGCGACTCTAGCACGTAGTACATATATATCGATGTTTAAAATCTAATCTTTATCCAGATGATGTACAATAATTTATACTCTTCTCTGGTAAAGTTTCGTCGCTTCACATTACTCAGGGCCACCTTCCATACAAATTTTGACCATCACCTTTGGCATTCACCAAAAAAAAAATATTTTTGGTGAAATTTCGATAGTATCTTCTTATTGTTCGTATCCAAAGTTGAAACAATAGTAATATTCTGTAAATGTTATCTAACGTAAGCGTTTATTCAAATTTTAACACCTAAAGTAATTACAATAAACTTTAAGTTTATTGAAAGTACTTCTCCTACGAAAGAACTCGTTATTACCTTTGCAATATTTAAGAAAAAGTTTGTCTTTATGGTTAGCTGTTTTGTCAAAATTTTAATAAGGAGACAGAGAGACAGATTTGAGTAGAGATGTAATAATATTGAATTAAAAAAATGTTGAAGTAAAGATTGGGGCTTATGTAATTATTTTACAATGTGCTTATTTGTGTAGATATTTAATTTCATTAAGGAATTGACGGTGAAGATGATTTATGTTTTAAAAGAAATATACCATGTTGATGTAAGTAACAAGCTATTTATGTCTAAATTTCCTATAAAAGTATTATAGGTATAGGCTCTATAGTAGGTGTATTTTTTTCTTTCACTAATAAATATGAGTGGCGAAATACATCAAAATCATATCTGAATTACGGTAGCCATTTTAGTGAGTTACATGGTAAAAAATCAATAAATTCTACAAGGGTTACTTTCCCCGCCTCCTCTCCAGCTAAGGTTGCCAACTCTATTATAAAATACTTTAATAACCAAATATGCATATATTTAGTTATTTATTATATGCTTCAATGACTTCCTAATTTGAAATGGATATTTCTTCTGATTAGATAGTACTAGTTCGAAATAGTATTTTATATCAGTCGAAACATTTAGTATAAGCGTTAGAAACTTTTTTTTCTAATTTGATATTCATGAATTCATTCATTCGTCAATTCATTGATAAACATGAAGCGAAACGGAAACAGTGATAAAATGTGAATAAAAACCATTCATTTAATGAAGTTTTAAACTTAATCATCTAATTTAAAATACAATGACTGTAGTTAAATACCTACTATCGTTGTGTTTGATATTTCATCTTCAATACAATAGGCGAGATTTAGAAGTTTCTATAACAAATCTGTATTTTGATGTTGTGGCACAAGCTAAGTTATTGAAGTAATTGTAGCTACTTGTATTCTAACCATTTTTCTCGTTGAAAAGAAAAATGCTAAACCAACAATACATTTATTAGGAGTGTTGAATTGCTAAACTGCATTTTATGTGACTTTCTTATTTACGTAATGCACAAATCAGTTTCAGTAAGAGTATCTTGTTACAGCTTAATAGACCTTGTACGCATCCGAATTTATCATTTATTAAAATATTTGCTTCAATTTTTAAGAACCATTTTATATTTACTGTATATACTATAATATAAATTTTTTGCGATTAATTATTTTTGGAGGTTTCCAAATTCTGATTCAAAACATTTGGTAACCCTACCTCATTCCAGCTCCCCACGTCGCTCCTGTTCCCCTACCTCGCCGAGTGAGACCTCACTGCGCAACGCAGAACAGGACTTTGGCTCACATGCCCTCTCAGCTATTCAACCGCCGAGCACCAAGCCGATTGGACGTCCAGATATTTAATTTTTATTGAGTTTATTGATTTATTTGGCAATAAGATGGCCACTAATTTTGTCTGTGAAATTCGGCTGGTGATGTAGCGTCCTATCGTAAAGTAAAAGGAAAAGGTAAAGTATTCTTTTTTAAGTTTGCCTTTCAACTACATATGTGTTCTGGTTAATACAAATTATTGTCTAATTGATCGTTTTAGGGTCGCGCTCTGGCTGGCTTAAAGATGGACGCCGTCGCATTGCATCGATTAAGCGCGCCGCGGACACGAGCGAGCATGGCTTTTACAACCCAGCTGAGTGATGAAAGGTATCGATTTATGTTCATTTCTTTAGTATATAACTAAAAAGTTTCTTTCAGTTGTAGTAATTGCATCCGTGGTTATACATAGAAGATAATGTTTTTAGATCTCAATTATGCAGTGTGTTATATGTGGGTATGGACACAAAGAAACACATTGAATTGATTTTATAATACATTAATAAAGCGACAAAAAATTAGTACATCTATTAGTAATGCTCCGAATATCATTATTATAGTATTAAGACCATGCCAACTTAAGCGCCCCCTGTTGAAAATAGGGAGATCGAACTGCGAGCCTTAGATAGTTTCGGTACTTCGGTTATCTTATCTAAAGATAACAGACGAGTGAGCTTCACTTGGATATTTTAACAATTAATCCGCCAAATCCAATTAAATACAACTATGAGAGTAAGAAAATTAATTACCATGGCGACAAACTAAAATGGCAGCAATCATCTAGCAAGCTCAATTCCCACTAAAAAGCAAATCATCCTGAATGGCATCTGTACTCTTGGAGAATCGTACCTTGGACGTTCCGATCCACGCCCAGTAGTCGCATAGACTAGTCCACTACTAGTAAAGTAGTCGCTTTTCTCGAACTCGAATGTGCCCATTATTAAAAAAATATAAAAATGCCAAGGTACGTGTCTCATCTGATAATAAGTGAGAATAAAAAGTTTCACCTGTTTTGGTCATTAAAATATATTGTCTATTGATAAATTGAGAAACGACGGTAGTAGTTGCCTTCTCTAACCCATAGATGCAGTACCATCAGCAAACCGTAAAAATGTTTTTGAATATATAAGAGGACTATTTTAACTGTTCTCTTTTTTGTCATGTCCCTGTACGGTAACCAATTTTTTTCTAATTTTTCATCTTTGCGTGGTACCAACAATGATTTAATTAACCTGTCTTATGTTTCGGGGGCAATGGGCGTGATTGTATCATCAGTCAACTCCAATCTGTATCTCTAAGAATATTAACTGCATACTGACCCTGTACAAATTAGTCGATTTCATATACTCCTTTGCAATTCTTCGTATGCAAGCTATTTACCGATGTTTTCTTTGCCTGCAAGAGCGTTACATAAAATTACTTATGAAATTTGAAAAAACACATGGCAGCATCTCTATCACTATACTTGAACACGACGACGCTTATGATTTATTTTACGCTTATTTCCAGACTCAGCAACCCTACAAAGAGGCAGACCGTGATAGAAGAGGCAAAGTGTCGTCTTCTCAGACAGCGTTCAACATAGGCGACAGAAAATAAATAACAGTAGGTCCATTGAGCGAGCCGTTAGAGAGAAGCGCCAATGGCTTTTTTTTCACATTACATAGCTGAAATTTTATATCGAAACACGGGTTTGCAAGGCAGACTACATTGGTTTTGTAATAAGTAATTCACGTTGAAGGGAGACCATCTCGCTCGTACCTGTGCAGACTTCCAGGCAAAACCACACAATATTAGTAGTAGTAGTAGTATTGATGTAGCCAATCAACTTCATCAGCAGAAGCAAATGTGTTTAGGATAGCATTTAATGTTGCAACAGTGTCAGTACGCGGATCGAACATTCGTTTCATTTTTAAATTTAGTTTGTTAATTATTATATTTAAAAGTTACTTAACGAAGCGATGTCGACCTACAAATCTGGTTTTTCATCGCCTGCCATTAGTCGAATTTTTCTATATTGCAAGTAATTTTTTGTTAAAACTTTAACAAAAACTTACTTGAAAAATCGAAACATCTCTACGTAAAACTAATCATAACAATATTAAATAAATAAATGCAAAGAAACTGAACAATATTCAATAAAATATGAAAAGTCTGGATATAAGTTGGTTACACCTGCAGAGTCAAGTGAATATGATATTCATTTTTTTATCAAAAAAATCTTCTCAGCACTGGGCGCTGCGGATATAAAAAAAAATATAGAAACTATTCTATAAATTATAGCGTTAAAATTATGTGCGTGAATTCGACTGAAATGTCGGTATGGTCATTGTTAGACTTCATTTATATTATCTCTTTTGTAAAGCTGTCTCTCTAATTGATTGAAAAGAACTTGAGAAAGTTTTATCTGCAATTTTCGATGCTTATCTTTATTTTTTTATTGGCAACTTTCTGCAAACTTTAGGTTTTGTTCCTTGCAGTTCGTCTGGTAGTTTTTGAATAGTTTATGCTATCAAGAACTAGTTAACGAACAGCAAGGAACAAAATAGATATGTGTTAGGTTGTTATAATTATAGCCTAATACAAATCAACTCAAAACTATTATGTTGCGACAGTTCGTGGCAAAATGGTTTCATATCGTAAACAATTGTATCTGCAAATATGGTTCCACCAAAGTGCACAATAGATTAAATTGTTTACTAATCAACCAGAAAAACACGACAAACAACCAACTCAATGTCAACAAGGTCTACAGTACCCCAGATTTATAGGTAATAAATAAAAAAGAATAGTAAAAAGAACATAGCAGAATATTCCTGATTGTAAAGAAATAACAATTACAGTACTGACACATAGTCTGTTTTAGTGATATGTATAGAAGAAATTTATCAGAATAATCAAAACATTTAGCCACCACGCTAACGAGGAAAAAATAAGT
This sequence comes from Scirpophaga incertulas, assembly GCA_036419045.1. NCBI lineage: Eukaryota > Metazoa > Arthropoda > Insecta > Lepidoptera > Crambidae > Scirpophaga > Scirpophaga incertulas. The sequence goes on from CM071626.1 coordinate 38,171,485, forward strand.
AATTTACTATCCCAAGATCAAAAAATATGTATTATATGAGCTATGAATAATAGCTAGGGACAACAACTTCAAGCCACTGTAGAGACGGTTTTTATATTAACTGCACAAATAACCTATTGCCTTTAGATAACGAATCTTTTGAGGAAGATAACAACAGAAGCAGTTTCTGAACTTATAATATTCTATCGGATAAATATTTACATATATTGACCTACCGAAGACAATTCGCATAACGTCGACTCATTTTCCCCAAAACAAGAATCAGTATCAAGATGTTTCGTCACATTCAGTACAAATTAAACAACATATACATAGATCACACAGTTGTACTGGCTGATAACCATTTGAGTACTCGTAACATCTTCATAACCTAGTTCATAAACGTTGTGGAGATAATTTTCACAATCCTGGCAATGAAATGGAAGGCAATAAATATAACGATTGTTCACAAAATTCTGACACTGAAATTTTAAATACACCTTTTATTTCAAGAAAACAAAAAATTCTTAGCAATACGAAGAAATGGCAAAAAATCTTTTATGAGTGTACACGATGGAAAGGTAGCAGAAACTGAATGGTGCAACCGAATTTATAAAAAGAACTAGGCCCGCTATTTCGCCTCAATTTATGTACTGTTCGGTAGAAATTAAAGCTAAAATAAATATTCCTCTAACGTTATAAGCCAACTAAATGTATATTGAATGTAATGATTTCCTTATAAGTTAGCTAAAATAGACAAGTAATTAACATTATATCAATTGGTTGAATAACTATCCAGATTTATAGAAAATAAACGAAAAGAACCAAACCAAACATAACAGAATGCTCCGGATTTCAATGAAGTTATGGGCAGGCAACTGGTATTTAGATTGTTTTAGAGAGATGTATAAGATGTTTGGAACGGAAAGGCGAATGATTCAGCGATTATGTTACGAGGTAAAAATATGAAATTTGTTCTCTAAGATCAAAAAGCATGAATTGCACGTCCTGTTTATAGCTCATGATAATAATTTCATAGCTACTGCTAAGGTACTTGTAGTGTCAATAGAGTCCGGCCCTATTAAAGAAAAGAAGCTTCGATTAGATTTTATATGATTTATTTTATCATGTCTTCGACATCCGCTAGTCGAAAACACCAATGGATTTAGTGAGTATGTTAACGAGACAAAAAAGATCACGACAACAATTTCCCGGTTACTGTAGACGTGCTATTAGTGGCAATTGATTCTGTAACCTATTAAATATTTTAAGTTTTGGATTATTCTGCAGTGCCTGGTATTGAAGTGATTTTCTTGATCCAATTGATTCATTTGTTATCAACTTGTATTCAGACTATTGATTTTTTACCATTGTTTACTTTTTCATTCAAATTTTTTATTCACAATTCATTGGTATCTTAATTTCGTTATTATTATCATGATTAGTCATGTAAAGATTTATTATTATTAAGCTTTCAGAATATTCGACAAGCAGCAGACGAATAAAAACCAGATTGGTAGATCAGCATCACTTTATTTATTGCATTGGACTCAGGCAGATTGGAGATTCAAGCATAAAAGAGAGATGGACGAAATGGTAAGTAACAACTATCGGCCTAATTATGCAGTCGAATTTACACATACAATGTAGATGCAATTGTTGAAAGATTGTACTAATCCATTTGGTGCCAGCGGCTTCTGGTGCTGATGGGATTTGATTTTGTTGAAGATTAGATTCACATTACTTCGTAGGGGTAACCAACTGATATTCAGACTTTTCATATTATTATTGAACATTGATCAGTATTTTGGTATTTATTTGTTTAATATTGTCATAATTAATGTTGTTGGTTCTATTAGGCAAATAAACTTCTGAAATGTTCGATTAGTGGCGAAGAAATTATAAAATAAATCATGTAAACTGTATCCGGAGCATCTTTTCTTTAATAGGGCCTGATTTTATTGATACTACAAGTACCTTAGCAGTAGCTATAAAATTATTATCATGAGCTATAAATAGGACGTGTAATACATGCATTTTGATTTTAGGGAACAAATTTAATATTTTTTGCTTCGTAACATAGTCGCTGAGTCATTCGACTTTTTGTTCCAAACATTTTGTACATCTTTCTAAAACAATGTAACTAGCAGTTGCGTGTCCATGATTTCTTTGAAATCCGGAACATTCTGTTATATTTACTTTGGTTCTTTTCGTTTCTTTTCAATACATCTAGATAGTTATTCAACCTATTGATATAGTGTCGATTACTTGTCTATTTTAGCTAACTTATTAGGAAACCATTACATTCAATATACATTTAGTTTGCTTATAACGTTAGAGGAATATTTATTTTAGCTTTAATTTCTACCGAACAGTACATAAATTGAGGCGAAATAGCGGGCCTAGTTCTTTTTTAAATTCGGTTGCACCATTCACTTTCTGCTACCTTTCCATCGTGTACACTCATAAAAGTTTTTTTGCCAATTCTTCGTGTTGCTAAGATTTTTTTGTTTTCTTGAAACAAAAGCTGTATTTAAAATTTCAGTGTCAGATTTTTGTGAATAATCGTAATATTTATTGTCATCTATTTCATTGGCAGGTTTATCAAAGTTATCTCCACGACGTTTATGAACAAGATTATGGAGATGGTGCGAGTACCTAATTGGTTATCACCTTGTACAATTATGTGATTTATTTGTTGTTTAATTTGTAATGAATGTGACGAAACATCTTGATACTGATTCCTGTTTTGGGGAACATGAATCGACGTTATGCGAATTATCTTTTGTAGGTTAATATATGTGAATATGTTTGAGATAGTATTATACATTGATAAAGAGCTTCTGTTGTTATCTTCCTCACGAGGTTTGTTATCGAAAGGCAATAGGTTATTTGTGCAGTTAACATGAAAACCGTCTTTACAGTAGCTTGGAAGTTGTTGTCGCTAGTTATTATTAATAACTCATATAATACATATTTTTTGATCTTGGGATAGTAAATTACTTATTTTTTCCTCGCTGTCGCTAAATGTTTTGATTATTCTGCTAAATTTCTTCTATATATGTCACTAAAATAGACTATGTGTCAGTACTGTAATTGTTATTTCCTTAAAATCGCCAACATTTTGCTATGTTGTCTTTGACTAGACTTTTATGTTCTCATTAAATCTGGGAAGTTTTTGACCTTGTTCACCTTAAGTTGACCGTTTGTTGTGTTCGTCCAGTTCATTATTAAACAATTTCATCTAATGTGTATTTGGTTGTTGTATTATATTTGCAGACTCGAGGCTAGTGGGGTTGTCCCGGTGTGGGCATACAGGATCATCTCGGATGCTTCTCTGTGCACACTGCGGAACGACTCCATTGCCATGCACTTCTTCTCGTGCAATCGAGCGGGTGGGCAGGTTGCGGATAGCCCAACTTCAGCTGCGACGGTGACCAACCTTAATGTTGGTCAGACTAGCGGTTGGAGCGCCACCACAATGGTGGCCCCGGACAAGAGAAGTTCCCGAAGGTCAAATCTCTAACCTCGGGAAACCCTTTAACCATATTCCTAGGATCCTATCTTTCTTTTCTTTCCCCTGCTCTCCCCTTGTCCTTTATATCTCCAAATACCCATTTCCCTATCTAGAGAAATGCAATGTTTCAACCATGCTGTCACTTTTCAAATATAGAAAAATAATCACCAAGTGGGTACCGAGCAAACTCGGGAATCCCGCTTCAGTATGCTGTCAGGACGTGACGGACATGTGGATTAGTAGTTTCTTCATATTACGTTCACATTGTGTATGAGAATTCGACTGCATTGCCAACCGGTTGTTATAAGTTCACATTTCTACCATCTCTTTTATACGCTTGTTGTATTGATCATGTATCTGTTAGTATGGATTAAAAACATATATAATATTGATGTATGGCGATATTATCTATTATAATATAAATATAATAAAGTCTCTATGAAAATCAGTGTTGTTTAATTCTGAAATAATATAAAATAACATGACTCTGCGTTATTGATTGAAAATGTGTTTCAGAGTAAAAAGAAGAATTACATTAATAACTAATAATAATGGATCTGACGGGTAAACCAGTTAAATTGTTTAAGCTTGACAATGTAACAAAATCACATGATTACTATTCCTACAAAAATTTCAAATATATCCTAATGATCAAATTAAATATATCTTAACCTCCAAACGGTATCATTTGAAGTACTGTTATAATAAATAAACAATTATGTAAAACAGGGGTCAAATGAGATTCACGAACGGTTCAGTTTTTTCAATATTATTCAAGAAGAACAACTTTGGATTCAATAGGAATTGCCTTTTAGGCACTAATTGGTTCTTGGAGTAAGAAATAAAATACTGCAAAACATCGCTCAGGGAACCAAACACTTGGAAAAAAGTAACTGAAGTAGTCAAACAAGCAGAAATTCATGAAAAACATTTGAGAGATATACTATCACAGTTTGCTGGACTGGGGATCGGAGGTGGCTACTCTGGGGTTACCCCGGTAGAAGTACATTGCTGCACTCTTATCGGGGCTTACCACAATTTGACATTTAGTGAATCAATCGCCGAGCAAGTCGGTGACCAGTTGCAGGGCTCTAGTTAATTTAAGAATGTTGTGGCCTGACGTATAGATGGCGCGGTTACGTGCGCGAAGAGGTCGAGATGGGTACCGAGAGGCGGCTTAGAGATCTCGATCATGTAGAGCGATAGCGAGCGAACAGTAAGGGAGCAAGAGTGGATCCTTGAGGGACGCCGACTCTATGGAGCGCGGGGAGAAGTGGGGAGGATAGGCTTGTACAATATGTACGAACCTGTCTAGCATATGTAAATTGCGAAAAATAGTGTAGGACGTGCTCCGTGACACTTGACGAGTACTTCTTTTGAGTAGGCCTATAGCTAGAAATGAAATAGCTATTATCAGGGCTAAAGCTTATTTCAAATATTGACAAAACAGCTCTAATCTATATAAATAAAAATGAATTGTTGTTCGTTAGTCGTTCGGCTGGCCGATTGAGCTGATTTTGGTTTTAAAATGTTTGTCGTAGTCCAGGGTAGGTCTAAACGGTGAGCAAATAAGGAAAAATTGCGAGTAAGATAGAGTAAGACGACAATTTCATTTTCCATATAAAAGTTGATCACTTACTTTCTGTCAAACATTTGACGGTATTTGTACTCTCAGTTCCACTCGAATTGAAGAACGCATTAAAACAAGACTTTTGAATCGACAACATAATATTCAACTTTGCTTATAACATCGTGTATTTAAATTTCAAAATATAAAAATAATTAATGTGTGACATATTTTGATGGGTGCCAACCTTACAGTGTTACTAACTCTCAAAAATATTTTATTATATTGTTTTGTCATCTCATGTAAAAAGAACCCGTGTATCCGAACGTTCCATTGTTTTGTCCATATAGACCAGGTTATAAGCCTTTAAAAATAATAAGAAGCGAAATGTATTAGTAACTCTTTATTTCCATCAACTTGGCTCCATCTACTTGGGAACCACTTGGCTCGCCAGGACATGATGATATGGTGGAAGTACTAGGCGACTGGACAAATCTGATTCGATCAGAACATAATTATAATTAGGCGGTACGAAGTTCACCGGGTCAGGGGCATGATTCTCATGCAATAGAAAAAAATTCACATTCGTAAAAAAGTTCGAAGTTCGAATTTTTTTCAAATGTAACACAGTTTGTCTATTCTCAGAAGTTCACAATCGAACTAGTTCGCATGAACGTCATTCGAACAAAATGAGTCATACGGACCAGTAGAAGTGAATTCGAATACGAATTTTAAATGAAAGTTTGATTGGATATACTTTTTGTTTGTGGTGATTTGACTTTCATAAGAAATGGACTAATTTATTGTAGATTTTATTGGTAATTTAGTTCAAAAGTTAGAGGCAACGAATGCAGCCGCCGCGACGAAGTGTTTCAGCAAATGTAGATCCATTTGATTTGAGCAATGCAGAATTTATTAAACATTTTCGATTAAATAAGAACCTCACAAATTAGAACTCATCCAAATGATTGAGCCAGTGATTCAACAGCGATCACGCATTGACTTAAAAACAAAGGTAGGCAAAAAAAAGAAAAACAAAATATTATAGAAAAATATAGGAAATAAATTATTTTTTAATTTCTCGTTTTAAGGTGTTTACTAAAAAAACTTAAGAGTTTTAAAGTCAATGTCATATTAATAAAATAATATATTTTTAAAAGTAATATTTACGAATTAAATCTATTAGTAGATGAAGCAGTAACAGCGTTTTCATAAACGCTTAATAATAACGTAATTTAATATCTAATCTATACCTGACGTACTATTTCGAATAGTAATTGTTCTATGGGTGCTCAGAATAAGAGATAAACGAAAACATTCGAACTTTTCAATAGAGCGGAGAAATTCGTTACGAATTTATATATGGAAAAAAATTCGATTAGATGTGAATCAGCTTCCTGCTAGTCAAAACTATTTGTTTCGATCATTAAAAATGACAATATGTCTCTAACAAATACAGTTCTGTAGCCTACTACAGTACTGTATTTCTTGTACTGTATTATGTTTGCCTATCGTAAAATTTATGATTACAAATATGGATACTCATTCACTGTATTCACAGATCATTAACCATTGGTATTGACTTCGTAACCATTGGTTACTATAATATATAACAACATGCATAAAATTGCTTCGGAAAGGTTGCAGAAAATGAAAATAAAACTTTTTAAGTATAAAATTAATTTAAAATATATCCCTGGAAATGTTATGTTTCTAGCAGATCTTTTGTAAATAAATTTTGATAAGAATACTTTTGATGATGAACTAAATATAGCAGAAACTATACATGTACATTATATAAATAAAATAAATTAGACATAGCGTTGAACAGTTGATTCATTAAAATTACCTAAACATACTGATTTAGATCCAGTTTTAAAAATTGTGGAAGGTTAATGTCAAAATAAATAGCCAGTTGACAACAGAAAAATTTCAGATAAAATTAAATATTATTGAAATATAATAAACGAATAATGAGAAAACAGCATTCTGTTTTATAAAAATAAAATAATAATTTCTTTGACATTACAATCGACATTTTGTGTCTGGGGGGATGTTTGGCCCCTCCAATTCGTGTGGCTGCTGACCAGGGGTGTGCAAATAGTTCCCTAAGTATCATATATAAAAATCAAGGCTGAGATTATAAGCAACAATATATTATTCTTGTTGAAGCTTTAAAGCGTCTGATCAATGACGAAGAGAATTTTTAACAAAATTTTCTAACACCGTAAAAAAACCGTGTAAAAATCAGCACCGAGAATTCAAGAAAATGAAAATGGGAACAGTATTGAATTGAACAGCCTATAAAGTAGATGATACTGTTTATATGGCCAAGTGGTTTTCGGGAGCCAGGTCTAAATTTTGGATATGTTGTTCTCCTGGTCGAGCTGAGCAAAAAATGTAATGGTCCAAAAAAAGTTAATGACGCATTTTCCCGCTAGGGGGCTCTGAAGTCTGAATTAGAAAATCGTGGTTTACGGCAGAATCAGCAGATTTTTGGATATGTTGTTCTCCTTGAGCGGAGAACATCAAAGACCTACTTGGCCGCCGACCCAAGCTAGCAAAAAATAATAATAATATAAAGGTGTGCACACAGTCAAAGTATTACCAACACTATTTTATCTCATTTCTATTATTTGTGAGCAAATAAGTAACGTTGGGGGTTCTATAATAATAAAGGTAATAAACTTCAAATTACTGTTGTCATAATAATCTGCAATGTATGTAGTCAAAGTCAAAATATTTATTTCAAATAGGCAATGAGATATGCTCTTTTGAATAGTCCATTTTTTTTTCCCTACTACCCATTCGGACTTCTTTTAATTATAGAGAAGAACGGGTGCAAGAAAGCATGCATGCATTAAGCATGATCTGATAATTTTTAAGCCAATGTTCTGTTACACAAAATATATCTATATTATTACAATTTATAAATAATTCAATTTCTAAGTCCTTTCCTAACATTCCTTGAATGTTTTGATGCATTACTTTAATTACATTTTTACTATGTAGATTAGTACTAAGTGGACTCTTTAAATTTATTTCAGTATTACTAATGTTTTCTAAGCGAGAGGAATTCTCTTTTGACTTAGAAATTAATTTAAAGAAATATCAATAATATTGTCAGTACAAGAATTACTGATAGTCAAATCTATAAAAGCACATTGCTCAATAGGAGCAGTTGTTGTAGCCAAATTCTTGGCTGTTACTGAAAAAAAAAATAAGATAGCGATACTGCTATTTGTCGCTTAAATAATTACAATATAAATATTTATTTTAGTCAAATAAAAAGTACTAATTAGTCTGTTAGTGTCAATCATATGCAATTTTTATTAGTGTTGCATACAGTATTTAATGTTAAATTTAATTTATACCTATAACTATTTTCAACTTGTGACAAGTTGCTGCAATGAGGCAATGAGAACAATACAATATTATGTATGTTAATGTTACAATTCAGATCATCTAATAACTTAATAGAGTCCTTTTATTCAAATCACCTCTATTTCCTATGAGTAATATTATTTGTATCAGGTAAATAATTGTGCTTTTTTTTTGATTGCATTGCAGCATGGTATTTTTGAATATCGTATCGACTGAGAAGCTCTGAATTGTTGATTAGACTCATTTAGTACTAATGATGTAATCCTATTATATCAGACTCAGGAGCAGTATGTGACTGTGTCGATACCTGTATAACAGATTGAGTATCGACCTGCTGTTGTTTTTGACTTTGGATACCCAAGTACTTGCACAATTATTTTTTTTTCCTAAAGATTCAAATATATCAGAATTATAATTCACATATCAATCATATCATTGCAGCTGTTATTGGTAATTAAGCTATTTTTGGGAATAGCTACTTAAACTGTTATACATTTCCCGAATTGAAAGTTCTAGGTTATCAATTTTTCCTTCTAATTTATCTAAGTGTTTGGATATGTATTGCTATTGGAAGAGGAATGATTTTCCATTTCTTTCATTTGAGTTAATAACTGCCTACGTTCTTTTCTGAAGTTACAGTATTGTACAGATTTTGTCTTTAATTAGATTTTTAGTTTTTCTGATGTAGGTACCTATTTCATTTTAAATATACTTTTTAATTTTTTTGAACTATTGAATTTTGTTACCTTATTGCAGCCACTCATACAAGTATTGTCACAAGGTTTCGTCATAGTAGGGGAATGGCAATATATGTAGGCACAGTGAACCACTTTTTTTCTGAACTCTACTGCATTATATTATATATCGGTTCTTATATTTTACTCACTTGGTATAAATTTACGTATACAAATAAATAAAATTGGAAAAATAAGATTGGATAAATAAAATTGTAATATTAAAATAACCGCTTTCTACTACATGCATATGAATGTATATACGGTACACATACCAAAATACATATTTTTAAAAATTTTTGTCTGTCTGTTTGTTCGGCTAATCTCTGGAACGGCTGGACCGATTGGACAGGACTTTCACTGACCCGTAATTTTATAAAGTCTACCTACTTTGGTTGTGTCTGTAATAAAGATGCTACCAAAATTGGTGACCCCGACGTGATCATCTGTGATCCAAACGATTTATTTGGAAGGGTTCGCCGTTCTTTGCTGTGAATGGATTACGCTGCCGCTGTTACTACGTGGCCTGTCTGTTTATTTCCGCAACGAAGTACTACTGGTGCTGTTACTGGACCGGGTATTATTAGTATTGAGGCCCAAAAGCATTACACATAAGGTCAGAGATTCAATTTTGTTTGTCTTTGTAATCAATTATTTTTTATATAATTGTAATTATTATAGTTATTAAATGAGTTGCACGCCGCTACTCCACTCCACTCTGCTTGCTTGATTCAACAGTAAATTAAACAGTTTCAACTTTTGTTTCGAAATGACCGACAATAGTAAAAAACAGTTCCGAACCATTTACTGGTATATTATTAAAGCTACTATACTTATTATTCCAAAAGGTGAACAGGTAATTACGCATCTACTATAACGCATCTACTATACCTAGATTAATAACTAGAGTACTTAATAAAATAGAGCAGAATAGAATATACGAAAACTTCCAATACCTAGTATCAAACCTTCAATTAAGTACACAAATATGATGTTCAATTATTGTAAAGGTACAAAAGATAGATATAAAGGATAGGCACAATAATAATAACACAAATTTGAAATAACTTCGCAACGTGTACGTTAAAAATACTTAGTTTTATGATATTTTTGCCAACAAACTAGACTATTTTATCATAGGTACGAGTATTTTTCGTTTTCATAACCTCACTTTTCTATAATCTTTCATTTTCAACTCTCAGATAGAATTTTGGCAATATATTTAGAATTTTTTCTAGTACCTTTTAAAAAATACAACTTTCATTGTATTACTCTCAGGCCCAAGAACCTACAGAAGGACGATACATCTCTTTAATAGCGAAATTAATAGGGCGATATGGCTAATGGCTCTAAAATTACACTGAAACAGAAAACCTGCTGGCAAACTGACGCATACTGCAACGCGCGCGATTCCATACAAAACAGGCAATCATATACAACTATACAAACACATACTCGTACATATACCCCACAACATCAGCATTCACACTGATACACACACATGATATTGTTACTTACCGTCACCTCAGATTTTTATACTTAGAGCTACGTTATTTTTAATGTTTAAATTGCTTGATTTGTATTTTATATCGAATTGTCAAAATATATTACTTAACTAATGTAGAAGCTTGAGCTGTGGAAAATATTTTATAGATTATTTTACGAACCGTGATCTGAGACCTATTTTTTGAATTACGAATGCGACTTCGAAATCACAGATGTGACTAATAATCACCGATTTCAATAATTCTTATTTTTGAATATCACTGATGTGACTACCTTAGTCACAGGTGTGATTTCATTAAGAGTGCCCTCACCCACTCGTAATCAAGTCATACTTGTGGAAATGTTATCTGTGTTTTGTTTGTTTTTCAGTCTATATATTATCAGTCTATATATATATATATATATATATATATGAATGTAGCATATATATATAATATATATAAGCTACATTCATATATACATGTATGTATATATTATAGGTATATAAAGGTTTATTTACATATATATATATATATATTTATATACCTATAATATATAATATATATATATATATGTGTGTATATAATAACCGCAATGGATAAGCCGGCAATAACCGGCAGCGATTACATTCATATATACATATATATACCTATATATAATAACCTTTATATATACCTATAATATATACATACATATATATATGAATGTAGCATTTATTATATATATAATAACCATAATGGTTTAGCCGACAATAATCGGCAGCGGCTACATTCTGCATGGAACCGAACTCTTATATTTATGTGTGTACTTTATCTATGTTGGCAGCTCTGCGATCGACTTTCAAAAATTGGATGTTTAGGAATCCGTGACCTCAAAGTCACCGCTGACTATTTAGTCAGCGGTGATTTCGAAATCGCATTCGTAATTCAAAATAGATCTCCTGAACTCTACGATACAAGCTAAGCTTAGTGTAGAGTTCGCTAGTTATAAGTTTTATGTCTGTAAACATCTCATTATTGGCCATGTCCTTCAGGAATCCATAAATTCTAGTAGAAACCGATTGAGACTAGGGTTTCTCAATTCTCGAGCTTTTTTATTTCTCAGAGCACGAGATCGCGACCACTATTTCTCGAGAATTCTCGGGATGTCGAGATATATGGAAATTTTAAAAATTATGTGTATTTTAACAATAAAACTACGCTTTTATGCAATATTCAATAACATTTATCAATCAACAATATTTTATTTTTAGTTTTAATTGACTTTAACTTAAGTAAGTATATAAATGTTTATTAAACGAAATAAAATCTAGCGAGATCTTTTGTCATTATTTCTACACACAATTTTGGACTAAATAGTCTTCATCTTTGGGGAAAACAAATAAAATATCTTCTAAAAACAATGCCATCATGTCACCCAATATAATTTAGTACCTTAAATTACATACTATATAATTTACTTTGTCTGCACGACAAACTTTTCTATTAAAAATGTATAATTGAAACGACAGTTTTTGAATTAGGTATAAAAATCAGACTAGCTTCATAATTACAATGAACAACAATAACTTTTCAATATAAATTTTCAATATTTTTGTTATATATAGACTTTTTTGTTACGTAAGTATACTTAAGAATCTAATAAATAAAATAATCAGACTAATTATAATCACAATTTAAAGAGGAAACTGCTCCAAAAGCTAGCCCAATAGGTATTTTTATTATTTAGGAAATAAGCTTTCAAAAATACGAGGGCATTTAAAGCATTATCTGATAGTCGGTTTGGTATTAAGTTTTGAAAATTTTTGACTTAATTTCTGGATTTCTCGACCACTTTTTTCTCGTCTCGAGTAAGGCAAAATTTCTCGGGAATTCTCGCAGAGAAACTCTAATTGAGACTATTCATCGAATAAAACGGAAAAAAATTGACTCAAATCACTGAGCGACGCACCCCTTCCAGACAGGACATAATCTACCCTCACCCTCATCGCGGGCAGCCAATAAGAGCCCGCCAGGTGGCGAATCGGCAGCGGCACGGCCGGCCGTGGGGTGATGCGATCAATACTCCGACATGTTCTTTGTCTTGTCTTGCCGGCGTATCTCTAGCTTTGATTATATACACGTCATATAATCAAAGATCTCTAGTGAGCTCGCTGAGAATGAATAGTTGTGAATGTATACCAGCTCTGCACGTAGTTTTAACGCTATCGAAGTTATAATTTTGTGTGTCGTCGAAGTTATAATCATGTGTATATTGAATTCTCCATCGGTTATGGTAAGTATTAGCAATAGTATGTAAATTGTTCGGTACACACATATGTTTAGATTATAAGTTATAATAGCTATAAATACATAAGCTATGTATAAAACTCTGATTGTGATTTATTTCATTTGCAGTGCCATATTTATCTCAACTAATATTATAAATGCGAAAGTAACTCTGTCTGTCTGTCTGTTACGCTTTCCCGCTTAAACCTCGCGACCGATTTTGATGAAATTTGGTACAGACAATCTTTAGACCCTGAGACGGAACATAGGCTACTTTTTATTTCGAAAAAAAAGGGATGAAGGGATTGAAATAGAGGTTGAAAGTTTGTTTGGATTTCTTAATGTTAAAAGATAGAGCCATGCAACTTTATATTTAAGCACTTGATAAGAAATCATTAAACATTTATCACTCTAGCATTTTTTAAATTTCGACCAGCTAGGGGGTGAAATAAGGGTTGAAAGTTAGTATGCAAGTTCGTCAAATATCACGTCATAAGAAACAAAAAATCGTTTGTTCTAGCATTTTGAAATTTTTACCAGTGTGGGACTGAAGTAGGAGTTGAATTGAAGATAAGACCATAAATCTTGGTCAACGTGAGGCTGGTCCCTGTAAGAGTCTCTTAGACATAAGGGACCAGGATTGACAAAACTAATTTCGGGGCGGAAGCTAGTAGTATATATATTTCTTAAAAAGTTGTTATAATATTATAGTTAACAATTATATGCAGTTATCATATATAGCCCACTTCTTAAGACGTGGAAATTTCTTTGTGTGGACATTTCCATGTTTATAATGCGTCGATTTAAAATTCGTATCAAAAAGTACGATTAATAATATTTATTTTCATAACTAGAAAATCGATATACCGTACAAATACAGACGCGTGTTTTTAAGTTTAAATTAATTCACATATGTAATCAGAGTCAATAGATTCATAATTCCTATGGAAACTGCTATTAACAGCAACTGGTAAGGCAGACGCTGCCGATTAGTATCCGTCACATTGTACATACATATCTTGATATGGTGCGTTATCATTTAAGGAGAGTTTTAGGCCCGTATATAGACTTAATAGCACCGTTTCTTTCTAACTGTACTTAAACAGAGATCTGAGTCTAAGTTTGATTTTAGAATATAACGCCTGAGGAACAATGTGTTTTGTTTAACTTTGTTTCTAGCACCAGTTACTTGGGTGAGATGAATGTACATCATGAAATGAGATCATCTTACTAAGCCGCCATTGCTACTTCAGTGTCAAAGATCCAGTCTGTCTGAAGCGCTCATCTCTCGTTGTAAGTGATCTAACCGAACTTGTAATTTATAAACCGTTACAATTAATTATGATGTTTTAAATTAAAACAAAAAAAGAAACTAAGCTACGAAATTATTGATTAAAAGTTTTAATCAATAATTTCGTGGCTTAGTGTTAACATATAAAAACCTTATCTTCAATTACGGGTAGGTATGCGTCGATCAAATGAACAGATTAATAAAAGATAATTAAATTCAAATGCTATTTAAGTATTCGTTTTTATACATTGTCATCAGATTTCGACCCAATTTCAATAACGAACTGAACGCGAATCACATTTTGTCTAGGGGCCCAGGAGCTTGGGGGTTCCCGGAGGTGGCTTGGTGTTCCCGGGGGCTCCCTACATGCCGGAAGAAGGCCATCCCTGAGGTTTTTAGTGGGTAGGCCTCCCCCTTCTGAGGAGGAGAGCCCCACATAACCCCGGCTCGCCACAGCCGGGGTAGGATGCAATTTAATGCATTTTCCTCAGGGAAACAAAAAAAAAAAAAAAAATAAAAAAAAAGGGGCCCAGGAGCCAAAGGCGGCAAAGTATTATTCGCGTTCGACTCAGTACCAAATCGGTCCAATATCTAGCATAAAAGTATCTAAGCGCTCCCGCACACGGGCCAACGGCCACAGCTACATAACGCCGCCACTGGCATATTTCCTGTAATTTTCATGATACTTGTAGAAGAAACAGTCGAAATAATATCATAGGAATCATAAGCCTTATTACTGCATCATTAATAAAAGGTTAACCTTTATGTTTCAGCAGACAAATCAGTGTCGTGATAAGTAAGACCAGTGAGGACCATCCAGAGATATTATGTAGACGACTAACATACTCTTTATTTATGTGATAAACTATATGTTATCGTATATGTAAATAAGTAAGGAACATAAATTTCTGCATGGAGAATATATAGTACGAATTTGTGACAAAGTATATTTTTAGTCGTCATCGCTGGTTATGGCTAACTCTTGTCAATTTGCTTGAAACGAGTGGTGCTCTCAAATTAATAATCCAGGCGAGTCAAATACAGAATCTTGTTATGAGATTGCAGACACATTATTCTGAAGTTTGCAGATGAATAATAGACGCCAAGAAGTTAAGGGATCTATCCGAGCAACACGTCCTCAAGATACCTGTCATTAAAAATTAAAGCTGTGAAGATAAAATTTAAGATTTTCAAGCTAGTTGATGTTTAAATTTGTTTCTTTTTTCTGATAACATCGTTAGGGTTAAATGTATATGTAGGGCAGTAATAGGCAGTCTACTTCGCAGAGCTCTACAACTTTTGATACAATAATTTTAGAAAACAGAAGTTAATTAGAACTAACAATCACACACATTTATAAGAATGAATAAAATATTATTATTTACTTTTATTTTCCTAAAAGGACAATGTAATTATTATGTAATATATAGTTTAAGTGTAGCATTGGTGTTAGCAATTAGCAAAAATAAAACTAATTTGTGAAATGAGTAACAAACATAAATTGTTGTATGGTGAACATACAGCACTGCACGACTATGCACAATGCATGTTTATTGTTCTCATAACCAGTCTAGCCCAATACTGAAAACAATTTATATTCAGTGCTGGACTAGACACTCGTGAATGAACATATTGAAGTGCATTTATTTGAAAACCATTAAGATAATTTTATTAATGTGTAATATATAGATTAAGTGTACATTCGTCCTAGCAAGTAGCAAAAACAAAACTAATTTGTGAAATGACAAACAAACATAAACAGGAGACCTATTTTTGAATTACAAATGCGACTTCGAAATCACCGCTGACTAAATAGTCAGCGGTGACTTTGAGGTCGCGGATTCCTAAACATCCAATTATTGAAAGTCGATCGCAGAGCTGCCAACATAGACAAAGTACACACATAAATGTAAGAGTTCGGTTGCACCCAGAATGTACCGCTGCCGGTTATTGCTGGCTTAACCATTGCGGTTATTATATACATACATACATATATATATATATATTATATATATATATTATATATATATATATATATATATATATATATATATATTATATATATATATATATAATATATATATATATATATATATATATATATATATAGACTGAAAAATCAAACAAAACACAGATAAATTTCCACAAGTATGACTTGATTATGAGTGGGTGAGGGCACTCGTAATAAAATCACACCTGTGACTAAGGTAGTCACATCAGTGATATTCAAAAATAAGAATTATTGAAAATCGGTGATTATTAGTCACATCCGTGATTTTGAAGTCGCATTCGTAATTCAAAAATAGATCTCCTGTTCTATGGTGAACGTATAGCACTGCACGACTTTGTACAATGTATGTTTATTGTTGTAAGCGCCAGTCTAGACACTCATAAATGAATTTATTAAAGTGCATTTATGTTAATTGTGTACTTTATTATATAGGTTCATAATGTTTAAAGTTATTCAAAACTATTTGAAAATATGTTCGTTATGGATAAAGATATATTGGATTAGATTCTTTCGTTAATTTTGTTTAATACAACATTGTCCGAAAGTGTCATAACTTTTAATAATTTTGTGCTGAGCGTATATCTGGAAGCACAACTGATCAGAATGTGTATCTAAACAGGATAATTTAATTATTATCTAATATATAGTTTAAGTGTAGTATTCTAATTAGCAAAAATAAAACCAATTTGTGAAATGACAAACAAACATAAACTGTTCTATGGTGAACGTATAGCACTGCACGACTTTGTACAATGTATGTTTATTGTTGTAAGCGCCAGTCTAGACACTCATAAATGAATTTATTAAAGTGCATTTATGTTAATTGTGTACTTTATTATATAGGTTCATAATGTTTAAAATTATTCAAAACTATTTGAAAATATGTTCGTTATGGATAAAGATATATTGGATTAAATTCTTTCGTTATTTTTGTTTAATACAACATTGTCCGAAAGTGTCATAACTTTTAATAATTTTGTGCTGAGCGTATATCTGGAAGCACAACTGATCAGAATGTGTATCTAAACAGGATAATTTAATTATTATCTGATATATAGTTTAAGTGTAGTATTCATCTTAGCAATTAGCAAAAATAAAACCAATTTGTGAAATGACAAACAAACATAAACTGTTCTATGGTGAACGTATAGCACTGAACGACTTTGTACAATGTATGTTTATTGTTGTAAGCGCCAGTCTAGACACTCATAGATGAATTTATTAAAGTGCATTTATGTTAATTGTATACTTTATTATATAGGTTCATAATGTTTAAAATTATTCAAAACTATTTGAAAATATGTTCGTTAGGGAACGTACCCATACTACGTGACCCGTTTAGGGGGGGAGGGGGGTCGTCAAAATACCACGCTTGGGCACAGGGGCGGGGGGGGGGGCCTTAAGTTTTCGTCACGTAATCAATATACTTTAGGAAAATCTCGCGTTTTTGCGAGCTATATTCAAATATGGCGGGCAACGTTAGCGCTTTTCAAACTCATTAATAGGGCTTAAAAGGACCTGTATCAAGAGCCGTTAAAATAAATGATTAAAAAAAATTCCAACTCATAGGTGGCAACACTGACGCACATATGTCAGAACGTCAGAACGTTAATAAAGATAAATATGAAAAAAATTAATTTTTTTTTAAACTTTCTATTTGCAAAAAATAATTCAAAACCATATTTATGAATTACTACGTGAAAACTAGAGGGGGAGGGAGGGGGTCTTAGCATATACTACGGGTAGTCACCGAGGGGGGGGAGGGGGGTAAAAATTGTAAAATATGGGTCACGTAGTATGGGTACGTTCCCTTATGGATAAAGATATATTGGATTAAATTCTTTCGTTAATTTTGTTTAATACAACATTGTCCGAAAGTGTCATAACTTTTAATAATTTAGTGCTGAGCGTATATCTGGAAGCACAACTGATCAGAATGTGTATCTAAACAGGATAATTTAATTATTATCTAATATATAGTTTAAGTGTAGTATTCATCTTAGCAATAAGCAAAAATAAAACCAATTTGTGAAATGAGTATCAAACATAAACTGTTGTATGGTGCACGTATAGCATTGCATGACTTCGTACAATGCATGTTTATTGTTGTAAGCGCCAGACTAGACACTCATAAATAGAGATCGGATAATCGGATGCATATTTACCTAAAGTTAGTTTAAGACAAAGTATGGAAACGGCTTTTTATTGTTTAATTGATTATTGTTTTAGTCAAACTAGCTCACTACTTTCGTATAACACTCTTCATGTAATAAATCGTACATTCATAAATCGCACGGGGAACTGAAACTAAACTTCATGTAAATACGTATGCATACGTATGCATAAATGAACCCGGAGTCTCGGTCTTTTGAAAATAAATACCACGTGCTAATTTAGTAATTTTCAAACAATATCACTACGTTAAATTTGCAGTCCCGTATTTTCCCAGGATTTTTATTTAACAAAATGTATTTTAAAAAGCCGCTTCCATAATTTGTGAGCCAAAAATTATCTTTAGGTAAATATGCATCCGATTATCCGATCTCTACTCATAAATTAATTTATTAAAGTGCTTTAATGTGAGAACCTTTATGATAACTATGTACTTTATCATATAGGTTCATAATGTTTACGAATCCATTAATTATTCGATACTATTTGAAAATATGTTCGTTACGGATACAGATAAATTGGATTAAGTTCTTTCATTCATTTTGTTTAATACAACATTGTCCGAAAGTGTCATAACTTCTAATAATTTAGTGCTGAGCGCATAAGCACAACTGCTCAGAATGTGCATCTAAACAGGATAGTTTATTATCTAATATATAGTTTAAGTGTAACATTCGTCTTAGCAATTAGCAAAAATAAAACTAATTTGTGAAATGACAAACAAACATGAACTGTTGTATGGTGAACATACAGCACTGCACGTCCATGCACAATGCATGTTTATTGTTCTCATAACCAGTCTAGTCCAATACTGAAAACAATTTATATTCAGTGCTGTACTAGACGCTCGTAAACGAATATATTGAAGTGCATTTATGTGTGAACCTTTATGATAATGTAATTATTGTGTAATATATAGTTTAAGTGTAGCATTCGTCTTAGCAAGTAGCAAAAATAAAACTAATTTATGAAATAACTAACAAACATGAACTGTTGTATGGTGAACATACAGCACTGCACGTCCATGCACAATGCATGTTTATTGTTCTCATAACCAGTCTAGTCCAATACTGAAAACAATTTATATTCAGTGCTGGACTAGACACTCGTAAACGAATATATTGAAGTGCATTTATGTGTGAACCTTTATGATAATGTAATTATTGTGTAATATATAGTTTAAGTGTAGCATTCGTCTTAGCAAGTAGCAAAAATAAAACTAATTTATGAAATAACTAACAAACATAAACTGTTGTATGGTGAACATACAGCACTGCACGACTATGCACAATGCATGTTTATTGTTCTCATAACCAGTCTAGTCCAATACTGAAAACAATTTATATTCAGTGCTGGACTAGACACTCGTAAACGAATATATTGAAGTGCATTTATGTGTGAACCTTTATGATAATGTTATTATTGTGTAATATATAGTTTAAGTGTAGCATTCGTCTTAGCAAGTAGCAAAAATAAAACTAATTTGTGAAATGACAAACAAACATAAACAGTTGTATGGTGAACATACAGCACTGCACGACTATGCACAATTCATGTTTATCGTTGTCATAATGAGAGATTAGCCAGCACACTCCCTCTGGTGTTGCGGGTGTCTATGGGCAGCAGTTATCGCTTGGTGATCCGTTTGCTCGTATACACCCCTATCCTATAAAAAAAAAACGAAAATCTAGAAAAGAAACTTCTAATCAGCAAGGCTGTATGGGCTTAGATCCCTTTGCCTTCCCTATGTCAGGGAGAATTAAAAAAACCTTACTTGTCTATTGTGTTAAATGTGCTGTCCATAAGACGTATTGTGAAATATTATCTATAGTATTATAGTTAAGCAATCTTTAAGGTGCATATGTTTAATTGTTTTTATTTAGTAAAAACATAACTTGATATTTATTTCGCATCCTCTTTTCGGATACGAAGCTGCCCGCTGCGACGTGCTTTGCCAACAACATCGCAGTTAATAACTGAATCTCGAGATATATCTATCTATTAGAAATTTGTACAGTTGTAAAGGTGTGACAAGGTTACAGACAAGAGACAATTTCAATTCCCCTGTTATATTGAATTGAATAAATAATTTTGTATTTTTATTTGTGTTTGAATTTCAACTAAACTCTATGATTTATTTCAGACGTTCTAAAACATTCCAGATGAGGTTTTAATTTTTTGACGACCTCCATAGTCGAGTGGATAATACACCGGTTTCAAGGTGTCGCCATCTCTGAGGTCCCGGGTTCGAATCCCGGTGGGGGCAGATGTTTGTGTGATGAATGCGAGCATTTGTACCTTAGTCATGGTTGTTGATATATATTTCAATAAAAATTATTTATATATGTATAATATATGTATGTCTATCCGTTACCCTAGATCCCATTGCACAAGCCTTATAGAGCTTAGTTTGGGCTAGGCTAATTGGTGTAAGTGTAACGAATATTTATATTTATTTTTATTATTTAATTACTCCGAATATTAATGCATTTGTTTGTGATTGTCCATATTTAAAAGAGCACTTTTATTTAAATACTAGCGGACCCGACAGACATCGTCCTGTCAAAAAGATTTGTACAGTGGCAGTTTTTTGTTCCCAATTATTTTATAGATAATGTCGCATAGCCAACCAAATGGCAAAAGAAGTCTAAATGACCTATTACATTTTGTGGCTATTCAATTTTGGAACGTGACATTAAATCCTCCAACGATGTATTCTGTGCTCCAACGCACGCACGCACACTGTTTTGATAGATATGACTGAATTTCAACTATATGTAGTAATAAAGCGCAAATTGACTCTTTGATGTTAGGACCACACCTTCATTGCTTAGACAACAGTGAGTGCTTGCAATATGAACTTTATACAATAACAATAAAGCTCAATTCGACTGTACGTTTTAGTTAGAAAACGTTTGCATGGGAAAATAAAAGGGCTGATTTTAGGGTATTTCCGATAATTATTCGAATTTTCCTCATTGTAAAAACCCTCCTTGAACTTCAGCGAACATTATCAAAAAAGAATTGGCCAAATTGGTCCAGGCGTTGTTGAGTTATGAGCTTACCAACACATTTTGTGATTCATTTTTATACATATATAAGATGGGATAGCGTGAGCTGTGCGAGAAATTTACACAATAGTTTTAATTACAATATCTGGCACATACTCTGAACTACTTCCACTACAGAAGTTAGGTATACCGACTTGGTGATAGAATATATAATGGCGCAATGGCTGAGTTTGTTGTTATAATTTACTTAAGTTATTTATGTAAGCATTGGACAAAGCCAGTAAGTACCTTAACTTGGCATACAAGGTAACCGCCATGTGGGATGTCGATTCGACAATAATTGTTCCAATAGTTGTGTCGGCTAATGGCTTGATAGCAAAGAGTCTCGATCAACATCTTAAAGAGGCTCTCGCTTGACGGATGGATCAAGGGCCGGATACAAAAAGCAGTGATTCTCGACACGGCACGTATTGTCCGGAGATTTCTCTGTCTGCAGCCCTAACCTCCGGTTTGTTTGGGCCTTGCCCCGCTACCGGCGGCATACTAGGTTTAAGTTTTTTATAGTAATTATGTTTATTTTATATATCTATATTGTAAAAAACTTAAATTTAAGATTATTAATTAAATAAATAATAATATAATAAATCATTTTATTTGCCAGAATATGGTTATAAAGATCTTACAAATAGTATTTGATCAATATATTCTACTGAATATATCAGTGTGCAAAAAAGTAAGATACAATAACCTTTACAAATCAAAATAAGGAAGCACACTATTTCGCAGTTTAAACAATCATTCATCGCATATAGTATACTTAAATTAAACAATAATAATAGCAAATAATAAATAAATACAATGTTAATATATAATGGCCATGGAAAACTAAGAATATATTAGAATGTCAACTAAGAACTAGAAATAATAAGTATAATGTCTAAGGCGGCTCGTTTGGCCGCTACCTGCACCGCATCGGGAGGGAGCCAACCCCGGGGTGCCACCATTTTGGCGCCGAGGAGGACACCGCACAGCACACCCTAGCGGTGTGCCCGGCGTTCTCTGCGCGGCGCGCCGAGTTGGTCGCCGTGATAGGCGACGATCTCTCCCTCCGAAACGTGGTGCGCGCCATGCTGGAGGGGGAGAGGACGTGGGCGCTAGTAAACTCCTTCTGCGCCGACGTCATGACGCAGAAGGAGGCGGCGGAGCGGGCCAGGGAGGCGGATCCGAGGCTCCGGCATGCCGCCGCAGGCGTGCAGGCGGAGGAGGCGCGAGTTCGCTCGCCTCCTTCCTCCTGTCGGTGACCAGCGGGGACCAGGCCCGGGAAGGCTGATTCCTGCTATTCAAAGGTCGCCGTCAGTCGACGATCCCCTGGATGTCCCGGGGGATTCGACGGCCCCCCCAGCAAAACGGGGGGGTGAGAGGGGCTCGCCGCGGGCGAGCCAATGACGCCGACGAGGTTGTGGAAGAGTACGTAAGTGTTCCCATGACCTTGTCAGGCAGTGTGCTGCTCTCCTCGACGTGTCTTCCTCCTCGTCTGATGAGGGGGAGGATGCGTCGACGATTGATGCGCTCCTGCCAAGGCGTCCCTGAGGGGCATTGTCTGGTTTTTAGTCAGTAGGCCGCGCACTTGGCTGGCACTCGGCCCCCAAGCGCGCGGAGAGTCCGACATAACCCCGCGGTGTTCCCGAGCCGCGGGGTATGCGTAACGCATTTTCCAGACATTAATAAAAAAAGAAAAAAAAGTATAATGTCTAAGGAAAGAAAAAATGGTACCTATAATAAATATATGTCAAATGTCATCAATCAAAAATTCATCAATTGCATAATACATTTTGTCCAGCAAAAAATCAAATAATTTCAATTTAAATTTATTGAATGTCAAGATGTTAAGGTCATAATAAGGTAGTTTATTAAAAATCCTTATAGCCTACTATATCTGTTTTCAAAGAACGCCTATTGTATATAGGCGTTCTTTGAAAAAAGATGTAGTCCTTGATTCGGAATGACCAAATTCTCCCCGTACCTGCCTCTATAAATTTCGCAATCCTTATTCCTTTTAAATAAGTCATAATGTTTTTTTTTACAAATATTGATATTTGTAAAAAAACATTAAACAACATACTCGTATAAAGACAAGATAATGGTGAAATATTTAATGACTTAAATAATGGCCTACAACTATCTAAATATCGTGCACCACAGACAGATCTAATTTGATTCTTTATATTTTGATTTATATATAATTCAAGGGAGATCTACGCAATATAAAGTTATCACAAATTTTATTTATTTTACACAGATAACTGTGCCCGCGTTTCATCTTTTATAACAGCGGAAAATCGACGTCATTGTCATCAGACAATCAGACACCGAGCAATTTGTGTGATGAATATGAGTATTTATCATTGCTGTTAAATGTGTATGAGTCTAAAAATATTTTATGTAATAAACATACGTAATAGTAAAAATTATCCATTTTGTTTGGTCATTATTTTTTCTTTTATCTACTATATAAAAATAAGTCGGGTTTTCCTTCCTGGCGCTATAACTCCAGAACGCACGAACCGATTTTCACGGTTTTGCATTCGTTGGAAAAGGCCCCGGGCTCCGTGAGGTTTATAGCAAAGAAAATTCAGGAAAAATTTTAACAGAAAAGCGGGAAAATCTTATTTACATACAGCGGGACAACATAACATTTAGGACATTTGACAGGACAACGTCTGTCGGGTCAGCTAGTGTACCTACATATAAGAAAGTGTAATTTTTTCATTCCAATTCAAATAACTGGATATATTTCATATTTGTTTTCTTCAAACGTGCCGCAAGTGTAAGTGTAATAAACTCCATTTTAGAGTATTATCTCTAAGGTGGTTGTATATGTCCTCTCAGTACTATTGGTACCAAATATGCGTATAGTCCAAAATAAAACATTTATTTTTTTTACCTAATTTAATAATAGGTCCCTATCAAGTGAGCCATTGGAGATCTCTAACAACTAACGATTTCAATGACATATTGTAATATATAACAATACATATAGTAGTACTTTAAATTATTTTCTGCAACGTTCAGGTGTACAATATAAAGTTAGTTCAATATAAAGATGCTATAACTTCTGACATGGTTTGAACTACTATTTATTTTTAGATAAAAGATATAGTACATTACTACAGCGGCCAGCAATAGAGGCATTGATGGACGAACGCGTAAGTACATGTGGGCCGAGGCGAAGCCGAGCCACACATACTTAAGTCCATCAATGCCTAATTGTGGCCAAAGCTTGTATAGTACTTTTCTCAAATAATGCGCGGAAATTTGTGAATTTATAGTTTTCTATTATAGCTCTTGCCGTCTCTTGAATTTCAGGTGGCGTTAAAGTAAGGTTTCGTTTGTATTTTTTTCCATTATAAAACTGTTTTTTTTTGCAAGCCAGTTCGATATTTAAATAAAACTCTGATAACTTGCCTGCCGGTTTGCCATTTTTCGGAGTAACAAATGGTTCCATTTTTTTAAATACACGATAGATATGAATTTACATGTATATTTATTTGGCCGCTAAAACACGACAGATATGGATTTTCATACATTTTCTGCCGGCCGCTGCTCGCATGTATTTTGGCCAGTACAGCAATTTCGATTTATCGCGAAGAAGGTTGTCAACCAAGCATGTTTGAGAAATAAATATTTAACGCACTTTCAAGTTTTCTTTTGACTTTGATGCAACTTGAACTTTGAGGTGTCTGGAGTCACAAGAAATTTAAAATTTTGATATTTTAGTAAGTAATGTGAGTGCATCTTACAAAAAGGTTTGAGGGCTTACGAGTCAAGTCTTTCAAAGCAGTTACCGTTAAGGGCGTAAGCATCTTAACATAAAATAAAAATACAGTTTTCTTCCAAAAAATGTAAATGATAAGATTGACAAGAGTTTTTATTTGAGACCAACAGATTTTTGGGAACAGATCTTAATATTTAAGAGTGGGATTCATACGCTTTTTGTTATTATCTACAAAATAACAAAAAATATCATAGAAAAAAGAAATAAGAAAAATAAAAACAAAAATGCACTGCCCGGGAATCGAACCCGGGTCGCAAGAATGGGAATCTTGCATGATACCACTACACCAGCAGTGCTTGTTTAACTTTAGTGAAAACCGAGTATATATGCTAAATATTAGATCGTAATTATTGCACTTTTTTTCAAATTAAGTAATAATTCCGTAAATTGTTACTCGTAACTAAGGGATTTAATTACTACAATTAAATTTTAAATTATACTATTTTCCAACATAGTAAAGTATTGCCTCAATTTGTATACAGTATGTTTGTATAATCGTTTTAATATTAAATTAATATAAAGTAAATTATATATGATCGAAGTATTTATTTATTTATTACGTGATGCAAGCGTGGGTACCATAGTTTACACTGAGGATATTGCATAAAATAGCGTCTTTCTAAAAATGGTCAATAATAAACCTCATTATTACCAAGATGGGACATACCTATATTTATTTAATATTTTACAGCGAACGTTAGCAATAAAAAGTCAGAATTGAAATAAAAATCATGCTATCTTTTGAATCAAGTGTTTTAAAAAATGTTGAGCAAAAGGTTGAGCATTTTTAAAAAGCATAAATATAACTTGTCTAACTGATTTCAATTTATAATTTTTTAGACTAAATACATTCGAGTAGGTACTTTATGCTAGATTAAGTACTCGTTTCACTTTGTCTAAAAAAATATTAATTGAAATCAGTCAGACAATATATAGTAATATAAAAATAACTGAACTGTCTCAGCCACTAAGAATAGCTGAAGGAATCTAGCAACAGTGGGTTATCTGTGTACGAAGTAAATTAATTACTCATTTAACTACACAGGTAAATGTAACGACAACTTTTTATGTCATATAAATTCTATAATGAAATATAAGTTGATAGTAAAATTTTTAAATAGTATGTTTATTTTATTCTTTTTAGTGCTTTTAAATAATAGTTTGTCTGTGAAGACGTTTTTTTTATAATTAAAAACCATCTTCAACTACCTATCTATATCAAAAAGTTGCAAATCAAAAAACCTTGCAGTGTCCACTTTATTATTTCAATTGCACATATATTATAATTTACTCATGTGAACATATACCTATACGTTTAAAAATGTTACGATTAACGAAATTATATATGTTTTGTCGGTATTTTTTGGGTTAAAGGTTGAGTTCGTTACAAGTGTACGAGCCTATGATAAGGACGTACACTAATGTCAGGAATGTCAATTTGTATATACTGTCAAGATATAGAGAGCAGGAGTTTAACCGGGTGTCAATTAAATGGTTAGCTAGTATTGTTATTTCTGTGAGCAGAAAACGGTGAGCAGAAATAGCTAATTGGTCAGCAAACATTTCAAAATCAATCAGCAATTTATGTATTCTGGATGGCTGTAATTATTTTTGTTACGGCATATTAATTATATAAGCTGCAATCAGCTGCTCATGTTTAATAAAATTTTGGTAAGCACTCAGAGTGTAAGCAAAAAAAATGCATTTTGTGCTGCATATAAGAGTAGCAAAAAATACTTTATTTTCATGCCTAACCTAACCTAACCTAAAACTAAAAAAAAAAAAAAAAAAAAAAAAAAAAACCTAACCTAACATACCAATAAATATGCTGCTTATAGACATGGTTTTTCTGCCGCTCAATCAATGAAATTGCCGCTCAAGTAGTTATTTTGCGGACTGAATGTTTATTATGCAGACTCATGTTATTGTTGCTGCCTATGTATGATTTAATTTTTGACCATTATAAAATTAAGTTGCGGAACAGAATTGCTGCCTGTTTTTTTTTTATTGCAAACAAAATCTTTGTATGCTGACCAAAAATTATTTAAATGCTGCTTTTGGGTGGCTCGCAAAAATTTTATAATTGCTGACCAATGTATTACTTCTCGAGTTTAACTAGAGGCACGTGGTTGTCATTAGTGTTTAATTTGCACACTGATGTCACAATATAGGTAAATGCATACATTAACATTTTGTGTAGCACACGCTTACAGTATACATGCATAGTTATAAATGTGCCGGTTAGCCCGTACAACAAGTGATGGATATGGGACTACATAATCATATGTGCCGGATATTTATGAGTTCATTATAAACAATTAAAACCATTAGTTATAACTAGTTCTGAATATAGCTGGCTGGTAACTATGGACGCATAACCGAAAACAAACCATAAGAAAGAAACCATTATAGATTAGATTTCTATAAAAAAATAAACACATATAAAAACATTATTAACTTTGGACTCAACAAATAGTTGTATGAATATCTGTAAATATAAATATGCCTATAACCTACGAGTATCTACATGAATAACAAAGGAGCGGGAAATTATTTTTCATTCCAGTTTCAATCTAAATACATCACAAATAAAACACAGTTTACGATCACGACCCAGAAGTATAACATAATAGGGATTTAACACCCAGAAATATAATAGTATTTTGCTAAAACTAAATATTCGATATTTTTGAATGGAATATATAAAATTTATGCGTTGTAAGTTACGCCACGTGGCACCTTGGAAGTTACTGAAATCGATATATATTGCTATTAGTGAATCAGCTTTAACGTCTTTCAGCCTGGGGCAGTGCTGCTGCGTGTCACTTGTTGATCCTGGAACGTGCGCAACGTGCCGTACTAAAAACAATGTTGAAAAAACCCCTGCGCTTTCCCACCACGGAGTTATTTCAGTAATCACAAGTTCTGAGCGTCAGAAGACTATATCTTCCGAGGATCTGTCTGAAGGCTCACAAAGAGGTACTGTCAGCATCTACGGACCAGACCTTACGTTTTACCCTCTACTACACGCCGATTTTGAGCGTCCGAGCCACTATAGACGGCGCGCTCAAGTTGCGTCGACTCCTTTGTTTCGACCCTAACAACTCAGGAACAGTCGCCGGTGTCGTAGCAGGCAAGGCGTCCAAACCAGGCAACCTTCTGTTCGCGCGCCTTCCACAAACACACTCATTGCAAAGCTGAACATAGCCATGTGAGGCATAAGTCCGTCCAAAAAATAAAAGAAACCAGACTCTACGGATTAAGCGTACTTTCCGATTCCCTGTACCCTCAACCAACAGCTCCTTTGCCAGACGTGCCACCTCTTTCAAAAAGCCTTATATTTATAATAGGCTCAACCACATTGTCGATATTAGGCAACTTACTATTCGCCAGGCGAGATTAAAATTAAAGGCAGAGCTTTTTTCTTGGACATATCAGCAATCAGAGCGCGTTCTGGCGCGCTTCGAATAACTGGTAGTGTGTACATTTTGAAAAATATTTTTGTGGTTGGTTTTTTATTTTTATTTCTTTTATTGTTTAGTTTTCCTTATTGTTTTTTTTTATCTTTTTATTTGTTTGTAGCGCAATGGTTTTCTTTTTTTGCGTATTCTTTGACAGAAACGTAGGTACCGCATTCCAGTCCCCTTTCAACCAACCAATTGTGAAAGCCCCCACAGGACAGACATAGCCTAGTGTGGGGGGTTTCGTTAAATACTAAATTGTAGATCTGTTTGAAAATAAAGTATTATTATTATAATTACTCTCTGATACTCACCGGGCACGCCTGCTTCGGTGAGTATTTGTGTCGAATAGGACGGGAGGGATCGACAAATTGCCACCACTGCGCATCCGACCTCGACTCGGCTCAGCACACGCTGGCGGAGTGCCCCGCATGAGCCTCTGAGCGCCGAGTCTTAGTCGCAGAGATCGGGCGAGATCTGTCTCCGCCGGCATTGATTGCGGCAATGCTGGCGGACGAGGGAGGTTGGAGGGCTGTGGCCTCCTTCTGTGAAGCAGAGATGCTCCAGAAGGAGGCCGCCGAGCGGGTTCGGGAGATGGCCGATCGGTGGATCGGTGGATCGATGGCTCGAAGGAAGCGGCGTCGGGCTCGGTAGCACAGTTGTGGCGCCGGCACGGGTCGCCAGCGCGCGCTTGGAATCGCGCCCGCGGATACGGCGACCCGGGGGGCGTCGTCGATGGCGGAGATCAGCGAGGTACTGTAGCCTCCTCCGAGGAGGGCTCCCCTGTATCGGCGGGGGAGCGGAGGCTGGGGGTTGCCGGATGTCGCTTAGCGTTCCCGGGGGCTCCTTACATGCCTGAGGAAGGCCATCCTTGAGCTTGTTAGTGGGTAGGCCTCCCTCTTCTGGGGAGGAGAGCCCCACATAACCGCCGGCTCGCCA
Source organism: Scirpophaga incertulas (assembly GCA_036419045.1). Taxonomy (NCBI): domain Eukaryota; kingdom Metazoa; phylum Arthropoda; class Insecta; order Lepidoptera; family Crambidae; genus Scirpophaga; species Scirpophaga incertulas. Next base: position 38,201,138 of record CM071626.1, read on the forward strand.
CAGCCGGGATATGCAATTTAATGCATTGTCCAAAAAAAAAAGGGTCCGGTCGTGTGGAGTCCAACATAACCTCGTGAGGATTCTCAGCCTCTCATTTGGAAATCATCTGTTGACGTCATGACCAAGTTATCTCTTGTTGATACTTTTTTGGACTATACACGACATGTCACTCCGGAACAAGCGAACGCTCTACAAGGTTTGCATACGGCCCGTCCTTTCTTACGCGTGCCCGGTATTCGCACATACCAGGGCAACACACCTTATCCAACGTACCCAAAGCGTCTTGTTGCGCAGGATGGCCAACCTCCCATATTACGTTCGAATAGTGATATACATCGCGATTTCGAAATTAACACCATACACGAACACTTCCTGGAATGCTCTAAGCGGTTCTTCACCACCGCTGAAGGGCATCCGAATCCGTTAGTGAGGCAGGCGTGTAGCTACACCCCGCGTACCCCAGTCAATCCGCGTAATACTGAATATCGTCGACCCAGGCACGTCATTTCTGACCCTCCCGACTCATTGACGCTGGCTCTTCAAGCCTTGCGAGAGGCGGCATCTGCGCCGCCATCCCTTAGTTAGTCCATACTTCGCAGCTTGCTGCATATGTACGAGTAGGCCCCATCACTTCAAGGCCGGACCCACTTTGGCGTACCGAGCCTTCCTTCGCGCATATGTCCTCTTCGGAGGGCAGCGCCGACGTGCCCTCTCCTGAGGGTACGCCAACCATTCCATTCAAGCCATAAGGCCACTAGGGCCAAGGCTAGGCTGAGTTTAGTCGGTAGGTCTGTTGGATCGAGCCGCCTCGATTCACCAGGAGTCCGACATAATCAACGCATCCCTGCTTGCCTGTTGCGTTGGTATCCATGAGCTCAGCCTCCTCTCCTGAGGAAAAAAAAAAAAAAAAAAAAAAGACTATACGCTGCAGTAATGCTCTCTTCTGTGACATTTGTCTTGGATTTTAGACAAAATGTTATTGTTGTATTAAAGGCAGCTTCGAGTCGCACTGAAGTAAATAAAACATGTTGTACGTCGTTTTGAATAGTAGTTATATTGTTCTGTTAGGAAAGTTAAAATTGGTAGAGCGTTTGATTAAAATACAAAACGCACATTTTAAATATAAAAAGGTTTATTAAAATTTTAGTAATCACAAACATACTCATGCTAAGTAAGTGCTTGTTAATATTATAAAGGTAATTATTTGATACAAAGCAGACATAAGAATTATAACAAAAAGATTTACTGAGCATAATTCATCAAAGAAACAAAAAACCATAATTAGCAATACCATACTATAAATTGTTACTTATGATAATTTACTTGGTTATATAAAAATATAAAGTCAATTTTTTATATACAAAAAGACATACTTAGAGTACAACGAAGTCATTTATTTATAAAATTTTGTTTTTTTATGCTAGTCAAATAAATTTGAAGTATTAAATTTCACCATAGTATTTCCGATTGAAGTTTAAATTAAGAACATTTATTCAGTTACATTATAATAATTAATGCTTGTCGAGATACACTGGTGCCTGTCAACATTCACAAATATTGAATATTCACAGTATCACATCTCATATGATCGGAATAATAAATAAGGCATCTGATTAATTACTTGAATAAGTTCTGATATTATGAGATTTATAAAATAAGATTTTCAAGGTTACTAACATAATAACAAGGTTATTACAAGAATATAAACCACACAATGTCACAAATATTTACAATTATTATTTAGAAAGAAAAAAATGATAATTTCATGTTTATGCACACATTATTATCAGTTGTTAAGAATATACCATCGCAATTTATTCGAAAAGCCAGTTTAGGTATATGCAAACACGAAACTTTTCGAATTTCTTTAGCCAATTAGATAATAATTTGAACAAATCATATATGTAGGTGTTCGTACAATTTTCTTAAGCCTAATTACAAAAAATCGAACAATAATGTTACACAGATCAACAATTTTTAAGCGTAATAAATAACAAAGAGTCGACAGTGACTAATGTTTTGTCAGTATTTATATTATATATATACATACAAATACACACACATATATATATATACATACAGACATATATATATACATACATACATACATATATATAGGACTTTAATTCTTCCAGAAAGTAGTTTTTCAATTTGTATTATATTTAATGTTGTTTTTAGTAATTGTGTTACGTATGGAGGTAGGCAACAAATTAATCAAACGTGGTATTTGAAAATTACTACTCTTAGTCTATTCTTATTTTATATATTAAATACATAAAATATGTATTCTACTATTATATACGGATTTTTTCAGGTGGCACCGGAAGATGTAAACTACCTGACGCTGAATGATTTAAGAACAAATAAAAAAAAATATAAAGAGAATATTCCCATTTAAAAGGCCGGCCACATCTGTGACTCGTCTGGTGTCTATGGGCAGTGGTTATAGATTACCATTAGGTAATCCGATTGCTCGTTTGCTGCGTGAAATATTGAAAATGCGCCGACAATCGCTTGACATGACCGCCGTTGATTCTCGGCACCATACCCAGAGTGAGACATAAGTAAAAGATTCATTAACATATTCGTCGTTATACCATATAAAAGAAAAACCGACCACATGCGATTAACATGAACTCCAACGAATGTCGTAGAAAATTACCATAAATTGTTCTATCAACAGAATAACCCAAAGAATTATGGGGAACAAATAAGCATGACGCTTTTGAAACTGACGAGTAAACTATAGCTTCATAATATTCGTGTTGGTGAGTCTTAAATTAAAACAATTTATGAAATGAGCAGCAAACATAAACTGCTGTATGGTGAACATTGCAGACAAAATGTTGACAATGCGCCGGATCCCTTGACACTACTGGGTGCCGTTGATTCTGGGCACCTTATCTAGAGTGAGGCATGAGTAAAAGATTCATTAAAATATGCGTAGTACTTCTATATAAGAGAAAAACCTACCACATGCGATTAACAAGAACTCCCACGAATGTCGTAGCAAATTATTAAATTCTGTAAATAGATAAGCATGACGCTTTTGAAACGAACGAGTAAACTATAGCTTCAGAATATTCGTCTTGGTGAGTCTGAAATTAAAACAATTTATGAAATGAGCAGCAATCATAAAATTTTGTATGGTGAATATTGGAGACAAAAGGTTGACAATGCGCCGAATCCCTTGACACTCCTGGGTGCCATTGATTCTCGGCACCTTATCTAGAGTGAGGCATGAGTAAAAGATTCATTAACATATGCGTGGTTCTTCTATATAAGAGAAAAACCTACCACATGCGATTAATAAGAACTCCCACGAATGTCGTAGAAAATTATTAAATTCTGTTCTACCTACAGAATAACCCTAAGTTTTAAGGGAAATAGATAAGCATGACGCTTTTGAAACTGACGAGTAAACTATAGCTTCAGAATATTCGTCTTGGTGAGTCTGAAATTAAAACAATTTATGAAATGAGCAGCAAACATAAACTTTTGTATGGTGAATATTGGAGACAAAAGGTTGACAATGCGCCGAATCCCTTGACACTCCTGGGTGCCGTTGATTCTCGGCACCTTATCTAGAGTGAGGCATGAGTAAAATATTCATTAACATATGCGTGGTTCTTTTATATAAGAGAAAAACCTACCACATGCGATTAATAAGAACTCCCACGAATGTCGTAGAAAATTATTTAATTCTGTTCTACCTACAGAATAACCCTAAGTTTTAAGGGAAATCGATAAGCATGACGCTTTTGAAACAGTAGAGTAAACTATAGCTTCAAAATATTCGTTTTGATGAGTCTAAAATTAAAACAATTTATGAAATGAGCAGCAAACATAAACTTTTGTATGGTGAATATTGGAGACTAAAGGTTGACAATGCGCCGAATCCCTTGACACTCCTGGGTGCCGTTGATTCCCGGCACCTTACCTAGAGTAAGGCATGAGTAAAAGATTCATTAAAATATGCGTGGTTCTTCTATATAAGAGCAAAACCTATCACATGCGATTAATAAGAACTCCCACGAATGTCGTAGAAAATTATTAAATTCTGTTCTACCTACAGAATAACCCTAGGTTTAAAGGGAAATCGATAAGCATGACGCTTTTGAAACAGACGAGTAAACTATAGCTTCAAAATATTCGTCTTGGTGAGTCTAAAATTAAAACAATTTATGAAATGAGCAGCAAACATAAACTTTTGTATGGTGAATATTGGAGACTAAAGGTTGACAATGCGCCGAATCCCTTGACACTCCTGGGTGCCGTTGATTCTCGGCACCTTATCTAGAGTGAGGCATGTCACGAAATATCGTGAGTTTATACTTTTGAAACAAATCTGAACAGTTTTTATGATTTATGGCTGTATAAATAACCGATGCTTTTGCTTCCAAGGTAGTAAAAGCTAGGACTGGACCGCCATCAGGAGGAGGGAGATATATTGTTATTGAGCGTACCTTAATGTTTTTATCTTCTCAGTAGTCTGTGCCTTAATTGAAGAAAGATAAACTCGGTGAGTTATAAAACATTACAAAACAGTCCTTGATAATCAGTTTGTTATTACTTTGTAATTGAACATTAGATAGATATGTTAGAATCAGATGTTGGAAATCAGGTTGGTTTATGTACCAATGAATGACCGTGTTTACGGTATCAGATAATGATCAGATTCAGTTGAGTTGAGCGGAAAGGGGTGACTGTAAGGGGTGGTTGGAGGTCACCGGTTGGAGCTTGGCTCCTATTCAGATTCAGATACTCACCGGTTGGAGCTTGGCTCCTATTCAGATTCAGATACACACCGGTTGGAGCTTGGCTCCTATTCAGATTCAGATACTCACCGGTTGGAGCTTGGCTCCTATTCAGATTCAGATACTCACCGGTTGGAGCTTGGCTCCTATTCAGATTCAGATACTCACCTGTTGGAGCTTGGCTCCTATTCAGATTCAGATACACACCGGTTGGAGCGTGGCTCCTATTCAGATTCAGATACACACCGGTTGGAGCTTGGCTCCTATTCAGATTCAGATACTCACCTGTTGGAGCTTGGCTCCTATTCAGATTCAGATACACATATAGGATATTTCAATAATATTACTTATATGAGTATAAAACAGATCAGACTTATAAGATCAAAATTACGTGTGCATGTTCAGTGCAGGTACGTATAGTAACTATATTATTTATGTATGTGCTTAATCAGTCTATCAGTTAATTCGCTATACTGTATTATTAGATAGCGACAAGGCATGAGTAAAAGATTCATTAACATATGCGTGGTTCTTCTATATAAGAGAAAAACCTACCACATGCGATTAATAAGAACTCCCACGAATGTCGTAGAAAATTATTTAATTCTGTTCTACATACAGAATAACCCTAAGTTTTAAGGGAAATCGATAAGCATGACGCTTTTGAAACAGTCGAGTAAACTATAGCTTCAAAATATTCGTTTTGATGAGTCTAAAATTAAAACAATTTATGAAATGAGCAGCAAACATAAACTCTTGTATGGTGAATATTGGAGACAAAAGGTTGACAATGCGCCGAATCCCTTGACACTCCTGGGTGCCGTTGATTCTCGGCACCTTATCTAGAGTGAGGCATGAGCAAAAGATTCATTAACATATGCGTGGTTCTTCTATATAAGAGAAATACCTACCACATGCGATTAATAAGAACTCCCACGAATGTCGTAGAAAATTATTAAATTCTATTCTACATACAGAATAACCCTAAGTTTTAAGGGAAATAGATAAGCTTGACGCTTTTGAAACTGAGGAGTAAACATTAGCTTCAGAATATTCGTCTTGGTGAGTCTAAAATTAAAACAATTTATGAAATGAGCAGCAAACATAAACTTTTGTATAGTGAATATCGGAGACAAAAGATTGACAATGCGCCGAATCCCTTGACACTCCTGGGTGCCGTTGTTTCTCGGCACCTTATCTAGAGTGAGGCATGAGTAAAAGATTCATTAACATATGCGTGGTTCTTCTATATAAGAGAAAAACCTACCACATGCGATTAATAAGAACTCCCACGAATGTCGTAGAAAGTTATTAAATTCTGTTCTACTAACAGAATAACCCTAAGTTTTAAGGGAAATCGATAAGCATGAAGCTTTTGAAACAGACGAGTAAACTATAGCTTCAAAATATTCGTCTTGGTGAGTCTAAAATTAAAACAATTTATGAAATGAGCAGCAAACATAAACTTTTGTATGGTGAATATTGGAGACAAAAGGTTGACAATGCGCCGAATCCCTTGACACTCCTGGGTGCCGTTGATCTCGGCACCTTATCTAGAGTGAGGCATGAGTAATAGATTCATTAACATATGCGTGGTTCTTCTATATAAGAGAAAAACCTACCACATGCGATTAATAAGAACTCCCACGAATGTCGCAGAAAATTATTAAATCTGTTCTACCAACAAAGTAACCCTATGTTTTAAGGGAAATAGATAAGCATGACGCTTTTGAAACTGACGAGTGAACTATAGCTTCAGGATATTCGTCTTGGCGAGTATAAAATTAAAACAATTTATGAAATGAGCAGCAAACATTAACTTTTGTATAGTGAATATTGGAGACAAAAGGTTGACAATGCGCCGAATCACTTGACACTCCTGGGTGCCGTTGATTCTCGGCACCTTATCTCGAGTAAGGCATGAGTAATAGATTCATTAACATATGCGTGGTTCTTCTATATAAGAGAAAAACCTACCACATGCGATTAATAAGAACTCCCACGAATGTCGCAGAAAATTATTAAATCTGTTCTACCAACAAAGTAACCCTATGTTTTAAGGGAAGCAAATAAGCATGACGCTTTTGAAACTGGCGAGTTAACTGTAGCTTCAGAATATTCGTCTTGGCGAGTCTAAAATTAAAACAATTTATGAAATGAGCAGCAAACATAAACTTTTGTATGGTGAATATTGGAGACAAAAGGTTGACAATGCGCCGAATCCCTTGACACTCCTGGGTGCCGTTCATTCTATGCAACTTATCTAGAGTGGAGCATGAGTAAAAGATTCATTAACATACGCGTGGTTCTTCTATATAAAAGCAAAACCTACCACATGCGATTAATAAGAACTCCCACGAATGTCGTAGAAAATTATTAAATTCTGTTCTACTAACAGAATAACCCTATGTTTTAAGGGAAATAGATAAGCATGAAGCTTTTGAAACAGACGAGTAAACTATAGCTTCAAAATATTCGTCTTGGTGAGTCTAAAATTAAAACAATTTATGAAATGAGCAGCAAACATAAACTTTTGTATGGTGAATATTGGAGACAAAAGGTTGACAATGCGCCGAATCCCTTGACACTCCTGGGCGCCGTTGATCCTCGGCACCTTATCTAGAGTGAGGCATGAGTAATAGATTCATTAACATATGCGTGGTTCTTCTATATAAGAGAAAAACCTACCACATGCGATTAATAAGAACTCCCACGAATGTCGCAGAAAATTATTAAATCTGTTCTACCAACAAAGTAACCCTATGTTTTAAGGGAAATAGATAAGCATGACGCTTTTGAAACTGACGAGTGAACTATAGCTTCAGAATATTCGTCTTGGCGAGTAAAATTAAAACAATTTATGAAATGAGCAGCAAACATTAACTTTTGTATAGTGAATATTGGAGACAAAAGGTTGACAATGCGCCGAATCACTTGACACTCCTGGGTGCCGTTGATTCTCGGCACCTTATCTCGAGTAAGGCATGAGTAATAGATTCATTAACATATGCGTGGTTCTTCTATATAAGAGAAAAACCTACCACATGCGATTAATAAGAACTCCCACGAATGTCGTAGAAAGTTATTAAATTCTGTTCTACATACAGAATAACCCTAAGTTTTAAGGGAAATAGATAAGCTTGACGCTTTTGAAACTGAGGAGTAAACATTAGCTTCAGAATATTCGTCTTGGTGAGTCTAAAATTAAAACAATTTATGAAATGAGCAGCAAACATAAACTTTTGTATAGTGAATATCGGAGACAAAAGATTGACAATGCGCCGAATCCCTTGACACTCCTGGGTGCCGTTGTTTCTCGCACCTTATCTAGAGTGAGGCATGAGTAAAAGATTCATTAACATATGCGTGGTTCTTCTATATAAGAGAAAAACCTACCACATGCGATTAATAAGAACTCCCACGAATGTCGTAGAAAATTATTAAATTCTGTTCTACTAACAGAATAACCCTAAGTTTTAAGGGAAATCGATAAGCATGAAGCTTTTGAAACAGACGAGTAAACTATAGCTTCAAAATATTCGTCTTGGTGAGTCTAAAATTAAAACAATTTATGAAATGAGCAGCAAACATAAACTTTTGTATGGTGAATATTGGAGACAAAAGGTTGACAATGCGCCGAATCCCTTGACACTCCTGGGTGCCGTTGATTCTCGGCACCTTATCTAGAGTGAGGCATGAGTAAAAGATTCATTAACATATTCGTGGTTCTTCTATATAAGAGAAAAACCTACCACCTGCGATTATTAAGAACTCCCACGAATGTCGTAGAAAATTATTAAATTCTGTTCTATCTGCAGAATAGCCCTAAGTTTAAGGGAAATAGATAAGCATGACGCTTTTGAAGCTGACGAGTAAACTATAGCTTCAAAATATTCCTCTTGGTGAAAATTAAAACAATTTATGAAATGAGCAGCAAACATAAACTTTTGTATGGTGAATATTGGAGACATAAGGTTGACAATGCGACGAATCCCTTGACACTCCTGGGTGCCGTTGATTCTCGGCACCTTATCTAGAGTGAGGCATGAGTAAGAGATTCATTAAAATATGCGTGGTTCTTCTATATAAGAGAAAAACCTACCACATGTGATTAATAAGAACTCCCACGAATGTCGTAGAAAATTATTCATTTCTTTTCTACCTACAGAATAATCCTTATGTTTTTTATCAAATCCACTATACATTTACCTGCTTTTAGTCTCTAATTAGGCGTATAAATATTTAATTATTTATCATTTTTAGTAAATTAATATTTATTTTCATGATGGTATTTTATTGTATTGGAAATGACGGCTGATAGAGAGGAATGGAAGAAAAAGATTTACTGCGCCGACCCCAGATAATGGGAAATGGGCTAGAGCAGGGTTTCCCAACCTTTATTTCACTGAGCCTCTCCAATTCAAAAATAATATTCTCATGACCCCTTAAGTTTAAAAACATTAAAAACACATAATGTTTTTTTACAACTGAATTATTTCTTTGAATTAAAATTAAAATACAGATATTTGTAGATATTTATGTTTTAAGAATAAGAGAAGATATATGTATCTACACTTGAAAACCATTAATTACTTTCACTTTACGTAAATATCCTAGTTTTATTTTAATTATTAAATACTAATGAAATACTTGAGCTTGCATCTTCTGTACCAGTATGTCGATTCTGGGTTCAGTCTTTGCTAGAGCGCTTAAGTACTCGATTACGCCCCCCCCCTGGTATTCCACTACGCCCCCCAAGGGGGGCATGCCCCCCTGGTTGGGAACTCCTGGGCTAGAGGATGATGATGATGATAATGATTGGTATTGTTTTGGATTAGTTTGAATATTTTTGACTAGTAGTTTATTTCTTGTCTATTTTTAGTAAAAATACATATACATATATATACTTATGATTACTTACAGTTTTCCACTTGCTACTATTAAAATAAACGTAATAAAGCTAGAAAAGACTCCTCGATTTTCATAAATTTTTTCATGCACGTTGGCGGCTGCTAGTGCTCTTGACGGGAACAAATTCAACATTCAGCATTCAACATATAAATTCAGCATTCAACATATAAATGTCGGCCCTTGCCCAGACTCGAACCTGTGTAGCCCACATGGCCATGACGCTTCGTTCAACATTAAAAATAGTCTATAAAGATATGTTCTTTGCATTCAAGTTTTTTTAAAGCTTTGAGTAAGTTTGACCAGAGTGATGATGGAAGGAATTTTTAGAATCTCATTGGTTACACCTACTGGTTACGCTACAGCGTATGCTATTTGCTAAGTCCGATCGTGCAGCTCCCTTCTCCGCCGATGGTCGCGACGCCGCATCTTGCTTCCAGCAGACACGGACCCGCCACAAGTAAGACAGTCGCAGCCTGCGCCTGCCACCAACTTTACAACTCAGCCCTGAGGAAACATTAAAGAGGGCTTACTAACAAATACTAAAGATGCTCCAAATCCATCATCATCACGACATTCCGATATTCAGGCTGCCATGAGGACTGATATTTAGGTTTGGTTAGTGGTTGGCTTGTGTAGTTCGCAAACGAACTAGTTCCTAAGAGCGCTCCCACAAACAAAATATTTGAACTAGTTCACGTCATTCCCAGCTCCTTAGTTCGTATTTCATAACCAAAGTACAAGGATCGTGAAGACGTTTATATGTATAGTCTATGGTGAAGACCGAACTAAGGAGGTTTCACTCAATCACTGCACTCTGCGTGACTCATTTGTATAGTTAGCACTATGTTTACGCGTATATGTTAAAGAGGTTAAGCACAAGACTAGTTAGTGGTAAACTTCCAAGCCCGATGTCACCGTAAAAGTAAATTTTACAGCTTTATTATTGTTTTTTAATATCCATATTGTAATATAGGTAATTGAGGAGGTCAAGGTTGCAACAACCATCATGTTTCTCGTCATTAAGTGCGACAAACGACAAAAGTATCTCTCGTTTGTAACTTATATATTTACAGCTGCGCAATATAAATACGCAATACTTATTATCATAAAAGCTAAGTTTGCCTCAACTGAATAGATTTCGATTGGTCTCTTAAAGCCGTTCCAAGATAGTTTGTACGACACGGATCTTGAATACATCAAACGGACAATCATTGCGCCAGCGACCCCGCGCGTTGTAGTGCAACACAACGCGCCCTGAACAAATCCAATTAATTTATCACTAGTAATTCAGTTGCATAAATTTATTCAGTTTAATTTTATTACTTATTAATTTTGAAAATATGATAAGTTAGTAAGTATTACTGGAAACCATCTTATGTCACTTGTCTTGACTGCGATTAACCAACAGTAAATTCAGAAAGTTTTCTATTTAACAGAATAACAAACCATACTATTTTTAAAATCACTTACCTCTTTCATTTTCTTCATACTTTTGTGGTAATTGTTACTGGCAACAAGCACCGCCTCGCTGATACCGATGACACCCGAATATCGAATGCTCTCTGTCATTAAAAACACAAAAACACTTCAGACTTGTAAAATTTATGTAATCAGTTAATATCAATTCTTTTTTTTTCACTGTTACTTTAAGTTAACATACACAACAGCGTATTATAGCAATGGGAATGCTAGTTAATAAATGTACACTGTACTGGTGGTAACACAAATATATATTATACTTTTTTATACTTAGAATATATATATATATATATTATATATAGGTATATTATTATATATATATATATATATAATAATAATAATATATAATATATATATAACAGGTTCGCGTGGGGTGCGCAGTGGGTGAATATTTTTCTACTGCGCAACATTAGCGGTATCGCGCCGGTAAGCGGTCGCGCGATTCACGAATAGGATTTAGGGATCCGCGGGTTGCTATAGTATAAAATAAGTGTTTTGACCAGGACAGCCACAGGTAGCACAGGTGACTCTAGAAATAATTCCTTGTATAATAAAATAAAAGTAGTTCTGGGAATTATTTTGGAGGAACTGTTTTTGAAATTTTGGAGAACTCGATGAGTAAAAAATTTGTCGCGCAAGAGCCTATGAAATCACAACGTAGTACAAAAGAAGCAGTAGTGTGGATATTAGTTAGGTGAATCAGACTCCTATAGTCACTGAGACATGAATTACAATAGGCAGTCTGAATTTAAAAAAAAAATTCTATTATTATGATTTAATATTATTACTGGGAAGCTAAGAGGGTGGTGTGTAGCGTGATAAGACACGTGAACGTGAGTAGGCGGGCGAGAAAATTGAATAAAATGCTTACGTAATTTTAATAATCGTTTACTATAATTATAACCAATCACTATTAAATCAAAAATACGAATCACATTAATTAAATCACTATTACAATATCACGAAATCAATGACACTTCGCCGAACACGTAACGTGCGCGCGATGCGAACCGATTACCGACCATAGAATACATTTATAATACATTGTCATCGCTCGGTGCACACCAGCGCTCGGAATTGTGTCAGAGGGATAGTGATCACACAGCCATTTGTCACTCCCTCTTTACAATTGATGCACCGCGCCGTCATATATAATACCTACTATCCATTGCTCTCCGTGACAACAACATTTCAAGAAGCATATTTTACAGGTGCGACTAATCCTGCGCTGCTAGCAGGATCCAGCGGTCTACCCCAAATCCCAAATCTACTTACGATCTTCAAACCGCCGGTCTACGGATGCTGCATTTCCCAGCATATGCATGCCAGCCAAGAACCTTTATGTCGGGTTGACTACCGTTTTTGTACCGCTTCTCAACTGAACATATATATATATTTAAACATAAACGGGTAGACAATACCTCTCCGAAGTAGGTGCACCTTGAAGCACCCACGTGACCATAAACAATGCCTTTCTATGTGTATATACGAATACTACCGCAAGCTGCGTGTACCTCGCCAAAATCAATTTATTTATATGACAAAAACATAAATAAATTGTTACAAGCTTTTCATCTTCTTCTGATTCGGATCACATTTATTAGTACTTCGCAACTCGCAACGCACGCGGCTTCTAGTGTATAATTATAAAGCTTTAAAACTAGAGATAAAATTGAATGTTGTGAGAATATCGAATGAAAAAAATAGATGAATAAAAAAGAAATGAATAAAATAGATTTGTAATGAAATAGTTAAATGGGCTAATAATCTATATCTTAAATAGTAAATCTAACTAGATCAAGATAATGCTCGAGCTAACTGCAACTTTTATTCTCCGCTAGAGCCTTAACTAAATCATTCGCGTAGCCCGATAAAATATGTTACTCATGTCAGCAATAAATAAATAAAGAAAGTAAATAATATTAATTGCACCTATGAGCATCACGTACCAAAATACATGGCTTTTAATAAATTAAAAAAAATTCAAACATGGAAAGAAGTTGTTTTTAAAAACATTCTGTGTAACAATAAATGTCGAGAAAAAAATAAACATTTTAAAAATGTATATAAAATTCGAAATTATATATTCGATGGCACAGTTCTAAATTTAAATTACGTCCCGGAGGCACTAATTTGCGAATTTGAAGGCAGAAGGTATTAATTTTTGTCATAAAATGCATTTTAGACCTTTTTTCAAAACATCCAATATGCATTATAAAACATGCAAGGCTTTCTGCATACCACCAAAATATAACACTTGATATGAAAACCACACAAGATTTTACATGCGATTGCAAATAACTTACCAGAGCAGAAATTCGGCAACCGGAAAATTGCAAACGTCATTTATTGTACACGTGAAAATAGCAATATATTAACGCTGATACAAGTCCACGTCTATCACCACCGCCAACGTTCTTTAAGGCGGAGGACGTATGAAAGTATCGATCGAAACACCTCGCTGAGCCACTCCCCTCCCGCCACCTGGCAGACTCCTATTGGCTGCTTACAAGAACGGCGAGGGTGAAATTTGCTTCAGGAAAGGGGTCCGTCACACAGTGATGTAACTTGGTTTCATTTTAGTCGATGAATGTATTAACCGATTACTACTCGAATGCACGGATGATTGAAGTAAATTATTGTTAAAAACTCGTTTCTTCTCGCTCAAGATACTAACTGAGCTCATTTGTATTCTCATTTAAATATTAACAATAACTTAAATATAAGAAAACACAACATATTTCCTTATTTATTATAGGAAGTACAATCGTTATATCCACATGTTTTATGTTTTGATTTAATATATCCAGTTTATCGGATAATCCCTTCGGTGAAAGAAAAGATTAAAATTAAACGTACCTACATATGTTAATTCGACCAGCCCGCACTGGAGTAACGTAATTGACCTAAAGATAAAGTATGTAGGTTCGACTCCATTACTGAATACTTATATCAATTTTTAACTACGTATGTACGAATTCCATTATTCAAATTAACAGTAAAAGATACGCACGTTCCGTCTGTACACGATAATAAAATTTAATGTTAATACAATTTTATATTGTTGGATGTCGACAAATTCTTCCCAAATAGATTTTTGGGAACAAACATCTTTTATTCGTACACCATATTTATTCTACTTGAAATAATAAATTAGAAAGGAAATGGATTTAAAAAGAAAGTGACTTCGATTTATATTACTCGACTACAAGTGCAAAATCGTTTCGATAGTCCAAGCATACTTTGAAAGCGACCGTATCACAACACTAGGACAGAAGGGAGTTTAGAATCGAACAACAGTGCGCGCATTCCCAGGGCTGCCATGTTTTATAGTTGAATACGAAATATGTATTATCAGACAGTATACGTAACATATAGTACATTATTTTATATAATTGATCACATAAAAAATTACTATATGAAATATATTTTATGTATTTACTTGTTTTTTAGAAGTTGTCTGCTTTATATAACACGAAAAGCCATTGAGAACAGAAAATTCATTTTAGTTTTTGGTGATTTTGAGTATCTACCCAAACTACCTGTCCAGCTAAACCGGACATATCGCTACTCTAAATACTTACAATGTGATAACATTACCAATACTAAATCGTATAGCAGTCTATCTCTACTCTGCACCTTCTTCAGATACCATTATCCCGATATCTGTGAGCTAGTGATTAACCACCGCAGAGCTGAGGTGACTGTAGACCATATTGGGCAACACAAAATTTTTAATACAAAGATAGTGTAACAAGAGGTATGTTGAAATTTATTTTTACAAATGACTAACATTGCGAAATTATTTCCTGTCAAATTTTCCATTATGAGACAAGGAGCTGTGCGAATTTATGATCATCACAAAGCGATGCGGAAACATATGCCGTAGACTACTCTCAAGAACTGCCAAGATCTCTTCAGCCTAGAGACGGCTATAAATTAACTATAGTTAGTATAAGAATTTAGTTTAATAAAACAGAATCTGTCGTCAGTCTGAAACAGTTATATCATCTTACATAATTGTTTTTTTTTCTCTGTTATACACAATGTTGTATTATATTTTGTAAAGTAATACAATAAATTATTTTCTACATTAATGGCTTTGTTAAACTTATCCCACGATTGCTTACCTGTATATTCATTTTGATTTTTTTTTTGTGCGAAGTCTTTGCGAATGCATTAAATGCGAGACAAAAATTATATTGTCGGTGTCTTTATAAATGATACTCGTAGAAAGACTTTTGCTAAGCTTAGTTCTACATCAATTATCATTTAGGTATATAATAATAATTTTGACACTGTTTAGACTAGAGATGAAACGGATAGTGATTTGGCCGGATACCGGATACAGGATATTCGGCTAACTACGAGGCCGGAGCGCCGGATATCCGGCCACCGGATATTCGGCCGCTTATCGCGTTTCATATATGTGTGTGTATGTGCAAAATAATCCGTTACTAATATTATAAATTCAGTCTGTTTGTCTGCTACTCTCTCACGCCTAAACTAAAGAACTGATTTTGCTGAAATTTGATACAGAGATAGATTAGACAACGAGAAACAATATAGATAGGCTTAAAAACTTTTGTATTCCCACAGAAAAGCGCGATATAGACGAGTTTAGGGCGTAAAGCACTCAGCGCGAACGGTATCGCGGGAAACATCTAGTATTCGGTATTCGGCCGGATAGTGCCCTACTATTCGGTATCCGGCCGGATAGTGAAAATAGGCCGGATAGGCCGGATACCGGATAGTTACCGGATATCCGTTTCATCACTAGTTTAGACTATTTGGCGAAATCGAAGGAACCGATTTTGCGAATTTTCATTACATGTTTGAGGTTTTTACTTACGAGTATAACTATGGCGATATCAGTATTCGTCTTCTAAATTATTATAAAACTTTGTTGTCAATATATGTCTTACTGATGCCCGCGACTTCTTCTGCGCAGGATTATTATTTCTAGTATCTTATATTAACATGGCGTATATCTTTATAAATTATAGCCTATGTGTTATTCTGATGTATGCGCTATATTATTGTAAAGTTTTATTAAAATCCATTCAGTAATTTTTACTTGAAAGAGTAACTAACAAATAATGAAGAAAAGCAAATACCCTGTTTATCTAAAAACTGCAATTAATACAGAATTTCACTACACACAGAAAGTTCACTGCGAAATTTATGAAATGGCAAAGCAGTAATACTTTATGAAAGTCTAAGAACCTCTAGTTTACAAACCTCTAGTTTTATACTAGAGATTCGTTCGTTGGACGATGATGTTGAGGGTTAGACAGAGTTTTCAGTCTTTACGCAAAGACATTTAACTAATCTTGCGAAATTGACAGAAAGTTAAGCCAGCAGCGATTTTATACAAAGTATCATTCGTTATCGCGATGTCAACCTCTGTTCAATATCAATGTATGTGAAAGATTCCACATTATAGAATCGTTGCGATACAATATGTCCTGTCAAATCGAATGCGACTGTCACTTTGTGCTGTAGGCTAATTGTGTAAGGGTACATTTTTATTAAAACTAAGATTCAGCGCAGTTTGCTTTATGAAGATAAATTTCAGATTGAATCTTCATAAAAATCTATTTATGTTGAATTTTGGAAAATATAGATTCGGTAGTCTTCCTCCTATGAGTTCGATTTTGAGAAATTATAATGATGTATTTCTAAAACATAATTTAGATATTTACATTTTTTCAGATAAGATGCATAATTTTCGTATTCAGAATTTCTGTGTTAGATATTTAGATTCTCATTTTTGTGTAAATTATGAACAACGTCGAATGTTATGCTTACCTGTAATTTTAATACATATAAGGTATTAGATCGTTTCTTTAGATTCGCTAATATTCAGTAGACTCATATTAAGAGAATTAATTTCTATGTTCTCAATACACAGAGTTTTGTTTCTGTTATGCACTTTTAGACTTGTTTTCTCTTATATGGTTTCAATGAATTTAATAATCATACGCTTTGAATGGTATTTTTTGAAGTATTGACTAACAAAAGTAAACATGTCATTCTTGAAATCCTTTCAAAAGACCTTATTAAACAGGGGAGCTGGCAGCTTGCCAGCTGTGTTGTACTCGTTTAAATAATAGTCGCTGGGTGCAATTAGAACACGCCAGGATGCTTATTAAAGGAGACGAGCTTTCAAACATAAATCTTTGCAAAAAATAAACCAAGATAAATTTCGAGACATCGATTGAATTGCAAGATAAACGTTTTATTATAACTGGTTTTGTTACCCACGTACGGGTGCTGGAATAATAAGAGATACATACGTCTAGTCGGATTGAAACACATTAAGCGAATACCTAAACCTCTGACACATATATTGAATCTGAGCCTATTCACGAGACCCATTTCCAATATTTGAGAGATAATTAAGTTAATAGTAAAAGTTAATAGCGTTTGTAAATAAAACATGTTTTAAACTAGACGCGACATAGACTGCAGTTATGCTTCCAACACAAGACCATTAACAAAATAATAATTTGTGATAGACCTAATTTGCGAATTCTAATGGAACCATTCTCTAATCTTCTTGAACACACACAAAAAAATGATATTATATTACAGAGGAATTACAGACGAGTATATGAAAATAAGAGTTTATGATTGCATCCGTGTACAGAATGTAAACAAAATCTCTTGTAGCAACTTCAGCAGTCAAATTTAAATTATTAATCAACTGTCCATTAAAATATGAATAATAATGGTTCCTATTACTAAACCTTTTTTTTGTTCGTAACAATTCAATGGTCCTAGTCTCTATCTACATATTGCATGTAACGTAGTGGTCCGTGCTCGAGACACATACAAAAACATCCAAGACAGTGGCGCTTGCGTTGCATACATTATATTGCTTTGTGTAAATAATACACATTAACAGAAGATTTCCAGCATTTATTTTCGTTAATATTGCTTGTCTCCGTAATGGAAAGGTGGCAGTGGCTTCATTATGGTTCTTTATACAGTGAACACCGGGCAATAGATCTTTCCGAAGATTAAATCTTTACTTGTATTTTCACTTTTACTATGGCTATAGAAAATCTGAAATGATTTGTCGGATCTAGAGAAGATAATTTTCATAATATTAGGGTTTAGTTCATTAGAACTGATGGGGAAGATTTAACAAATTCCAGAAATTACCAAATTAGCACCGAAAATTAAAGCATGCGCGTGATACTTTGTTTACAAACCTGGACTTTTTTTTCCTTTTTTAGTCCCTGTGGAAAATGCATTAAATTGCATACCCCGGCTGTGGCGAGCCGGCGGTTATGTGGGGCTCTCCTTCCCAGAGGGGGGAGGCCTACCCACTAAAAACCTCAGGAATGGCCTTCCTCAGGCATGTAGGGAGCCCCCGGGAACATCAAACTACTTCCGGAAACCCCCAGCCTCCGCTCCCCTGCCTAGAGGGGAGCCATCCTCAGGGGAGGCTACACTACCTCCCCCGGTCTCCTCCACCGACGACCAAATAATTTTATGTATAGCTTTTAAATAAAATGTTTACCGTTTGTTTCGCAAATATAAATAAATAAAAATAAATTAATAAATATGGCTACAAAGAACAGCCAGCAGTAATTCTTACATATTCCTATAACCCATTATAAAGATGCGCCATGCGGAGTTTTCATCATTAGCTCTTACGGTGAGATTACCGACGAGACTTATTTCGAGTGTACAAAACAAAATAAAATACATATTTTAACCTAAAGTCCCTCTTTTGAGGACATTACAGTATGAACACTAAGAACGCTCTTTAATAACACCCTCTACAGCAATGTGCTTCCGCATTGTTATAAAATAATACTCGGAAGTCTAGCAAACAACTGTTTATTACGTTACCATGACAACATATGCCATCCTTACAATATATTTAAAACAAACCAAAGAGTTCCTCTAACATCTTCCCCTTAATAAAAATAAGCAAAATCATTACATATTTAAACATTCAAACTAAGTTCCCCCAAATCTTCCCCTTAATAAAAATAATTAAAAATATTGCAATAATATTCAATTATATTACTTTAGTAAACTAATATTATAACGAATACTTTCTAATATACTATAACTAATATTATAATAAACACTAACGAATACTGACAACGAAAACCACATTAAATGACGTACAATACAATCTAGGGATTCGCCGTGAAATATAAACGAAAAGGGTTGTCAATTTGGGAGTTTTATGGCCGTTTTCACCAACTTTGTCTTAGCTTAGGCGACTCCTAAGAGACATGCTGTCTCACTCTTTTCAGTTAATACAAGAAGTGACAGCATGTCACTTAGGTGTCGCCTAAGCTAAGACAAGGTTGGTGAAAACGGCCATTAATTTCCTAATTAAAAAAAAGAAACAATGTTACGTAACGTGTTGTAAGAAAGACCCCCTCCCGCCCCTGTAACGCATCGTAACGTTTTACGAGACCCCCCCCCCTCCTCGCAAATTGCGTTCCATAATACTTGAACGCCCCCTTACGATGGATTCAATCACCATACGTTTTGAATTGTAATTTTAAAAGTATCGACTAACAAAAGAAAATATAGCATGCGTGTAATCCTTTCAAAAGACCCTATTAAACAGGGGAGCCGACAGCTTTGCTTTGCAACAGCTGTGCAATTGGAAAACGGCAGAATGCTTATTAAACGAGACTAGCTTTCGAGATAGCGATTGAATCGCAAGATAAACGTTTTATTATAACTGGTTTTGTTACCCACGTCATGGGTGCTGGAACAATAAATTTACGTCTAATGTGACTGAAAAATTAAGAGACTGATACTTAAGCCTTTGACACACTTATTGAACCGGAGCCTATCTACGAGACTCATTTCCAAAGTTTGAATAATTTGTAAACAAAGTTCAAAAGAAAAGCTTTTGTTTCACATGATATATATTAGTTTTTACATTTCGCACACTAATCGAATATAACAGTTTGTTAGACCCCTTTTTAAATTACTAGAAAGGTCAGAGTTATAATTTGAAGTTTATTTGTTAGAACAAGTCTTTATAAACGGATTAGAAGAAAGTAGTTAATTTGTAGAAAGATATGTAATAATAGTACTTAAAAACGGATCAAGTTTTTCGTCTAAATCAAAAGTTTTTCTTAAGAAAAGTTAAATAGATATCGCTAGATTCTGTGGAAATAACTAGCGACCCGCCCCCCTTCGCACGGGTCCAATGCTTACCTACGGCCCTGCTTTTAAAATTTTTAATATCTTCGGAAATATTCACTTAAATTACATGCTGTAAAAAGCACATTGATCTATAATAAATGCACAATTTATTTAAGGTACTTAATTGGATAAGGATTAATACTGTATTGTTTAAAATCACTTCGTAAATAAGCATTTTTTAGTAAAGGATAAAAAATGGTTATGGTGGGTTATCCCTAAGAGATATACCTAACATCGCGGACATTTTTGTTTAACTTTTTAAGGTGAGCAGTACATTATTTTGGTCTATCTCTTAGGCGCGATTTTTGCAATATAAGCGTTTGTTTTTTGAGCTTATTTACGACATCACGTTAGAAACTTCTAAATGTATCAGTGTTTCTCTACTATATTATGCTTGTATTATACATATAAACTTTCCTTAAGAATCACTGTATCTATTAAAAGAACCGCATCAAAATCCATTGCGTAGTTTTAAAGATCAAAGCATACGTAGGGGCTGATAGACGGCGGATAACGATTTTGTTTTATACTATGTATTTATTGATATAGGACTGTTGTTTGTAGAAATATCAAAAATATATTAATATTAATTTATAGAAAAATATATTAATATTATTAGATTTTTTTAGACAAAATTATATTACTTCATTCATTTCAACTAATCTATATTCAAGCCTGGGACTATATGACTACAAAACAAAAGTTATATTCCTAGTAACTGAGCTCCTTGTAGTTTAACTAGTCTTGTATTATTATTACTTGTACGTTGGTAACACAATAGTTATCAGCGAATTCAGGTATTTGAATTTACCGTTTCTTGTTATTATGTAAGATCTATAGAAGAATCTGCCGCAGTCAGCAAAGCATCATCAAGAAAGTAATTTAAACTTAATAAGTTTAGGATGCCTTTGTAAAGAAGTCTTAATGTAAAATTATTTTCATACCCAGATGAGGTACCAAATCCTAATCAAATCCTACATAACCCTTTGAATGCCTTGAATGAACCTTCGCATGACCGCTGATTAATGATTTTTCAAGAAATATTCAAAAAATTTACACAGGTTTTACCAGTAAAACTTGATTGATTATTTTTACTTACTGGTAGTGATTGACGTGATTTTACCTATAAGGCAATGAATATTTAAATGATGCCAATGCTTGGTGCTGATCTGAAGGTATTGCATTCTAAATTTGAAATATTAGTTTTCCAGTATAAATTGTAAACACATACGTACATTGTATGATAACGACATAATTATTGTAAATGTTGTTATTACCTTTGATAAAGCTGATAATTTTCTTGCGCCCATTCTTTTTATCAGCTAAAAAATACGTCCTGATTTTTTTAAATAAATAAATTTATTCTTTTAATAATTTCTGAATTCTTTTTATCAGCTAAAAAATACGTAAGGGAAAAAAATTTGGACGATTCAAAAGAGCTTTCTATAAAGTCATATTTGAATAAGTTAATTTTGATTTTGAATATTATACATTTTTGCTCGGTATAAAAATCATCAGAGCCGATTTTTTTCCAATGACTTTTTCATGCTGTCTCCTTTAGCTCCACCGCTATCGAAGCAGTTGACGTTCAGAGCTATGTGTTAATAGAAAACTATTAGTGTTATGATTTTCACCCGGTATAAAATAACTTGCTCAAAAAGTGCTACTTCCCGGACTATACTATATTCTGATCACTTTTATATCAATTTATATTCAGCACCAACACATGCTTGAATCGATAAGAGAACAGACACATTTTACTTACGTCCCTATTACATCGCAATTTTTAATAATCGTATAGTTGGGTGTACAAGGCTAGCATGCGCTACGAGGAGTTTCAATTAATATCGCGGTAATATTTCACAACTACAGCGGACGGAAGTATCAGTCACAAAGTGATGGAAGAGCGCTGCAACTAACAGCTATCACATTTACTCACATAGCTGAATGAATAGTTTGTTGCACTTGTGATGAAAACAAAGTCGCGGAAATGGGCTGCATGTACTCTAGTAAAATCTTATAGGAACAGTACCATTGAAAATGGTCGCTCTTACTCCCGTTAGTTGCAAGCATACTCTGTCTTTGTTGCACAATTAATAGCAACGAAGACGAAGTGGTTTCAACGCTTACAAAGTTGCCATGGAAACGATGCAGTGCATGCTCTGCAAATCTGATGTCCTAGTACCAGTGGGGCGAATAGGGCATCACGTTGATGTCGTTGTGAAAAAGTAAAATAAGCTGAATAGACGATTATAGTAAATAAATGTTATTTATAGTTTAATATATTAAATAAAGGTATATTTAAGTAATTTCTATACATTAACATATCGATAAGCATCCATATAAGTAAAGTATCAATAACAATATGTATCAATTTATTTTGAATTAGTTTACGAACACAACTTATAATAACTAGCGAACTCATACGATAGCAGCTTATACGAGTATCGTATAGAGTCTACGATTAATAAGATCACATTATTAGCTCGAGCAAACTAAACTAAATATAATAATTAGATATAATATTAATTTTTTTAACAAAAGATGTATGTTTATACAAATCAATCAGTCTCGATTCAATATTAAACTCAATTTAGAGTCAAAGTGAGGCTGTACAGCGAACATAATCCGAAGATGGCAAATTATTAAATAAATTTTGTAATATATCAATCAATTTTGTTGAGCTTTAATAGCTCAGAGAAAAATGCTGTATTACCTACACTTTTCACGATGATTGTCGATGCTCGCAGTACCTAACTTTTTCTGTAAAGTATCTAAAAGATGTTTCAGTCTTCGAGCTCTGTATCACATCAAATTCTTAGGCATTATACAGAATTGTAGGCATAATTAATTTTTTTGTATTTTGAAGGGGTCATTGAATCTAGTTTTTATTATCCCTTTATGTTGTCCACATATACGAAAGTAACCTTATTTAAGACTAAATTCATAAGTTACAGAAAATTATTAAACATTTACATTGCTCTATGATACATCCATGTCACGCCAAAAATCGTGTTTTATTCATGTTGTCAATTTTGGTTAAGTCTTAGCACAGAACAGGGTATATGATATAGTATAGAACAGGGTATAGTTTTATTTCCTTTAAAAATATATAAAATAATTATAATAAACCCCCTAAAAGCCCTTCTTTTACAGGAGCGGCCTTTATATCAAACACATAATACATGAGGGGTATTATTGTCTCTTTGTTAGTAACGGAGGGAATTTAAAAAAATATATTGTTCATAAAACGTCCATAATCCGTTCTTTGTATGAATCGCACAAAAAAACAACTAAAGCGTAAAGACCAGATTTAACGAACATTTCGAAAGAATGGTACAGATTAAACTCTCTCAACTATTATTAGATATTCTGTTGCACCCGACACAACGGTCTTTTGATTAAAAGCAACTTAATGTCGAACAATAGATACTTAAAACTAAATTGTCAAGCTAGTACATTACCACTTGGTGAGGGATTTTTTAATGAAATCACGTCCTTAATGAAATCTGTTCCTGGGCTCATTCAAAACTTGCCAAAAGATCAAAGGCCGACTATTATATTGTTGGTTCAGAACTGGTGACACAAATTGAATGGCTGAGAAATCATTAATCATAACACGAGGAAGGTGTCTGCGTGAAACGATGTTACTGCCAGTACACAAAACAAACTAATACTAAACAAAATTTAATATATAAATACAAGATATAGTATAAATTAAATACTAAATCAAATCTAAACTAAATGGAAAATGGTCTCCAAATAACCGGAGTCGCAGCATTAGGTACACAATAGGCTAGCGATATTCCCACGTTGTAAGTATAGCTGAGCGAAACCATTGACCCAGCACTTGGGCCCCGGAATCGTCGGATATCTCTTTAAAGATCTGTGGAGTCACACCCTAGGGTTTCAAACTTTAAGGCATAGGTTCCAAAAGAACCGCATATTTTCTGTCGACATTTTATAAAGAAAATTTTTCATTTTACATTCTCTAATTATTCGAAGTAAATATACTACTTAATTCTATTATTAGTTATCCCATTCTCTTGATCTATATTAATATTTATTTATAGAGAATATTTTAGGTCTGGCAAAATGATTTTTAAAAGGCATATAATATACAGATTAAATGGAACCTAGCTGCTTAAAAACTTAAATCTTTCTAACATAACAGTCATCCAAATGATAGCAAATGACAGACCCAGTCGGTTATTAACACGAAAGCAATGCGAGAATAATTCATATATGTAATTAATTGCTGTATAGTATTAGTAGTAGTTCCATTAACAAATGATTAATTTAGTTTGAAAATAATTTGCTAGATAATTACTAATATTTTTCTATAAAATCTTCATTTCAGGTGAATACACACCATTTAATATTACTTTGCGAGCCTGAGTTTGTACATGGAGCGGGAATTGGTGACCCCATGCATCACCACGTACGAAACTTCATTGCAGCCGCGCAGCTGTGGTTCCAGCAACTGGTGCCGGGTAGCAACGGTCAGCCAGCGACGCATTCACAGCCCTGACGACAGATGGGAGTGCAATGAAAAGCAATGTCAGACGGCTTCCCGACCACCTGTTACGGTATGTATAATTCGCAAAGCATGTCCTTTGTTTATAGCTCAATAAAAAAAAAAATTTATGTTTTCATAAACTTATTTTTTTTTTTACATTTGTTACTCCATCCACGGACTCGTAGTCCATGCCCTTTATAATTCTTAATTAAATATTTTATTACAATTCTCTTAACTAACATGTACTTACTCAATTTTATTTATTTTACGCAGCTAACAATATAAATACAAATTACTCATTTAAACTTACGCTATATATTAACATACATATACACATACATACTTAATAATGAATAAAAATAAAAACTAAATACAAACATTACAACTTTATATTACCTTATAAATAATGCTAGAATTTATCGAACGAAAATTATTGGCACCTATTTCAATCGCTGCATTATTTTGGTCCTTGATGGTTTCATAAACTTAGTTACAAATTCTGTTTAATAATTAAAAAAATTGGGCAAACAAGTGTGAAATAATAAATATACATTTTCACCTAATATATTATAAATGACCTAAGCGTCAAGATTTTCCAAGTAATTGCCAAGGTTAAGTGTTACTTTAATACATTTTTTTGAACTGATATATTTTTCTACAAATATGTTACTGTAAAATCTTAAAATTATTGTCTCCGTGATCAATACTAGTTGAAAAATTTGCTATGTCATAATCATAATCTAGTGGCAGCCCCTTTAAACTTATAGTTACATGTCCCAAATTAGAATTTTCATTGAAAAAACTACTAAACATGCTTTTTATCGATATTGCTGCTGTTAGCAAATTACCCGATTCATTAGTTTCAGAATCCTGTATAAATTAATATGAAACCGATCCTATTCATTCGCTCGTGCTATCGTCCCTTCTCTGTTATTAACGCCTCAACACGTGGTTTAGAAAGAGCTAGACTGCTTACCCACCTGCTGCTGCCACACAGTACACTTCACATGTGAGCAACAAGGATGGGATGACTCTCCAAAACATCATGAAATATTGTTTATACCTACCAAAATACCGGGTTAAGAACTCCTTGCATTTCTGCAGCCCTGGGATTCAGGCGAAATATTCATATTGAAATTAATGTTAGTTGGCGGAAACTGTCAAAACAGCAATTAAATATGTTAATTTAGCATCAATATCTTGATATACTAATTTATTACATAATTAGAATTGAGGAACAAGCTAAAACAGGTCAAATAAGATACAAACTGCTCTCAAATTGATTAAAAAAAATTGTTGAAACGCTTTTGTTTTTACATAAAGAATTTTCTCAAATTATTTAAAAAAAATTGTTGAAACGCTTTAATATTTTTCGTATCAAGACCGGTAAATTGTGTTTTTTCATCTTTCACAGTTTACCTGTCTTGTGATGAAGTAAGAGCACCAGGCTGTCATGAGTCTACAGAGCACGCCGTTGAAGTATATTACTGTACACTATGTAATATCAAGCAACAGGTTAGCATGCAAAGCGAATACCTGTTGCGTCAAATGCCTCTTTATAATATCGACAATAAGAATCATAAGTATTAAATAAGATACATAGACAAATTAAAAATTGGCGGAGAGACACAATCAAAATGTTAACTGAGCGACTAATTTTGCTATTAGGATTTTACTATTACAAATTAAATTAATCTAAATTAAACATACATTATATGTATTTCCAATTATCACACATCTATAAGATAAGGTCTCTTAAAAGGCATGAAATAGATAAAATCCAACGCGAAAAGCTTATTTAAGCGATTTTAATTTTTAAAGCCTTTTATTTTAAAGCCCATTTAAATGTGCGTGGAGTGTATCGACTAATCTCTATCTGCACAATGAGAAATTGATTATACTTGGCTAAATAATGCATGGGAACTATTGTCATTATAGGTGCTACTCACTTAATGAGCTTCCCAAAAAAGGAAAATCATATTAGAGCGAATAGCTCAATATTTGGATTAGCGTTAAGGATGTAAAAGCTTCTCTACATACTCGTACATAGCCGTTCAAACCAGCCATCCGCTGTCGCGGACATACTGTATCTAACACAGCGATCGAGACGCCGCGCCGCCATCTTTATGACATTACTATTACACAGGGTTACAGGAAAAGTCGTGTTAGATCCGTTAAGGGCGTGGAGTACTCACATTTCTGACTTATTTTACTATGAAACACCCTAAACTTAACCCTTTTCGAGATATTCGACTTTTAACAATGTTATTGAAAATTGCCGATTTTTACGCTACTAAACTTAATTTATTCTTTTTTTATATAAATACTAGCTTTCCACCCGCGGCTTCGCCCGCGTGGAATCCGGTTATATTGCGGTATAAAGCACAACTATAAGAAAACTCATTCCCACGGAAAAATCTAAGAAGCGCTATCTACAATCCATCCATCAAGCAAACAATATTTTTGTTTTTCTTCGGGAATATCAGTTTTTTCCAGGTTAAAAAGTAGCCTATTATCTAATCCAGACTTTTATCTACGTCTGCAAAATTTCAAAGCAATCGTTTCAGTAGTTACGGCGTGAAAGCAAACAAACTCACTTTCCGATTTATAATATAAGCAAGGATAGTAAGGATTCCAAATGCCAATTAGTTCTAATCATTTTCATTACTTAAGTAACAAACTGGAAGTGAGAATTGAAAAATATGTAGATCTATTTTGATTTTTCCATATATAAGGTTTAAGCTCTGTGTATCCTTTTAATTTTATTTGACGTCAATGGTACAGGCACTATAAACGTAACAATAAAAACAAAAGCCCTATATTGAATAAAGTTTACTTAGATTTTCAACCATTATTTTCCGGGACGAGGAAGACCTAGGCGAACATATTTCGAACAAATCGAAAGTGTCCTCAAAAAAGGCCAGGAGACCTATTTTTGAATTACGAATGCGATTTCGAAATCACCGCTGACTAAATAGTCAGCGGTGACTTTGAGATCACGGATTCCTAAACATCCAATTTTTGAAAGTCGATCGCAGAGCTGCCAACATAGATAAAGTACACACATAAATGTAAGAGTTCGGTTCCACGCAGAATGTAGTTGCTGCCGGTTATTGCGGCTTAACCATTGCGGTTATTATATACACATATGATACTACATTCATATGTATATATATATATACACATATATATATATAAATGTATATATATATATATATATAATATATATATATTATATATATATATATATATAATATATATATATATATATATATATATTATAGACTGAAAAATCAACACATCAATTTCAGACTTGTCAATATGTTCTCCAAACAAAACACAGATAACATTTCCATAAGTATGACTTGATTACGAGTGGGTGAGAGCACTCGTAATGAAATCACATCCGTGACTAAGATAGTCACATCAGTGATATTCAAAAATAAGAATTATTGAAAATCGGTAATTATTAGTCACATCGGTGATTTCGAAGTCGCATTCGTAATTCAAAAATAGGTCTCCAGGTCAGAAGTACCCGCAATCGTCGAGCATGTATGAGGAATGTTATGAAAGTAGATGAAGCGAAAGAGATATGTAAAGACCGTAGCAAGTGGAAAGACGTAATCTCTGCCTACCCCCATGGGAAAAAGGCGTGAGTGTATGTATGTATGTATGTATGTATGTATTTTTAAGGGAAACTTGGGTAGATAGGTATAGCAAGTACCTTAGATTTACACAATGAAAACTACTATTCTAACCAGAAAAATAAGAGCAGTGAACAACTCAAACAGCGAAATACCTGCAATTGTAATGGGTCCTTAGAGTTTACTTGTTCTTATCAGAACGGTATTTTCTTTCTTAACCTAAATAAGTAACTGGCATGATTGACCAACCGTAATTATTAATCAGAGATTTTACGTCTCCTCAGTCGCAAATACGTTAACATTCTACATTTTATGTAACTACTAGCTTTTGCCCGCGACTTCGTCCGCGTGGAATAGTGACTTCCGGCAGATTTTTGGTTTTTCCCACATAGATCATGTTATATAGAGGAATAATTCTTTCATACATATTTTTTGTGTATCTTGAACCGTTTTCGCAGCGCACGCAAAGAAAGCCTTCAAAAATGAATAATTTTCCCCGTTTTTTACACATTTACCGCTCTGTCTTTGCTCCTATTGTCATAGCGTAATGTTATTTAGCCTATAGCCTTCCTCGATAAATGGACTATCCAACACAAAAAAGAATTATTCAAATCCACCAGTAGTTTCGAGATTAGCGCGTTCAAACAAACAAACAAACTCTTCAGCTTTATTATATTAGTATAGATATACGTAGTACCTAAATAGATATTTGTGCTGAAGAAACAGAAACAATTAGTTTCAAATGTGGGGAACAAGGACGGATCGACTTTCGTCATGACTTACACAATATCAGGCCAAACCAGCTCCTTGCATTTCTGCAACCCTGGGATTGTGATGTTGAAGTCATGCTCAAATCGAGGTAAGTTGGAGGAAACTATCCCAAGCTTTTTATAAATAACGATTAAGCCTATCCATACCATAATATAATTAAACAAACTATGGAAAACCAAAAATACGAGTACAACTACTACACTAAACAAAGCATAAGCAAATCTTACTTAAAATCTAAGATAGTTGAGAAACAATAGAAATAAAAATAAAAAAAGGAATAGAAACAAAAGTTTTAAGATATCATCTACTTATTGTTTTTGCTGATTATTCTAATGAAACAGATTTCTTTGTATTTTAAAGGCAGGATTATCCGTCTTGCGACCAAGGAAGGGTACTAGGTTATCATGAGTTCAGAGAGCTCTACAGTTGAAGTATACTATCCATATACATACTTGCAGTAACCATCTGTATCTATAGCTTGCAGTAACCATCTATAGCGTTATGTTTCTACCTGTATAATCAATCTAGCATCTTTTCAACTAAATATTATTTAAGAATTTAATAAACATGTCATATATATTCAAAATAGTGCATACGCAGGAAAAAATGTCTCTACAGCTGTTTAAAAAATGAGGGCAAGTTTTCAAAAAGTACAAGCAAAAAACTCTGAAAGTCAGTTACATTGCGGTTTTTCTATTACAAATTTTTCCACTTAAACTAAATCTAAAAAGGTTATAGTTTTTTTATACATTTTAATATTTTAGATAAAAAAAAATACGATTAAATTTAACCAGGCTCGCATATTTTATTATACATTTTATACTTATTTAGATTTTTCAATAAAATACAAAATCCGTAATAAATATTAAAAATACATTTTATACGTAACTCTTTGAATCTTTCATAGACAGCGCAAAAATATTATTAATATTCGCAACAAATCACCACAACAGTAGTTCATAAGAAATGACACTATGAAAATCGATAAAATAGAACAGTCTATTATATTGAAATACTTTTATTGGATTCACCAAATTATTTTGAATCTTTTAGATCTCGTAACGCACTTTTAACCTTTTTTATGATTTTACATAAAAACTTAATTTGAAATCTTATAATGTAATTATTTATAACTTTATCACAGAGGGATCTTACCTAGAGGCGTTGTGTATGTTCATTTATTTAACTGTAATGGTTCGCTTAACTTAAAGTCTAGTAAGCCAAGTTTTGTAAATAAAAACCACTTCAGTAAACAGATAAACTTTTGTTTTATTTAGAGTTTATTTAAAATTATTATGTCATCTCACTAATAACTATACCAAGTTATAAAGTATTTTCAGGCGTCACACAATTTATTTTACAAGCGAAGAAAAACACAACTCGCGTACTCACGAACTGGCATTTCCAATAATCAAATAGTTGGGCATACAAGGGTGGCATTAACTACGAGAAGTATTCGTTTTCATAGTTCACACCTACTGACGATGGAAGTACCAGGAGTAGGGTAATTGAAGAAAACTGCAACCGACAGCTGTCACGCTTACACGCATTGCTCAAGAGATATTAACTCTCTCTGTTGTGCTTACGGCAAAAAAGCCAGCAACTACAGCAGCAACACATGCGTAACAGACTCATAATATACAGGAATAATTACGATTGGTAGTGATCGCGGTTACTCCCGGTTACTAAAAGCACGATGTCCATCTCTGTTGCACTTATAGCAAAGTAACGAGGAAATGGATTTATACGCTTACAAAGTTGCTCTGAAAACATTCATTCAATGCTGCTGCCCTAGTACAGCTAGGGTAACAGCGTGTTGAGTCGCTGAAATAAGGATCACGCCAACGGTTCTGAAACAATAATTTACTTACTTAATAAAGGAACACTGAAATGTTTTAATTTTTTTAAATAATAATAAAATAAATCATATTTATAAAAATATGACCTCAGGCATTTTTTCTAGATTTATTATGGAGTGCGACATGACTTTTACACGTTGTGTAGCACCATTTGTCCAGAGTTGCAGACTAGTGATATTGGCTTCTAAGGAAAGGTCGGCTTTGATTTGAGTCGGCAATCATAAGGTCATTAAAACTAGGCTCTGCGGCAGAGTAAATTCACCAACTAAACTCTGCCGCTAGTTGACATAGGCCATCGCCTATGCCGATAGCCCACTAGCCGAGCCGTCTAGGCTAGTTTTGAGTCAAACAAAAGTGAGGCGGTTAATTCAGCGTTTAAAGGTAAGTTCAGATAACTATGACGTCTGATGGGAGATTTTGTAGGGAGGTTCGATAACAAAAAGCTCATATTTTCATCTCACATAAACATATTAATAAATATACCTACCTATAATCATCAATCTGTAAATCATTTCAAGCGCCTACATGATACTACAAGACAATATTTAAACGTCATTGAGAATTTAGTAGTGAACTTAAGTACTTGGGATCCACTTATAGTGCATTCTTGGCAAAAGCTGGATACTACACGTTGTATCTCTAAGACAGCCTCGCAAACTTTTTCCTTGATTTGTTATCTCTATAACAAACCTACCTAACATTTACGTAAAAAAATCATATCATCTGTATACGAGTAATAGGTAGTTAGAGAAATTAATTTACATCAAGTATGAATATAACGCCGCGGCTGCTGTAATATCAAAAATTTGGCACCCTCGAAGTATAAATCTCAATTATGCAAATCCAACGATAATGGGATTTACTATTCCTAAAGTTATTCAGTAAACTTAAGTTGTGGTCGAACTGTTTCAATAATCACCAAAATAAATGTTTATCAGAAAACCAATCCTTACTAATACATATTATAAATCGGAAAGTGAGTTTATTTGTTTGTTCCGCTTTCACGCCGTAACTGCTGAACCGATTGCTTTGAAATTTTGCAGACGTAAAGATAAAAGTCCGGATTATATAATTTTTATCCCGAAAAAATTGACAGATCCCACGGGACGCGCAATAAAGGCTTCGCTCAATCTGCACAGATTTTTATGCGGTTTTCATCAATAGATAGAGTGATTCTTGAGCAAGGTTTTGCGGTATTTTTTATCTCGGAAAAACGGATAGTCCCACGGAAAGCGCGATAAAACCTTCGCGCCATAAACCGACTTCCGCACATATGTAGTCGTGGGCAAAAGCTATGACCCTTAACCCTCTATAGACCCAATCCCGAAATCCACGCGGGCGAAGCCGCGGGCAGAAAGCTAGTGTAAAATATTTAACAGCAATCATAGTAGTTTATTACACAAGGTGTTTGCAGAATCAGACCAAACGGGCGGATGAAGAGGCGCGGGCGCGGGGGGATTGGCCAGCACGAGTGCAAACGATGGCAAAATTGCGAAAAATAGGTCACACGTGCACCTTAGTGAGATGTATTGTTACGAACAGCTATGATTAACATACATAATATACACATGAAGCTGGTAATTTATTTTATTAAATACGAACCCTGGTTTTTTTGCAGCTTAGATCTTAAAATTACCAAGGAAATAATATAGTGGCGTCATTTCTGACGTAAGTCATAAGAACAGTCCTTAATTGTAGCCGTACTATAGCAGATTAGCCCAGAGATTCCCAAACTGTTTGTGTCGTAGAACGTTCCTACAACTTACAACATTTCATAAACATTTATAATATTTTTTTTACTTCATAGGTACTTTTTATAAATAATTTTATGTCTTTATATTAGAAGATAGTGTAAATAGGTACTTTCAGTGTATGTTGAGATCCATTATCTTGGGCCCCCTAGGGGTCGATATAGATATACTTTGCGAATCACTGAATTAGGGAGACGCAATTTTAGGAGCAGACAAGACCATTCAGTCAAAAGACAAACACTAAGCAATTAATATATTTAATAATTAACTGCATCATACTGATATTATTCTTTATTAAGAAATCTATATTAACTAGACATAAACAACATACTCTAGTAAAAAAAAACAATCATTAATATTATAATAAGCTTTTGCGAGTAACATAGACGCAATCGCAACGTTAAGGGCTTATGAGAATGACAGCTAACGATTCGCTCAAAGTTGGTTTTGTATCAAGGCTGATATTAATATTATTACACTGTATAAGCTTTATGACTGTGTATCCATTCCCAATTAAAAAAACACACTATTACATCGGTACGGATCGGGCCTCGCCCCTCTAAATTTAATTTATTTTTATTTCAATTTGAGATAAATATATTTGTTTTCGGTTGCACTTTAAATAGATTAAGACGCATGCAAAAAAAGTTCTCTACTCTTTGTGTTAATTTTTTTTTTATTATTAGTCCCCCAATTTAATGAATTCTTGCATCAAGGGCAATGTACCGTTGCAGTTTCGCTAGCAAGGCACCAGGAATGCATAACTTTCAAAGAGATAAACTCTACTAACGCGAACCTCCCACAAGAGCCACCTAACTCATCCCGTCGATTCATCGGAACCGCTTCCCCACAAGTACGCTAACGGGCCAGAATGAGCTGGAATGCATAAATCGATATTGCAACGGGGGTACCGTTGACTGGGGTGTGGGCGGCTCACTAGGTCACTGATCTTAATGGCATAGCATACATGAATATTGATATTACCTTTGAAAGACAAAGCCCATTGCAAACCTTGCTAATAATCCTAACGTAAATTTTTAGTATTTCCGTCTTCGGTAGAGAACATCGGTAGAGTCGTAGTTGCGCATTATCCTATTGAAAAATACGTTCAAAGTTGGCACCAGTTGTTAACTAATAATATGGACGACAAATAAAAACAGATAATATGCGAAATATAATATAAAATTATATTTGAGATTTACAAACATTATCAATCTCTATTGCTTATAATCTCTACAAAATATTCTAATTTTAGAGATTTCTTCGCTTATACGAATGTTGAGAAATATGGTTACCAATAACTTTTAAGGGTTGGAAACACAATGAAAAATTTTCTTGCGTCCCATTCCTCAGCGGTAAGAAAAAAGAGATAAAAGTAATATTTAATGTAATTTAAACCTACAGGAGAGAATGTATTAGATGTTGTTTATTATACAACTTTTTTTACATTGATGTCATGTTTAAAGTTTCATTATTAGTAAACTTTTATTGTATGATTGTTGTCATAAATAGTTTATAGCTTTTAGACGATACTTCTTTTGAATTTTTAAATCATGACTCCATATTTCTGAACATCCGAGCGACTGCCAAAGCTTTCGCATGTAAAGCCTCTATAGTACCAGGTTACTAGAATTTGACTGGACTTAAACAAAGTATTTAAATAGATCTGTTTCCGGATGTGTAGCCCTAGAGACATGCCATATTTACCTTGGCACTAAGTGAGGGTATAAGGTTATAACTCTCGTGAATATTCGTAATTTTAAACATGTCCAAAGTGGATGCTTGTTCCAAAAAAAAAAAAAACAGAATTTGTTACATCATACCAAATACATTTCGAAAAAACATAAATATTATTGGCTAACTAATGAGCTAAAGCTTTCATTTCTATTTTAGAAAGTATTTTTTATTTTATAAAGAAATGTTTGGTTTCTATCAATCGGCCTGTATTAAAGATTGTAGGAATATATTCATGAACAAAATTGATTTTGTATAACGGTATGCCACTAACAAGAGATCAGTTTAGTATTAAATTAATATTAACATTTTTGAAGTAATTTTTAAATACTCGTACCAAACCTTTATAAAATATTCCAAATAATAAAATAGTGAGTACGTGAAAAGAATAATCAAAATTAAAGAATATTGTAAAGAATATAACTCTAGTTAAAAAGGCATTCAAATATCTCAGTTACATTTCATCGTACTGTTTCGGTCAAAAATAACAACAGAACTAACAGATAGATAAAGGTGGGTGCACAATCTTGTTTGGTGATACAGATTCCAGGTTGCAGTCAGTATACCAGGGTAGCATGGCACTACAGGAGATGTTATCTTGCTTCCACGACGTTTCGCTGACCGTATTATAAATAATGGAAGGATTCTTTGTAGAAATAAATATTTTGTAATATTATTATTATTCAACAAAAATGTTTTATTTTGCTTTTAGACAATCTGGAACCCAAACATTTCGCCACAATGCCCGAGCAGAAGCTTGGTTTTAGCACAGCATGTGTAGGGGCGAATCGAACCTCTTACACTATCATGTAGTCCTGTTACTGTGTGACACCGGATTGTTTAATAGAAATATTGTTTATAAACAAAAGAGTTGCTAGGCAACACTTATATACAACATAACATAACAGGCGCACGTCTCATGCACTTTAATTGAAATACCTAACATGTTTATATACTAACATTTATTCTCATAGTTTTAGTAAATAGAGGATTAGTACTGTAAATTATATTTATTAGATCGCACACCAAATATTTATTTTACACAAGATTTCACTTTATGAAATTGAAATAGTAGATTGTTAACCGAGGGTGGAAAGAATCAATTCCCGAGGTATTTAGACGCCCGAGCGCAGCGAGGCGGCTATAGTCCGAAAAGGAATTGATTCTTTTCCCGTGTTAAACACTCTACTTTTCACTTCGAATATATGAGGAAAATAAAACATTGGTTGTTTATTTAATCTATTTATTGATAATATATGATAATATCAGTAGACCATCAGTAGGCAGGACACAATTTGCCTCGTCTTTAATTGAATCTGGTGTCAATATATCGGAATCGCTTGAACTCATTTTTAAAATTAAAATCTTAACTAGTATAGAGATTATTTGAATTTTTTTCAAATTCCGTCACAGATATATATAATAAATTCACATCCCGCCAATTTATGTCGACTGTTTAAATTTTAAATATGGAACTCACCGCGTGTGTTGGCGGCTTATTCCGCTGGAAGTAGTTTGCGCTAAATTCACACTGGCTGTTTAGAAACTCACATGGCCGCAGCATTTTTTTTAATAGTTCACAGCTGACAGTTCGTGCTGACATTCGTAGTTCTATTTTTAAAGTTCATTCCGGCCCTTGGGTGGGAAGTAAATTGTATGAGTTTTTCCCTCCCTATGTCGGGAAGCAGCATTTTCCACCCAATAATCAGATCAAAACAACATAACTTTCCGAGTATGAGAAATGAAAAAGGTTTATTCAATACTAGCGGGTCCGACAGACTTCGTCCAGTCAAAAAGATTTGTAAAGTGACAATTTTTTGTTCCTACTTGAAATAACATATGATGACATTAAAGGAGTATGCCCATTCGTAGTATCACCTTTACTCGTCCTTGTGTCTTAACCAAACTAATACCAAAAAATAAGTAACAATTTTTAACAAAACTCTGCAATATACCAAGCCGAAACTTCGCCGGAGATAAATCCACATAATAATTAGTAATTATTTCACTTCCTTTTCATTCGCCGTGTATTTTTATTGATGATATTCTAATTTCATTGATAAATAGTCTCTTCGGTATTGCCATATATTAACGATCGGATCGATTGGTCAAAAATATATTCGATACATTCTACTGTCCTCTCGTGAAAGGGTAAAAGGAATACCAAAACAATTAATTTTCTTTATTCTTTTTTCTGCTTTCTCTAATATTTTAGTCATTATTCTGCTTTAAGAGTTTCTTTATACAGATAGCTAATATCAATGTTGCTAAAACAATTATTTTTAAATTAATTAATTATTTTATATGAATTATTGGATAGTTGTAATATTTATTGGATAAGATAGACTTAATCATTTTATAGTTTAAATCTTCTACAGTTAAATAGGTATTATCAAAAATGATGATAGGAGAAATTCGTAATTTGAAAGTCTTTGGTGTTTAATTTCTATTTTACCCATCGAAATAGAGTCAAATAGTTTTTAATAATTGAATATATAGTTAAAAATCTACAATATATCATAAAAATCATCATGGTACAAAATCATTTTTGGCGATACTAAAGTCCATACTACAATGGGCATCCTCCTTTGTTTGACAGAACTAACGCACTTTTTTTGACTTCGATTGTTTTGCCAAAGGTTCAAATTGGCTTTTAAGTATTGATACAAATTGTTTGTATATGGGAGTATTGAAAGATGTTGATTTTACACTTTTTCAAGATTTTTTTTTTATTTTCTCTACGTACAAACCTTCTCTGGACTTCTACGAATAATTCAAGAGCAAAATTAGTCAAATCGGTAAAGGCATTGTTGAATTATAACATAACATTAATATGTTATGTTAATACATACAATAATTAGACAGCGAAAAGTGGCATTGATTTTTATATATATAGATTTAACATTTACAAACACAACACAGTGCATGTCTACAGTAAAACAATTTTGTATGGAAAATTAGTACAGCGCCGGCAGTGATACGTAATTGCATTTTTTTTTAATATAGGTATGTACTTTACTACCTCGACTTCTACCATTTGAATGCTATCATTTTCAATAGGTATCTGACGCACAGTGAATTGTATATCATGTCACTATATATTTTCAAATTTAATAATAGAACCAACTTACACTATATCATATTATTACACAAATAAGGAAGGTCAAACTGTATTTACCGAAAATTTCCATCAGAACCTAACACACTAACCATAGCCTTAGTATATTCTAAGCTTGTTTGCTACAATTATAGGTGCAAGCGTAATTCGCACATAACAATGCTTTTTTTTAAATTTTGCAATGAACATAATTGTAATTAAAAAATCTCAATCTCAGAAACACACAAAGGAAAAAACAAACGCTTTTGTCAAATTCATGTTTCAAAATCTGCGCAGCTATATGTAAGTCAGCACTTATGAAAAAAGATATAATTGAAATGGTTCCTAAAATCTATAACAAACTATCAGACACTATAATAAAGAGTAATTTAACAAAAATTCAAATCTTTACAATTCTATACTATATAATACAATATTACTATTATTAAAATGTTATTATAGTATTAACGAATTTTTAATGGACATAACATAACATAGTGTGTATATTTAAAAAATCTTTTAATATCTCACAATGATTAAATCATATATTGTTTTGTATTTGATTTCATTGTTCGACATATTTCTATTATTTTTTTTTTGAGATTCAAATCAAGTCCATATTCCGTGCATCTACTTCACTCAAGAAAATATTTTCTGGTTTCACGATAATGGATCTCAACATACACTGATAGTACCTATTTACTAATATTATACTATCTTCTAATATAAAGACATAAAATAATTTATAAAAGTACCTATGAAGTAAAAAAAAATTATAAATGTATATAAAATTTTGTAGGATGTAGGAATTTAATATCAGGCAAGTCTATCCAAAATCGAGAAACATGGCAAAGGCTCTACGACACAAAAAAGTTTGGGAACCTCTGATATAGAATATATAAAAACATTTTATTATAAAAAACCATTGGGGACCCGAAAACCAAACCAACCAAATGGATACCCAACCAAAATGGATAACCAACCAAATGGATACCAATGAAAATAATATATTTAATATTCAAAAGTAATTTCAAACATCAAAAAAAGATATATTAAATCCAGGTACGTAGTTTTCATAACACCAGAACCACGTAATTTTCGTTAAACG
The DNA here is from genome assembly GCA_036419045.1 of Scirpophaga incertulas. Classification (NCBI taxonomy): domain Eukaryota; kingdom Metazoa; phylum Arthropoda; class Insecta; order Lepidoptera; family Crambidae; genus Scirpophaga; species Scirpophaga incertulas. Next base: position 38,239,963 of record CM071626.1, read on the forward strand.
GAAAAAGAAAAATTTCCTTAGTAAACTCACAATGTGATTCAAAGAGTGGATTTTTCGAATCAAAATGTAACAGTTTATGAATACATAATGATATAAGGAAAATTGACCCACGCTACGCCGTCTGTCAGCCAGGTGTTTGATGGATGATCTTAAAGGGCCAAAAGTCAGCCAATACTAAATGCTTCCGTTCGTCGAAGGATACGTTTATTTAATGAATTAATAATACATGAAATTCGTCAAGCATTAACACGAGATTCCTTGCTCGGGCGGAGATATATAATTATTTCAGTCTTATGCTAGCTGTTGTGGTATATCTGGCATAGATAATATTCGTAAAAAACTAATGCCTTCATTTATGTAACTAATATCTACTAAATCTGTGCTATTTAGCTTGTTATAACCTATTATCCAACCCTTAATTAAGCCTATTTCAGTAAATATTTTGTAAGTATTTTTGTATTATCACACAAAGACCGATGAAGAATTATTTTGCAATGCTGCTTAGATTTGGTTGACCGAGAGCGCATGCCACTGTGCTTACAAAAATAACTATAATAATAAAATCGTTACTCAGTTAATAATTTTAATTAATTATTGTTAAATGATTTTAAATTATTCAATGTCAATTTAAGAAGAAAAGTTCAAATACGACGCATAGAGGTTATCGGAATTTAGATAGCAGTCGCAGCATTCTCCGTGTGGCAGCGTCGGCGGTAATGAGCCTCGCAGTGAGGGGACGCCGGGGCACAGATTATGTAACAGTAATTCCTTAGCCGGGGGACCGGCCCCGCAGAGTCTGCGCGACGCCATCGCAGCGAGCGGCTCCCTTGTGATACCGCGCGACATGCCTGTTACTAGCGACAAGTGCTCCCTTATCGAGGACCTGCGCGTGGGCATGAAGAACCTCGATATGGTGTTCATAGTGCTCGAATCAGGTGTACCGACTATCACCAAGGGCGGGCGCTCGGTGCGCACTGTTCGCGTAGCTGACTCCACTGCGTGCATTAACATGGCCGTCTGGGACGAGCCGGGCGAGCTACTGCAGGAGGGCGACATTCTTCGCATTACACGTGGCTACGCTTGCCTGTGGCGTGGCGCGCTCACGCTTTACGCCGGCAAGACAGGTGACCTTCAGAAGGTGGGCGAGTTTTGCATGCTGTTTAACGAGGACATAAATATGAGCGACCCCACGGGTAATTCGCGGAAACTCGAGAGACCGGAACCAGGGATCTTCATCAGCAACAATTACATTGGTACGGAGTACAATCGCGGTCACGGACGCGGCTACGTCCGCAGGTGACGGACCCCCTCACCGTGGGATGCGCATCTGCATAAACCTTTCTTCCTGCTAGCCTGTCTCCACGCGCCGTCAATCACTACTTGCCATGCAATTTAAAACAAGCGTATTGTATATTCCTTTTATCACACAAGTCTTGTTAATAGCAATATTTAAAAATGAAATTTCGTAATTCGAGGTGTTTAATTAGGTTGGTGATACAATTAGGCTTGAAATATATTTTGTACCTATATAAAACATTTTACAAATAATATTGTTGCTGCTAATTGCGTTTCTTCTACATAACATACCTGTATTTTTATAGGATAACACAAAAACGAATTCAGCTTACCTATGCAAGATTTCATTAAATGTATAAAATTAATTTTAATATTAAATAATTTTTGGACTGAATGTTGTTCTAATTGCAAGTGGGATCAAAAAAACTCAAACTGCTAATTGGAATCGTTACTGTCAGTGTTTAATATTGTTTTAATATAGTACATTAGTATAACTAAATGTCTCTTTTGTCCTTTACAAGCATCAGGTTACTCTTAAGATCCAATTTAAATAAATAATACATTTCCAAGCACAGATTTACGAATATATTGACTTATAGGTTTGGCAACGTCAAAGAGAAATAGACCGTAGTAACGCGGATATTAGAGCGATATTGTTCATTATATTTACATTCTGAAAGAGTAGAAAATCTGTTATTCATAACAACAAATAAGCGAACACATCATAATTTTACCTAGTCTTGTAGTGATTGGCACTATCGATGAAATAGCTATCGATATTTCCGGCCAACATTTCACAAGTAATCTGATTGATTGATATTTATTCAAATTATAATTTAAAATTACACAACTTTGATTATCACGTGAACTTTTTCACGTTTCCACAAAATATTAATTTCAACAAAAAATGGATTTAAATTGTATAACAATATAGTGGGTTTCTGAAAACGGTAGCATGTATTCAAGGGACTCTGGTTAGCGGTTACACATTTACACAAATATTATAGAGAGGAAAGATTTGTATTTTTCTATGTAACGAATAAAGTCAAAAAGTACTGGACCGATTTTAATCATTCTTCTTTCATTACAAAGCTAGATTATCACTGAGTAACATAGGCTATATTTAGTACTAGATTACTATAGAAATATATAAACAATGCAAATCGTCCGCGGGAAAAACAGTAGGAAACAGCTAGTCTATCAATAAAGAGGGCAAACATCCGCGTCGTCTTCTCGTTCCAAAAGAAAGTTCGTATCCTAACCTGAAAGTGTAGCGAAACCAAGATTACTGTCAGCGTGAAACTAATTAGATAAAAACGTACTATCGATATGATTAATACCACATTACTATAATATTATGCTTTATGAAGATATGCTTTAATGACTTATGGCAAATGATATTTTTGTCTGGAGCAAAGGCTGAGACTCCCCATGGATGAGTGCCACGATGATTATGTCGGACGTACTCCAAATCGGAATAACCTATCGACTAACCTAAGCCTGGAGTCGAATTTTTGAAACAATAGAAAACCAATTCGCATTCGAAATCGTGAAGATTCGTATACGAATTACCGAATTCACTATTTCTGAACTTTCATTTTGTGCGATTTTATTTCTACTAGTAGAATATCCAACGTTGAAGTGACGTTGACAGTGATATATATACTCTGGTTAATGTAAATAGGTAATGTAAAGCTTGTAAATAGGTACATAATAATAAGTAAATAGTGTTTGAGTACATTTATTACAATTGTTGTTGTTAAGATTTTAATTTTTTCTGCGTGAAACATAATCTAATTAAGAATTTGTTTTTAATGACAACACTGAATTCGAGTGATTCAAACATCTATAAAATTGTAAGCAGTAGAAAAAAAATTTCGCGCACGATTTGTATTCGTATTCGAATTCCAAATTCACGTCTAATGATTCAAACTAGTGATGAAACGGATATCCGGTAACTATCCGGTATCCGGCCTATCCGGCCTATTTTCACTATCCGGCCGGATACCGGATAGTAGGGCACTATCCGGCCGAATACCGAATACTAGATGTTTCCCGCGATACCGTTCGCGCTGAGTGCTTTACGCCCTAAACTCGTCTATATCGCGCTTTTCTGTGGGAATACAAAAGTTTTTAAGCCTATCAAAATTTCAAAAAATTCAAAATTCAAAAATTCTTTATTCAACATAGACCTTTGCAGGCACTTATTGACGTCAAACTCTACCACCAGTTCGGAAATTGGGAGGCCCTAGAGAAGAACTGGCAAGAAACTCTCAGGGTTTATTTTTTATCTCCTCTTTTTTAATCGTTATTTACAATTAGTCATTTATAAAAAAAAAAAAATAAACTTAAAGCTACAATAAAGCTAACATACATAATATAATATTTTCGTATGTACATTTACATACACATTAAATGTCAAAAGGAAAAGACAAAAAATAATAAATAAATAATTATGTTGTTACCAAGCATGGCTTTTGGGATACCGCACCTAGCTCCATACAGTGTTATCGTTTAAATAATCACTTACTTTATAATATGCTTTACTAATAAGTGTCTTTTTGATGTGATTTTTAAAGTTGTGCAAAGGCAACTCAATAATGCTTTGTGGAAGCTTATTAAACATTTTTATACATTTCCCCAAAAAGGAACAGCTAATCTTATGGAGCCTGTACATTGGAACGGCAAGTTTATTTTTATTTCTTGTATTTACATTATGTAAATCACTATTTTTATTGTATGAGTGGTAGTTTCTATATACATAAATTAAGTTGTCAAAAATATATTGACTGGCTAAAGTTAAAATATTAATTTCTTTGAACAATTCTCTAAGCGAATCTCTAGCCCGTAATTTGTAAATGTTACGAATCGCTCTTTTTTGTAGCACGAAGATGCTTTCAATATTGGCCGCTGATCCCCATAGCAATAGTCCATAGGACATAACACTATGAAAATAGCTAAAGTAGATTAATCTTGCCGTTTCAACGTTAGTTAATAGCCTAATTTTTTTACTGCGTACGCTGCAGAACTAAGTTTGTTTGCCAAGGCTTCAATATGTGGGTCCCATTGTAAACGTGAATCTAATGTAATACCTAAATTTTGTATTGTTTACTAAGTCAATGACATCACCATTTATATTTAAATGAGTATCAACCTGCCGAACATTCGGCAACGAAAATTTTATACATTTGGTTTTTCTTGAGTTTAATGATAAATTATTGATTTCAAACCAATACATGACTCTGGAGAGTGCACTATTCACATCGTCAAAACATGATATCTATATTGTTTCTCGTTGTCTAATCTATCTCTGTATCAAATTTCAGCAAAATCAGTTCTTTAGTTTAGGCGTGAGAGAGTAGCAGACAAACAGACTGAATTTATAATATTAGTAACGGATTATTTTGCACATACACACACATATATGAAACGCGATAAGCGGCCGAATATCCGGTGGCCGGATATCCGGCGCTCCGGCCTCGTAGTTAGCCGAATATCCGGTATCCGGTATCCGGCCAAATCACTATCCGTTTCATCTCTAATTCAAACGTCTCCTGAGCCTTTGCCATTCTAGCCCTACGGCTTGGATGAAAAGAATGGTAAATGACTATAATCGCCTTTACTAACGTTATGAATTGTCAATTTATGTGGTCGATTTATGTGGTATCTTAAGTTCCATTCAGAATTATATGATTATTTTATGTGTTAAAAACAATATAAATGCTTAGTATTAGGTAGATAATTTTTGAAATAGAAATTTGAAAATAAATCAATAATAATATAAAATTTATATAAGTACTTATTGTTAATACGCAAAACGAATTTTGCGATCGTTTCCTTTCGTGATCTTTTTGGTGCGAATAAAAACGACCCGTTCCTTTTTGAGTAAATATAGGTTCACATTTCAACAAGTCTCGAAAGTCCGCTCCAGACCTCATAACAACGGCCACACCACGTTTCTAAGCATCGGAACTACATATATAAAAGCGAGGCATCTATAGTTTACAAAAGGGGTCACACAATACGTCTTTAAAAGCCGTTTAAAAAACAAAAGCCGTTTAAATAGGTCCAAGGTCTGCGCCAAATCGCGAATCTGAAAGTAAAATGTAGCACAGATGTGGACCGTTTATTTTGAAAGTGGTGTAAGTCCATTTTCTTTTGTTTCTATATTTGTTGATTTAAAAATACAGGCAAATCATATGAGGTCTGGCATTGTTTCTATTGTTTTAAGTTGTACACAATACATTGGATTTTTTCGGAGAAATTAAACACGGACTAGTTATATATAAACAATTAGCTTCCACCCGCGGCTTCGCCCGCGTGATATTAGATTTTGTCAATCCTGATCCCTTATGTCTAAGAGACTGACTTTTACAGGCCAGCCTCTCGTTGACCAAGGTTTATGGTCTTATCTTCAATTCAATCCCTATTTCAGCCCCACACTGGTAAAAATGTCAAAATGCTAGAACAAACGATTTTTTGTTTCTTATGACGTGATATTTGACGAACTTGCATACTAACTTTCAACCCTTATTTCACCCCCTTTTTTTTTTCCTCTGAGGAAAATGCATTAAATTGCATACCCCGGCTGTGATGGCGAGCCGGCGGTTATGTGGGGCTCTCCTCCCCAGAAGTGGGAGGCCTACCCACTAAAAACCTCAGGGATGGCCTTTCTCAGGCATGTAGGGAGCCCCCGGGAACATCAAGCCACTTCCGGGAACCCCCAGCCTCCGCTCCCCTGCCTCGAGGGGAGCCCTCCTCGGGGAAGGCTACACTACCTCCCCCGGTCTCCTCCACCGACGACGCCCCCCGGCCACGGAAGGGGCGTGGTCCATCCCGGGTCGCCGTAACAGTCGCGACTTCCTCGCGCCCGCCGGCGACGCCGCAGCTGTGCTACCGAGCCCGGCGCCGCCTTCTTCGAGCGGGATCGGCCATCTCCCGACCCCGCTCGGCGGCCTCCTTCTGGAGCATCACTGCTTCCAGAAGGAGGCCACAGCCCTCCAACCTCCCTCGTCCGCCAGCATTGCCGCAATCAATGCCGGCGGAGACAGATCTCGCCCGATCACTGCGACCAAGACTCGGCGCTCAGAGGCCCACGCGGGGCACTCCGCCAGCGTGTGCTGGGCTGAGTCAAGGTCGGTTATTTCAACCCCTAACTGGACGAAATTTCAAAAATGCTAGAACAAATGTGTTAATATTCAAAATATAATCACAAATGTGATCATATATTTGAGACACGCTCTGGTTTTTGTCGATGCGAAATTAGGGCCATTTTAAATTGCTTTGTAACGGAATACAGACATTTAAAATGAGGACTTTACGAAAAATGTTCACATTCTTATGGATTAGTTAATATACTTTGGTTCCTGTGAGATTCGCAGTTAAGTTGTGATAAGATCGGAAGTCATCGAAATGCCCTTCTATTCTATTCTAACCGGAATACAACCATTGAAGTTTTGTTACTGAAATAAGTAAGACGGAGGCACCCAAGCATGTAACCTTGCTTCCCCCTGTTGAGTTTATGATATTGTATGAGACCGGAATGAGACTTCACTTGACATTTGCCACAATAACCAATGTAAATACTTGTTTGCGAGCAAATAATGACAACCTTAGATGTAACATAGTGCGCTCCGTGTAGCCTCTTATATTTCTTTTATCTCTTTTATTTTTTTTCTCTAATTGTGTTATTTATGTAAAGATAAAGCAAGCCAATAGTGATCAGATTTTTATTAAATATACTTGAGGAACAGTTAGGAGAAAGTTAAATACTTAAGTGGTTTCATAGTGATACACAGTAAAACAAATCTGTAAAATTAGTAGACAGGTAATAAATTTGAAACATTTAGATAGTATAATTTTATTATAGATTTAAACTGACATTATTGATCAAAGGTTTGTGGACAGACAACTCGCTAAAAAATAAGGTAGAATGTAATTATTGACTAGGCTTAGTGAATAGTCTTTGCTATTGGTTTGTAGGTATACATAATCCTAAAATTAACACAGATTATGGCACCCTGTACCACTAATTCACGAGAAGATTACAATAGATAAAAAAATTGAAGTATCACGACATCGATTCGATTATAGTAATATAATATCACTACTACACTACAATGTAAAGAATCTTACAATTAACTTCATATTAAAGGTACTGGGTGTAATACATACCTCATGGCTATATTATTACAAATACAAGTTACTTATTACAAATACTTATAATATTATTACTCTCTAGATAAAAGTCTCAAAATAGTAATAGAATACAAAACTTTGCAGCAGATAGTGAACAACAGTGAAACGTGGTGTTAGACAATAATCCAGTTAAAAAATGATGTTTTCACTATACAATTGTCTATTCTATTACGTCTATCAATTTACCGAATATGTCCAAAGCACGACAACTTAATTATTAATTAATATAATATTATAAAGAAGTAAAGATTGTGTGTTTGTAAATTGTAAGGGGTAATCTCGGGATCTACTGAACCGATTTTAAAAATTCTTTTACCAATAGAAATCCACATTATTGCGGTGTCATCATCATCATCATCATCATCGATTTTAAAAATTCTTTCACCAATAGAAAGCCACATTATTGTTGAGTGTCATCATCATCATCATCATCATCAGCGGACGGCGGGCGATGGCTTCGGGTTTAATTCAGTTCGCTTTCGTGCTCGCTTCGGAATTTTACGGGTTAATAATAAATTCGAGCACATGCTTACATAGTGTAAAATACGTTATTGTATCGTTAAAACAACACTCAGTAAAGTATCCTTAAAATGATGTGGTACCTATTCAATATGTGGGGCATATCTGATTATGATGTCTACGAGTATCTCGGCGATTCTGTTGCAGTCGACACCAATCGGTGGGAGCAGCAGCTGATAGCCCCTTCCGTCGCGTGACGTCACTGCTGCTGCCATCCCGGATCTCTTGCGACGTCGCCGGACTTTAATCCAGTGACTCCAGGGCCTCCCATTCAACGATCTCCTTCCTGATTCGGCACGTGAAGCGTATTAAGGAACATACAAACATGATACTCACGACGAACAAGCTCACGTCGAAGACTAAAAGCGTTAAGTATAAATGTACCACGGGGTTGTCGGATTTTGCCAATTCTGATAATTCGTACATCAACATGCGAAGAAAATTGGCAATGTTCCTTATTGCCTCCATTTTGCTACGGTATCAGTCGCGTTCGTCTTCGTCGGTTTGTCGCGAACGGGAGATAGCTTGAGTGTAACCTGGGGCGGCGCGAAAACTGCAGTGGTTGTGATCGGTGTACGGCGGGCGGCGCTCAGGGTGAATGCACTCAGACACGCAGTATGCGCGGGTCGATAAATGCTACGCCATTGTGGCCAATGCGCCCCGCGTCTATTTTGGAAAATAATTTATAAAAACAAACAAGAGGTAGGTACATAAAATTTGAAATTGAGTCGCATAAGACAGCTTTCTGATATTATGTTGTATGACGGTAAACTAAACCTTTTTTTAATTAAAGCAATAAACGTTTATGATCATTTTTGTTAAAAACACTCCTTAATTAAATAATATATAAATAAATATCTTGAGAAATACTACACACGCTATAAAGTTGATATAAGTGAGGTAGGTAAGGTGGGTTGGTCTGTAACCAACGATTTTATATTTCTATTTGGTGACTTTGATACGTTAAAAGTAATACCAGTTATTTTTGTACTTGATCCCTATTAAAAGGAAGACGGCTATTTTTTGCCTCAGGAGAGGAGGCTGAGAGTCCTCATGGATACCACTGCAACCCAGTGCCGCAGTGGTTATGCCGGACTCCAGACCGATCAAAGCGGCTCGGCCGATGTGACCTACCGAACTCATCTTAAACCATAGTCCTGAAGACCCCGTGGCTTAAAAAGAGAGTCACTGCTCCTCTGAAGAGGGCACATTTGATCCGAACTAGGATATAAAAGTTGAACATGGTTAAAATGCGTAACTCAAATAATTATAATGAAAAATCCTAGTCCCATATAATGGCGAGTACTAAAAATAAAAATATTGATTTCACACTGCAATCAATAGGATCAGAGCAATGAAGGGAAATGTTGGGAAAACAGGAGAAGTTACTCCATTTTTAAGCTTCCGTCGCGTGTGCAACCTTAATGGTTAAAGCTACACAGAAATCATGTATGACGGAAATGTTCTCCTTGAAATTATATTAAAAATATACGACAGCATATGTCTATCTTTTATTGTTGACTCACAATAACACATGTCACTTCCGATAGCTTAGCAGTTCGAAGCTTTCTGATTATATTTGTCTACTCTTACGTTTATAGCACTCAGTAATTAAAAATGCTACCTATGAACGATTCCACGCGGACGAAGTCGTAGGCACAACTAGTGTAAAATAAATTTCGATTCGAGCGGCCATGTCTTGGATGTGCCGTTCAACACACCATCAATTTAGCGTTATTCTAACTTCAATTGGACTGGATGGCTAAGCTTCTTATAAATGAAATCTATAAACTTTCACAATGTTTATAGATTTCATTTATATCTATTTACTACGTATCATCATTGAAGTAATAAATAAATACAAATTAATTCAAAACGATTAATTTTTCATATTTATACATTTATTTTGCATTTTCAAAAATGCAGAGACACAAATGCATTTGCGTAATTTAACGATGGCTCCATTTATTTGAAACATTCCACCATAGGTACTCCTTATCTAGGATTACATCGCTCTTATGTCAAGCCTAGGGCATGACTTACCTTTGTGCTATGGCGATTTTCTCTTCCAAATTTGCCGTGTTTTTCTGCCGCTTCCGCGTATAATGTTTGTTCACAAGAGTTCGATTCATATTAACTCAACAAAAAAGCTGAGATTTGGCTCCATATAATGCTGTTTTGGATACCAATCGTTTACTTAGTTGACTTTTTTTGTAATTGTTTTTGATCATTACTAGCAAAATATTTTATTAATTTTTAGTACTGCCATAATACAATTTTAGTATAACAGTTGTTTAGTTTTGATCTTATATGACTCAATTGTGTTCCTTACGTAGATAGATGAAAATTTTTGAGCTATCCAAAATTAATCAAAGGAAAAATATCAACAAATAGACAATTTGAAAATGATTTCAAAAGTGAAGGGTTCCATTGATTCAACATGTCAGCAACAAAACACCCACTGCAAGACAGGCCTCTCACAATGATCTTCACAGATTGCCGGACCGTCACCGGCCATGCTGGCCACCACGTTTGATGGGGAGCGCCAGATCTTTGTCTGTTACTCGGCAGGGTGCACCGCGTGCAGGTGAGATTGGCAAGTGAGGTTCTGGTGCGAAACTACTCTCCACAAATTGAATAAATTCTTTAGCCATAACCAACAAGAAGAATGGTGATTTGGTTGAAGTATCCAACCAATTCCTAAAATAATGAAACAATCGAAAGATCTTTCCAATTCCAGCAGCAGAATTGACAGAACTTTTCAGGTTTAGCTATTTACCTTCAAGGTGTTTTCCTTCACCGTAGCCAGATCAGATAAAGATCAAAACTTAGGTCACTCGATTCTAATGAGGGTACAGACCAATGCCACATCCCAGAGGCACTGACGCTCAAAAAAATAAAAGTTTTATTATGATAAGAATTGTAAAATTTTAATAAAACTACATCTTAATGACAAGGTTATATATGATTTTAAATGATTAATTTATAATGATATTATGATTAGATAGATATTATGATTTAAATCACTATGATTTAAAAAATGGATACCTGCCGGACTATTATGCAACAGAATTGACAAATGATAATTATCATCACCGTAAGTGATTCAAAATATGATATCTGAATTGATTGATATCAACATTTTATTCAATTTCCTCCACATAAAGCTAAGATATAAATCGCTTGCGGTATATGAAATGAATGTATGCAATCATGTAGCTATATTATAAACACAAATTATGAACACTTTATAAAGAGAAACAGTAAAATCATAAAATCATGGATGAGATATTAAAAAGTAAAGTACATATCAAAAAAGTGTGATTGCAGTTTTAATTGTAAAAAAAGTCCAACCCTCTAAATATAATGATCTGACCAACGATATTTTATGATACACACAATCCTATATAACGCTACATTATGCATATCTGGAGACGAATTTTTGAAACAACAGAAAACCAATTCGCATTCGGCATCGTGAGATTCGTATACGAATTACCGAATTCCCTATTTCTGAACTTTCATTTCGTGCGTTATGCAACGAGTGGTTCAACCCACTCGTTTTTGACTTCTACTAGTAGAATATCCAACGCTGAAGTGACGTTGACAGTGATCCGTTTCACGTGTGGGTCGTCGTCGGTTTCTTGTTTTTGTATTTGTGATTTTGAATTTTTCTGCGTTAAACGGAATTTAATTAAGAATTTGTTTTTAATGACAACACTGAATTTGAGTGATTCAAAAATCTATTAAATTGTAAGCAGTAGAAAATAATTTCGCGCACGATTTGTATTCGTATTCGAATTCCAAATTCACGTCTTATGATTCAAAAATACGTCTCCTGTACTGTGCTGCGAATGAAAGCATGTCATACATGCATACTTATCTTTTTATGTCTCACGAACAGAAAGTGTGGAACGGAAAAACAATCTATGTAAGGTACACATTAATAAGCAACAGGAGACCTATTTTTGAATTACGAATGCGACTTAGAATGTGACTAATATAGTCACGGATGTGATTTCATTACGAGTGCCCTCACCCACTCGTAATCAAGTCATACTTGTGGAAATATCTGTGTTTTGTTTGATTTTTCAACATTTTTTTTTGTTTCAGTCTATATATATATATATATATATATATATATATATATATATATATATATATATATATATATATTATATATATATATGTATATATATATATGTATAAACCATATTGGTTATGCCGGCAATAACCGGCAGCGGTACATTCTGCGCGGAACCGAACTCTTATATTTATGTGTGTACTTTATCTATGCTGGCAGCTCTGCGATCCACTTTCAAAAATTGGATGTTTAGGAATCCGTGACCTCAAAGTCTCCGCTGACTATTCAGTCAGCGGTGTTCGAAGTCGCATTCGTAATTCAAAAATAGGTCTCTAGTACTCGGTTAACAGCCTTCGCCCCCATGGTCAGTTAAAAAAATAAAAAACCATTGGCTTGGGAACATGTAGAAAAGCCAAAAAATTCAACAAGTAGATGATATTTAAATCGGTTCAATCGATCTAGAATTACTAACACCACTGTTTTATATATGTATTTAGATAGATTATCAATTATGTATCAATTATTTACTTAATATTATGTAACAACTATTAATGTATAATATATCGACGGTTAAAAGGAAATAGGGCATAAGCAACATTTTGGTCAAAAATTAGTTATTGAGCTATTGGACTCGAAATGTTCTGCTCTTTCGAATGCGCTCCCAAGGGTCAACGATGATTTTTTTGGCGTTTATGCCCAAGCAAAAAAAATCATTTTTATAGTGTTATTTTAGCTAACACACTAAAATTCTGGCCATTTTTGCTACTTTAAATAACATCAAATCACTAAAACTAAGAATACCAATAACTGTTCCATTTCTATCTGATTTTATAGGTGTTTCACTTTTCAAAATATCTTAATAAATGACGGAGATACGTCAGTGTTTCTAAAATTTAAAACTTTAAACGGCTCTCCTGAACATTTCATCTTTTGTCGCTTATTTCCTTTTAACCGTCGATATATAGTTATTGCCGAATAATGTTACTATAAGAACCAAATACAATTAATAACTAAACATCCAAGCATTATCTTATTAGTAGCTATAGCCACTGATATTGTATTCTACAGTTGATAAATATTATTTCCAAATATAAGTTTGAGCCCCAACTCCTCAGTTTCACTTATACAGCTTGACTACACTTGTATCATCTATTGCAACTATTAAGTCGAAACTAATCCGAAACATTATTGTTGTGTAAGTAATCATAAACTTTAGTAGGCATACAAACTAGCCCTTCTCCCTTTTTTATATTTTATAATACATTTTTTACTTTTATTTCCCCATTAACGAATTGAACGGCAAGTTCATGTGATATGTTTAACAAACCAGCAGATTCTCCACATGATGATAAGTTGTTGCTGTTACGTATATAGTAGTGAGCGACCAAAATTTAATTTTCAGCTTGGCCAAAAATTCTAGTTTCGACCTTAGTTTTGCTTTCGGGCGACTTTTCGACGCGGCCGAAACTCGAGTGTTCGTGAATTTTCGTGTCGTTCGGTAAACTCGCGCTTCCGGCTCCGGTTCAGTTCGCCACCGTCCAGTTAATCATGAATTGAGGTTACATTTTCTAAATCTGTGATTTAGTAAGTATTTATTTTAAGTACTTCGATTTTATTTTCGTTAAACTATCTAAACTTCATCATCATTTCATTTCAGCCAATAGACGCCCACTGTTGGACATAGGCCTCCCCAAGGATCTCCACGCAGATCGGTCCTGCGCTGCAACCATCCAGAGCCTTCCCGCGATCTTCATCAAATCGTCGGTCCACCTTTGGGAGGCCTACCAACGTTGCGGTGTCCAGCATATGTCTGCCACTCAGGACCTTTCCGCCCCAACGGCCGTCAGTCCTGCGAGCAATGCGCCCCGCCCATTGCCACTTAAGGTTCGCAATTCTTCGGGCTATTGCGGTGACCCTGGTCTTCTGCGGATTTCATCATTTCTGATTCGATCACGCAGAGAAACTCCGAGCATAGCCTCTTCCATTGCCCTCTGGGTGACTTGAGCCGCCTTATTAAGGCCCATTGTGAGTGGCCAGGTGTGGCAGTGCCTCAAGACGAAAGTCTTCGATTCGTGCGTGTTGCCAGTGATGACATACGGAACAGAAACCTGGCCACTCACAATCTAAACTTATTGAGCATTATTTTGTGTTTTGTTATAATGATACCTATGATTAATTGATAAATGTGATAAATAAATAATAATAAAAATCTCTAAAAATAAGTATATAATTTAACTTTAAAATATTGTGAACTCAATTACGTATTACTAGTTAGTTATGTAGTATATATCTAAAGCACTCTAACTGAAAGTTTACTTTTACTTTGTTTTTTTTTTTAAGTTTACTTCCAAAAGTATAAGTTTTGTATATTCATGTCATACATTTTTTATTTTCGAATTTATCTATCTCGTACTTTAATAATTATGTTTATTTTTAACTCAACTGTATATTTGTATATATATCAATAAATAACTTTTTCTTATGTGTTAATTAATATTAAAAAACAGTAAATTTCAGAAAATAGTTTTAAATGTTTCGATAAATTTTCTGTTTCAGTTTCGACCGAAACGGAGTGCAAGTCCGAAAGTACGGTTTCGGTTGAAAAATCAGTTGCGGTCGGACACTACTATACAATACCTACGGTTCCTGTGAGATTCGGAGGTAATATGCAACCCTCACAGAAAACACCTCACAGTGTACTTGCTAACAAGTGATATAATCTGGAGACCTATTTTTGAATTACGTATGCGACTTCGAAATCACCGATGTGACTAATAATCATCGATTTTCAATAATTCTTATTTTTGAATATCGAATTGAAGATTTGATTTGATATCGAATCGAATTGAAGAAAAAAGAAAACTACAGTAATGTATGTACTTTTGGTTCTATTCTGTACCTACAATTAAGTAGCTATTTTCTAGTAAATACTTATAGTTTAATGCTCTATATTCTACATGCTTACATTAAACTGTAAAATTTACTTAACTAATTTCATATTTTCTGATATCTGAATTACAAAAGAAAAAAGTAAAAAAAGGTTTATAACAGAGATAAAAAAACTATTTAAGAAGACTGACTGAAAAATCAACTCATCAACTTCAGACTCTTGTCAATATGTTCTCTAAACAAAACACAGATAACATTTCCACAAGTATGACTTGATTACGAGTGGGTGAGAGCACTCGTAATAAATCACACCTGTGACTAAGGTAGTCACATAAGTGATATTCAAAAATAAGAATTATTGAAAATCGGTGATTATTAGTCACATCGGTGATTTCGAAGTCGCATTCGTAATTCAAAAATAGGTCTCCTGGTTTGGGGCTTTCACTTGTAACCAGACGCACGTCTAGCACGTTAGAAGCTCGCTTCTAACTTCTTCTTAATATTAATTATGTCATACAAAATGGTTATATATTGAACCGTTAGTTTTCTACTACTTTATGAAAGATTAATTTTATTAGAAATTAGAAGTAGGATTCAATCCTATTTCGGTGATGCATCGATGATCGATACCATTCTGTGATCGCTTAATATCTTAGTTCATAATTTTATTACTTACAAATAAATTTGGATCACACATTGAGATCATATAAAATAAATAAAAAAATCGGCACGCACTAGAACATGAAGATTACAAATTAAGATATATATTTTAGCCACCGTTCGAAAGTTTGATCACATCACAGTCGTTTTATTAAATTTATTTTTACTTTCGGTACACAATAACTAAATTTATATATAAAGATGTTAAAGATTTAAAATGACGTATTACAATACCCATAGTATCAAAATGACAATTGTATTTAATCCATCATCCATATTCGTCATAAAATTACAATAAAAAATCAAAAGGCATTTGAAAACATTGTAATAGAAGGATATCGACGAAATTTAATAATAAAACTTAACTAACATTTAATTGAAAACGCATTGATTAATAATCACAATATGCAATCTTTCATTTATCTATTTTTCGACCTCGATTTGAAAGAGACATTTATATCATAATCGAAACAATAGACAAAACTGAATTTCAATGTATTAAATATAATTTAAACAATAATAAAAGTTGTTTTAGTCACTTTGATACCATTGTCATATCAGTCTTTTTTATGTTTTCAACGTTGTGTACCGAAAGATATTTTGGCACATAATTAATTGTGCATTAATAATATTACAATACAAAGGTATCACCGAATAAGACGAAAAAGAAACCTACAGTGCAGTCTTGCGGCTACTTTTTGTTTTCTTATCATTAACAGCATGATCGACGTCCCCACCTGTAATAATAGTAATATTAATTAAATAGGGAAGACGCAATATTTTTTTTGGTGTACTCATTTTAAAGAACTCCGCGTAGAATAGACCACAAGAAAATTGTCTATTTAAATTTTCGCGCGAAAACGGACCCATAGTTCGTATGACGTCACTCCTGTCTGTCATTGTCACTGGCTCACTGATTGTACTGCGCGTGTCATTGCTGGCTTTAGTTGTTTTTGCATTTATCTCAACTTTCAAGGTATTATTTTGTAAAAAATTACAATGGACTATCCATCAACATCAGGTGATCATAACTATGCCATTGATACTAAAAAAAAACCGTGTGGACGTATGTTTTGTGCCAATATGTCCATCTACTTCAAATAAGTTTCCTAATAATTTGTTTTTGACTGGACCTTCTGACCCAAAACTGACAAGAATGTGGTATAAGCGGCGAAGAGGAATGACATTTATTCCCCAATGACTATCATTCGATACTATGAAGACCACTTTGACGTAAGTCGGCGAATATATTTATTGTAAACTTATTTAATTATTTAATCTGCTTGTACACAAAAGAAACAGTTACCTACCTAACACTTAACCAAACTTTTCAATGTCTTTTTGTTTAGTCCCTTTCATTTCTACACTTGAAAACTTTGCACTTTCGACAAAAAATGTCACTACCATGTCAACATTAACTTTTGGCAGAGTCCTAGAATCTGCTTTGGCAAACCCAACTTCCATTTTTATTTAAAAAACACCATTAATTTTGGTTTAATTGTTTACTTTTACTACAGCTTATAACCTCAAATAAGTTGTCACAACAGGAGTCACTGAACGCTGATTGGTATTTTAAATCCGTTCCGATACACGTTACTTTTGATTCGTAATTATAGTTAAAAAACAACATTAGTTTAAGTATAAACCTTGCAGTAGCCCTACTTTTATATCTTTTTAGCATTTTAGTAACAAATTTTTCATAAATATTATAATAATTGCATGTTCCCCATTGGTCTGCTTTTTTGGGGGGCCCAT
The DNA here is from genome assembly GCA_036419045.1 of Scirpophaga incertulas. Taxonomy (NCBI): domain Eukaryota; kingdom Metazoa; phylum Arthropoda; class Insecta; order Lepidoptera; family Crambidae; genus Scirpophaga; species Scirpophaga incertulas. The sequence continues at coordinate 38,257,364 of CM071626.1, forward strand.
ATAGTGAGCGACAAGTACACCACCTAATCGATTTCAATTATGGTAATTGCAATCAATTAGGAGGCTTTGAGAAGGCAGGTGACCGGAGTCTCTTCCATAGTCCAGTTCTCATTACCACCAAAATCGAAATGCAATAGTCCACAAACTTTTTGACCACAAATGACAATAGTTTCTGTGCATCTAACTGGGTGTAGTTTTTAGCTGCATTTTTCATGATGCAGATAGAGATTGGACCCAGTTGGTACACTCCACGCATACTTTCATTAAATTTCGCTTAAATGGCCTCTACGCGTTGGATGTGTATCCCCGCGCACGCCTTATAAAGGACCGTGTTTTATAAAACCACGTGACATAAGCGACAATAATATTAATACTCTATTAATATTATATGCAATTTATTAAATCTTTAAATATATTATAATTTGAAATTAATTCGAGGCACGTTATATCCTCGTGAAGTAACAGAAAGCCTCTAAAACTTTCTGTAACATAATTACACACGGAGCCCCCAACCCAATGTTTCTAAGTAGACTTTTTTTCAAAGCCTTTACACTGTTATTTAAACAGCTAAAATATATTCCCGATCTATCTGTTTAAGTCGGACAAACCTGCAATACATTAAGAATTTAATGGTCGCTATTAATAATATTACACATTGTTGTTATGAAATGACACGTACAGTCGAATTGAGCTTTATTGTTATTGTATAAAGTTCATATTGCAAGCACTCACTGTTGTCTTAGCAATGAAGGTGTGTTCCTAACATCAAAGAGTCAATTTGCGCTTTATTAACGCTACATATAGTTGAAATTCAATCATATCTATCAAAACAGTGTGCGTGCGTGCGTTGGAGCACAGAATACATCGTTGGAGGATTTAATGTCACGTTCCAAAATTGAATAGCCACAAAATGTAATAGGTCATTTAGACTTTTTTGCGATTTGGTTGGCTATGCGACATTATCTATAAAATAATTAGGAACAAAAACCTGCCACTGTACAAATCTTTTTGACAGGACGAAGTCTGTCGGGTCCGCTAGTTACTAATAATATCAAATCAAATGCGAAAGATCGTAATTTTCAAGGTATTGCATCTGAGGTATTCCGTAATTGTTGTTTGTGAAACAAATCAAATATCAGGAAAACTTTCGTGAGTCGTACAGCCAAAAAACTAGAAAAGCTATTAGTTTTATCAAGGCATAAAATTATTGTAGTAATGAGAACAAATATTTTGTTTGGTTATACCTTCCACCTGGAACGTTGAGCAAGTCCAGCTAATGATTCAGTCCATTTTTTTCATTTTCTCCTGTGTTCCGGCTGTATCATGAGATTCCTCTAAAAAATGCAAAACAGAGTTTCAAATAAATATAGCAATATATAATCAAACCAAATAAGTATAGCAATGTATATGTGTATACATTTCTATCCTCTTTTTTTGACGTGAAACGTCTTTAAAATCGCGCCGAAACATAGGTTTAAAAAGTGGACTGTAACGAAAAGGTCTATATCATCGTACCTTAATAATTAAAAAACTATTAGTCTTAGAAACAAAAATGTGGTGTGAATATTTCACTTATATAGTCAGCTCGCTGTTGTAACATTGAGTTGTTTATTAAAATACTTAAAACACAGTCAATCTTTATTTTATTTCAATCTTTTACTTTTTAAACTTTATACTGGCATCATAAGAAGGCTTAAAGTTACTTCTAGGGCAATGCTTGAAGTTTCTCTGCATAGGCATGGTCGAATCAGAAATGATTAACGAAAGAACCAGGGTCACAGACATACTAGCGAAATGGTTCTCGAATAGAAAGCATATCGGGAAATGCAGTTTTGGTAGGCCTTTCACAAGGCGGGCCGATAATTTCTTGAAGATCACAGGCTCAGGACCGATTGGTGTACAAATGTTTGGTCGAAGTCTATGTCCAACAGGTAGAAATGAAAATTTGTTTAACGAAATAATAGATGTACAGTTTAAATTAGTGATTGAGATTGATAGTACTCGGTGACCGATTTGGTTAATATCACATATTATTGGTTGACAGTATATTGAAGAGTTTTTATTAGCATTTTGCACATGTACCATAGACAATAATTTCCACATGCCATCAGAACGACTAGAAAGAATTACTCCTGTGTTGTGTATTCACATAGTATTAGCTTTTTGTTTATCAATCCCTTATTAGTTTACAGGTCCAGATTATCATCAGATACGTGGAAGGTGAAGAGCTTTCTGATATAAAATCAACAATCTTATACAAACCTTCTTCCTCCAGCTGAGTCTCTGACATAGTACGTTTCTGCGGTACAGTTGAATGCGACGCTGTGTCTGCTGTAACATTAATGATTTCAAGTAAAAATATCGTACTATTAATTCTAAAATTACAACATTTATTGTTTTCTTTATTTGCTCTTTATTCTGTGATATATTTGCAATTTGTATTTGAGAGGAAAAGCGAGGTTTCACAGAGTATAAAAATTGCTACAGCAAAATACTTATAATGACGATTAATTTTAATGATATGATGTGGCTAACAGGCTAGATCAACATATCAAGTAATGCTCTAAAAACAAATAATAAGCGCTGTTGTTTTGCTTAAATTGAGATATATAATAACTTAATAGCTCAATTGTATAGTTACACTTAAATACTTAATTGTTTAAACGCGTTTACTCTCCAACAAACTACAGTTTAGCAAGACAGAATTTATTAGAATCAAGCGTAGAAAATTAAAATCAATGATTGCTTTTCATTATTATACTTTATTTGAAAAAAATGTGACCAGACAATGATGTTTTGCTGAAGATAACACATCTCGTGCAAAACTAACTCCACTTAGCATGTTTTAACGATTCACAATATAAAACATTATTGCATCGGAGTAAGGAACGATGTCTTTACACGCTCGCTAATGCTTGCGTCTAAATTATATATAATCTGTAGTTTGTGGAATAAACCAATTGCCTAAAGTCAAACGCCTCAGTTTCACTCAAGTGCGATATCTAAAGATCGTCCTCTTGCTTGTGCTTGCTTCCTACGACCAATGAAGGATAGAAAGTATGCAATTTTGTTAGCAAAACCTCAATTATGATGCTAAAAGTAATACAAAATCAAAATTATTTCCATAATGCAATTCATGTAAAAAAAAAAGATTTCGGAATGCGACGCAATGAGAGATTTTCCGAGCGATAGATAAAAGAACTTTCCAAGCATGTTCGAAACATGGCGTTACATTAATTTGTTCTTAAACTCATGCACAGTAACAGCGGGAGATTATTCTGCCGCTATTAATGTCATCATCATTTTTCACTCAGATTCTTTGTTTGGTTCGCGCGACGTTACCTATTTATTTCTGTTTCTTACTTTTTTTATGATCAGTTTTATTCATAAATAAATTAGTGGAACATTTAAAATTAAAGTAACGCGGGGTATGGCTTCATCTATAGTAAAATATCTTTGGGTCCGCTGGTGCTATTCCCCCCGCCTGCTGAACAATAACTTACTGCCGCTGCTAGAAGCTTCTGCAGCGTCCGTGGGCACCAACGTATTTATGCCGGAAGATCCGGGTTGTTCATCTAAATTCTCGCTGCTGTCAACGAGTAGCCAGCGCAGCGGCGGCGTCGAATCAAGCTCGTTAGAAGGCCCTGGATTCGGTTCGCCGTGTTCTGATAGCCCTTCCTCATTCTTACACTCTGAACGAAGCTCTTTCAATTTTTCCTTTAAAACTTCGTTCTCCTCCTGAAATACGAAAGAAACTCAATCAATAAAGAACTGCTTACTGCCTGCACCTACTTTTTATTTTCCTTAATAATAAAAACAATTAATATTAACGAAATAAGTATGGACTGTTTGGAACAAAGTTCGTTATCGCTCATTACATTACAAACTCTGCCGGGCTATACTGTAACTCAAACGACAAGTGGAAACTATTATCACCGTAATTCATTCAAAATACAGGTATATAATATAATGTTTACCTATTTTACATTTATAATAATTAATATATATACGTATTTAAATAATTTCACAAATCAGAAGCAAAATATTTCAAAAATACGCATCGTTGGTCAGACTATATAATACTTTTGGCAATCAATTGACCGTTAAAAATAGGTGCCATACTAAAATTTACGAAAATTGATTCATGCTGGCGCAATTCGTTGGTCCTTCGCGACAAATTATTTTCATTTGTCATTTGAGTTACTCATTGAGCATGCCGAACGGATAAGTGCTAGAACGAAAAACGTGTAATAAAACAATTTTCTGACACTTTTGTGGCGATATCTACTATACAGTAGCATTGCATCCACTACGTACAACGCTTTCTAGCTGCGCGGCTGCTCTTACAGTAGCAAATATGTAATTGTTACACTTGTAACAGTCGTCTCGAGATGGCTTTTAAACAAATATTACACAGATATTAGGAATCTCTTGAGAATGACAGATAGACAGAGTGCATAGTTTATTTAAAATGTTTATTAAAATATTACTAGAAAATTAAGATTTATACAATTACAATTTCATAATATATTATTATTCATTCAGTATTTAAACGTTCTCTGATAATAAAGTGCAGAAATACTAGGTATTGATATTTTATATTTGTTTCAGACCGAGCACCAACAGTTGGGCGCAACACCCAACAGTACCTATGCCGATGTGTTTGCATGTGTTAATCACTTCTGTAATGCGAGCATAGAACTCTATTCTAAGTTTAGTTCTTTAAGTTTCCGCTAGGGGCGCTAAACGCAGAGTGCGATGACAGACTATGCTCATGTTGCACCCTGGACAACGTCTTTTGAGTCTGAGACAAGCCCCCATTGAGAGTAGCGTGGAATGGCCGAGTTCAACCTTGCGGGCCTCGTCATGCCGCAAGAGGCCCCTCTTCTTTAAGCTGTGGTGGTGGAAACAAAATGTGCATACAAAAGTTTACGCAGTCGATATTGATTGCAAACGAATCTAAACTTATTGCGCAGGTTAAGTCCGGTTCAGTGCGAAGAAATAAGATAATAAAACATAATAAGATAATCCAAAACAGTAAGTGAAACAGCAACATAATATTCTAACATATTTCAGATAACGTAAGCACTGGCAAAAACATTTATTTTTACTACTGTTACTACCAACATGTTAAAATGACACTATTTTTGCCAATAAAATCACTTTACAAAGTGATACCTAGTAGTTAAAACACTGTGACAAACAATTGATCACAACAAACTTCATTTAACTGAATAAATTATCCAATTTCCAATAAACTGTGTATATTTACAAAATACAAAATCTTTTTTTTTATTCTGGCGACTTCGATGAATTATTTTCTACTATATTATTTTCTTATTCAATTGATACTTTATTACAATTTGATATCAGTTTTTTAAAATTATATTATATGTGTCTACTAGTTTATATGTATATGAGTTATATAAAGACGCTTCAAAAAGTAGAGTAAAAACTTATTATTGCCCTTTAATCAAAATTTGTTAACGTGTAACCGTAACAGATAAAATGAGTGGGAATTAACATTATTTATACACAGACACAAATGCAGCACAGTATAATGAAGTGAAGAAAAAAATAAAGCAAGAGTTGTACCAAGGATATAAACATAAAAAAAATTAATCAATTCAAGTTTATTATAATATATGATGTTTCTTATTACAGGATGAAATTATACCGGCAGTTAGATTGCCTTCTTTGATATTTAAATACCTACTAACAATGCCTCGAAAGAAAATATTAAAAAGATATATATTTATTCAAGATTATTATTATTTGCCGCTTTTTATCTTACATATCGACGGTTAAAAGGAAATAGAGCATAAGCGACATTTTGGTCAAAAATATATATGCCATTGGACTCAAAATTTTCTGCTCTTTCGAATGCGCTTATTCCCATGGCTCTCTTTTTTGGCGTTTGCCATGCCAATACCCAAGCAAAAAAAAAACATTTTCATAGTGTTATTTTAGCTAACAGACGAAAATTCTGATCTTTATAACTAAATAACATATAATCACTAAAACTAAGAATACCAGTAAGGTCAGTGTTTCTAAAATTTAAAACTTTAAACGGCTCTCCTGAATATTTCATCTTTTGTCGCTTATCCCCTATTTCCTTTTAACTGTCGATATGTTGCGGCTAGTGCCTATAAGAAATACAATAGCAAAGTGACTCGGCTACAGAAACTAATATTATTACAATCTGCAATTCATATATTTCTCTCTATCTGTTACACTTGCTATGGAGTGTCTAACATTACTCGGCATTAAATTATTATTTATGGCACCTAATGTTGCGAAACATAATGTGGATCGATCAATAAAGCAAAAAAATATACAAAATAGCATCATTCATCAAAGTTCACACCAGTAATACGCAATCGGGTAGTCTAAAGTGGTCGAAGGAATTACAAAGATATCTGCTTAGCATCAAGCCGGTCTAGTGAGTGGGTAAAGCATCACACCGCAGCGTAGCCAAGAGATAATTGCCCTTTCTTCGACCCATTTTCACACATATTTCTTCCCACGAAATCCATAAATAGCCATTAAAAATTGAACTATTTGATATCAGTCTATTAATAACTAGAGGACCCGACAGACTTCGTCCTGTCAAAAAGATTTCTTCTTCTTCTTTTGGGTTTGATGGCGGTGCCATAGGATTTCGCCAACCTCGAGTTTTTTTGCTTAGAATACTTTTTTAAATTAAAGTATGCGCGACTCATACAGTGGCAGTTTTTTGTTCCTAATTATTTTATAGATAATGTCGCATAGCCAACCAAATCGCAAAAAAAGTCTAAATGACCTATTACATTTTGTGGCTATTCAATTTTGGAACGTGACATTAAATCCTCCAACGATGTATTCTGTGCTCCAACGCAGCACGCACACTGTTTTGATAGATATGATTGAATTTCAACTATATGTAGCGTTAATAAAGCGCAAATTGACTCTTTGATGTTAGGAACACACCTTCATTGCTTAGACAACAGTGAGTGCTTGCAATATGAACTTTATACAATAACAATAAAGCTCAATTCAACTGTACGTTTTAGTAAGAAAACGTTTGCATGGGAAAATAAAAGGGCTGTTTTTAGGGTATTTCCGATAATTATTCGAATTTTTCTCGTCGGGTCGGGTACCTGCGGCAGTGTTTGCATTGCTGTTCTCCGATGGAGAGAGTAAGTTAGGCAGTGTAACTACTGGGACTTTACATCTTGTGACACATGTTAGGGACGAACAGTGTAGTTTTTGTATATATTGCAGAATTGTTACAAATCTCACATAAGCTACATTTTAGTGTAGCTTATTACCGTGAGGTGGGAGTTGGCTTAGAAACAAAAATTAGTCTATTTGTCGTAGGTAAGCAGCCTCCAGTATCTCAGTTACTACAACAAGCAACGTCTTCGTCTGTAACGTCTCCATATGATTGGAATGTTCTCAAATGTTTCTAGGTCTTACAAATATATACGAGTAATGATCCAGACAATTTTATACACATTCAGTATTTCATTTTGAGCTCGTGTCTGTAGTTAATTTCGTAGTCCAAAATAAATCAAAGTTATGCATGTTGAGAGTTCAAGTATGGGAATTTTGAACTCCTCTAGACAAGAAGACTTCTAGGAAAATGCTCGCTAGACCGAGCTTGTATGTTGGATACACTGGGTATACTGCCGTTAGTGTCAACTAACGGCAGTGCTGTAGAGATTTAACAGTGTGATTTAACAGTGAGATGAACAGAGATCTATTAACACCAAAGCTCAACTTTATGTTGATTCCATTGGGAATCGCGCATAGTATTGTTATGTGCAAACGGATTGTATTCTGTTGGTAATATCTACTGTAGGAGTACTGTAAGTGTGATGCTTGATATGTTATAACTACGCACGTGATATCATATTTTTTTGCCTAACGTACTCATCATTTTATCTGACGAAAATAACAAAGAAATTTTTGAATTGTTGTACGACCAAAAGAATAAGAATTACCCATATCAAAATGTTTAAAAAAGTAAAAGTCTGTGATTTCAAAAAATGGATGATATATTTACAGCTTGTCCCCAATCAATAAAGATTCTGTAATGCCTCTCTCCCCACACAGCACCTCACATGACGGTCCAGTCTAGACCAGTTTGTGTAAAGCATATATTTCTAGACCGATTAAAATTGCAAATATATTGAATATTAATAAGTACCCACACAGAGGGTACTATTATTAATATTTTGATATATTGGACTGAAAGAAATTAATTTCGTTGCTTATGTCCAAAAATTTCTATTTAAATCTAACATACTATAGTGTACATTATAATTTCATTTTTTTTTCTCACCCAATTATGTACATGTTTTTTCAAAGTCAAGTGTCCCATACTCTTAATACATATAAATCTATATTTCTAAGTATACGGCTGACTACATATTTTTTCTGATAATGAAGGTACGTATATAGTGCCTTTATTCTAATCTTTGATTAATTAAAAAAAAAATCAGCGAACATGCTTTTTTATTCCCTGGTATACTTACTTGATCTCTAAGCTCACTACCACGTTACAAGTTTAGCGGTCTTGAGTTATATAGAAATCACGGAAAGATCTGAAAATAATGTAAAAGGAAGCCAAAAAAAATATAAAACAGGAAATGCAATCAAATGATATTTTTTGAAGCGAAAAACAATATAATAATTAAAAAACAACCTCAACGAACCTTTAAAATTTGTCGAACTTTTCTGATTTTTTCAAGTGCAGCCAGCAGTGTATCTAATGATTCCTCCTCCTCTTGGACGTCGGGTTCGTGCTCTGAGTCCGACATTTCTAATATTATTCACTGTCACCTAAAATCTTCACACAACACTGTCCGCGATATAAAATAACTACAAGAACAGCACAATGCAAACAGTATGGCGCGCCCAGGCTGGGGTAATAAAATCGATAATCACTGCAAAACGGCGTGGCATCTCGGTCCGAATTAAGCTAATTTACTCAGACTCTTATTAACATGTAAATTTCAAAGTCGAGCTGGCACAATTTTAAGTACGCGTTAATGTAGGTTTTTTAAGCTTTGTCAATTGATATTTATCTATAATTAACTAACATTAAATAAATTAGCCAATAAATCTATTGATCATCCGTCAATCCCATTCTGATTGTATGTTTATTAATCAGGTTTGTTTTAGTGAAAAAGCATTATAATGATTAATTTTTTAAGCACAATACAGGTGACACTTTAAGATATGTTATGAAAGTGTTCATTTGCCACGAAATAATTTGAAAAAGGTTAAATAATGATACAAGGACATTTTTAATTTGAAAAGAAGTATTTTGTAATCCGTAGTGTTATTATTATCGTTACACTTAACATAAATAATTTCAAATAAGATCTTTGACACATAAAGGTCCTAAGTACAAACAGCATTGTTATATATATATCTATCATACCGGACGTACATATTTAATAAACATTTTATCGCAACATATCTAACAAGCAATGCCAATGTACAAATACAATAAATAGGTCCTCCCATTCTCTCTTAAGTGTTTACAATATTTCTTATCGTTAAAAAATAAAACTGCAATTCTCGACTACGATGATGTTTGTTATTTAGATGCAATAAAGTAGATGATGAAAGAGAAAATCTTTTTCCGTCCGTGCTGTCAAGCTGTGGAATGGATTACCCACTTTCGTGCGTGAGTGACCATTTGTTACATATGTTAAAAGTCGTCTGAAAGAGTAGATAAATTGCTTTTAGAGATAAATCAGCCCTTACACATTTTTTATATAGTATATCCTACAAAGCAATTGGTCATACATTTTAATATTGAAAATTAATAAACCGGGTTAATATCAAGGACAACCACTGGATTGCAGCGGTCCACCATCCACCGCAAGAACCAATCCAGACCTAACCAATCCAGATCCGGTTATTATATACGCTCGCCTCTTTCCCGTGGGGGTATGCAGAGATCATAGTTTCCCACTTGCTACAATCCAAAGCTTCCTAGACTTTCATTAATTAATTAGCCTTAAATAACATTATAAATACCACTATTTTAGTCATGAGTTGAAATTCGTTTCATGTTCGGTTTAACCGAGTTTTGACAACTTAAGCCGAACTACGGCATTCGATCGAATTCCGGTATAAAAATCGAAAAATTTATTTATTTATTTATTTATTTCTTCTTACATCTATCTTTACAGGTTTTTTTTTTATCCCCAATTCGATAAATGCGCTTATCCTAATGTTTTTATTTACTAACTTACTGGTAGATACTAACATCTATAACTAATTATAAATAACGCAATCCTTGTGAATTCACCCAGAGTACAACAAAACAAGTCTGTCTCATCAGCAATCAGGTTGAGCGTGCGAAGTGCCCGCGTAAGCGGCGCCTCCCTTAAAAGGTTGGTCCGTCCGCGCGGCTCAACCAGCAGACGCGGTCGTCGTCGTCGCCACACGTACCTGTCGGGAACGCACAGGCTCACCTGTCCCAAAACAATCGGATTGTGCACCTTACCTCTCAATATTTTAAATATATATGATGTAAGTGCTAAATCCCTCCTAACCCTTAATTGATTGTAGCCTACCATTCCTAAGATAAATAGAGTAGGATACATCAACGGATACATTGGATAAACACCGTAATATTGCATATATAAATATCTAATAAATTTATTTTGTACTTTCTCCAGCATGAGACTATATTTAGCTTCATGTGGAGACCAGATGACTGCGTTACACTCTAGCTGACTCCTAACCAGTGCGTTATATAATGCTATAATAGCTTTCAGATTCGCGAACCCTCGGACTGTACGAAGCACGAAACCCAAGTTCCTAAAGGCTCTTTTGCAGCACCGCGTGATGTGATCACGAAAAGACAAGCTGGTATTAAAAATCAATCCCAAGTCTTTGACTTCTGTGACTCGTGCCATAGGCAACCCGTCAATATGGTAGCTGCATACGATTGGATTGTGTTCACGAGAAAAAATGTATTGTTAATTTTAATTTGTAATAATAGTTTGTCGCCGTTTAATAAATTACTAAACATTTTTATTATTATTAACAATTAATAAGTATTTGAATAATAAAATGTGTATATAAAATATACTTACTGAAAATATTTTTTTGTTTCAGCCGACAGCTTCCAGGAGACAACAAATATATTCAGGCCTAAAAACCTAAGTTAGATAGTTTCTCCTTATTTTTGTATTCCTTTGGGCCGTTCCGGAACTGTTTATGTCTTCATCGTTAAATTGCGAGAAAAATTTTGTTATCTTAACGATTTCGTCACCATTAAAGTCGATAAGTGGGTGCATCTTATAGTCGTGATAAATAACCAACGTTCGGCCAATTAAATATTTCACTTTCGGTACAAACCAAATTCAGCCCCATCACAACACCATTCTCAAACCTGCCCAGGAAGGTGGGTGGAGTGACTTAGAACAGGATTTTAAGTTCAATAGAAACTAAATCAGAGAAATGATAACCACAAGTGTACCGGATCTCATTTCCTACCACGATATCCGCCGGTACGGTACGTTTTGGTGGGTTTTGTTATGGCTAACATGGGCATGTCCGCAATGATCTTGACACTAGACAGCAATGACTTTGACGACCTTCATAGTCGAGTGGATAGTACACCCATTTCAAGGTGTCGCCATCTCGAGGTCCTCAGATTCGAATCCCAGTGGGGGCAATGTTTGTATATTGCATGCATTTGTACCTTAGTCACGGTTGTTAAAATATACATTTCTATCAAAAATATATGTATGTCAATCTGTTACCCTAGATCCCATAACACAAGCCGTATAGAGCTTACTTTAGGTTAGGCTAATTGGCGTGGGTCGCCTGCGGGCGCGAGGAAATCGCGCCCGCGGATACGGCGACCCGGGAGGGACTACGCCCCTTCCGTGGCCAGGGGGCGTCGTCGGTGGTGGAGATCGGGGGAGGTATTGTGGCCTCCCCCGAGGAGGGCTCCCCTGTCTATCTGTTATTGTATTAAGTTCATATTGTAAGTGCTTGCAATATGAACTTTATACAATAACAATAAAGCTCAAATTGACTGTATATGGTAGTTAAAATCATTTGTATGGGAAAAATGGTTTGTTTTTAGGGTTTCTCCGATAATTATTCGAATTTTTCTTCAACGAACTCAAAAGTGGAGGGATACACGGGCAGAGGAAGGTCGAATAAAAGATGGATCGATTGTGTAAAGAATGATATAAGAATGAAAGGAGTAAGCATGGAAATGACGCCTGATAGAGGAATAGAAGAAAAAGATCTACTGCGCCGACCCCAGATAATGGGAAATGGGCAAGAGGATGATGATTTTTTCAACGAACTTTTTAAAAAAAGAATTGGCGAAATTATTCTAGGCGTTGTTGAGTTATGCGCTTACCAACACATTTTGCGATTCATTTTTATAAACTTTTATATTAGCTTCACTTGTAACTATGTAAGAAAATCTTGTTATATATAATAAGATAAAAGTGTGGTTGTATCATTTATTTATTTATTCAATTATACTTTCATTACATACTAAGAACTAATGCGATCATATAATTATTATATATTCGCTATTTTTCGCTAATTATATTATATATTGCAAGACCATGTATTTTGAAAAGCTGACATATTCCAATGTAAACAATTATATTGATTAATTATCTAATCTAGTCAATTTGTAAGGCATTAAAAACCCTATTTACCTAATCACGTACTAATAATAATATGCATAATATGATAGTTCAGTTATAAGGAAGACGAACACAGCTCTTATTCACAGCACATTAAACTTATTTAGGAATAGCAAATTATACATTATCATCATAAATAGAAATGATTCAAAAATTGACAAAAATTCATGGTAATCACATACACAGTAAAATAACTAATAACACTTAGCTGTGAACTTAGCAATGCTTAATCGCGTATAAAGTAAAAACGCCTCGCATATGTCAATGAAATGAAATGAAATTTATACTTAAACTATGAGACGCTCGCTAGAGAAAGGGATTATGCAGAAATTTTGAAACGACTTCTGAATTATACATAATCAGGTTAAACCTAACAGCTTTATAGCCACCAGAAGTTCCAGCCAACCTACCGTTGATAAGTCAATGAGTAATATTATAAATATCTACCTGCCATCACAATTTATATCATATACGGGGGATGATAAGTGATAATGAAAAATGAATCACTGTTCATTTATTAAACAATGAAAAAATATAGTTCGCGTAAAGCGAACAAGCATATTAACGCACCTTGCTTCGTACAGCTTACTTAAACTAGTTATGTAGTGCTGGTCTACTCGTAAAGGTGGTTTTCTTCTTCGCCCTACGTATCCATACAGTCAATGAACACAACAATGTTTAGTTTCTCAAAACACACAACAGTCCAATCGTAAGGCTAAGTGCGAATTAACTACGATTTTTGATTCGAGTCAGTAAAATGATAAGTGCAACTGTCACTGATACAAAAAAGGGTGACCCACTACAACCCACTACAATAGTGATGTTCGGCAATCAATAGATTTAGACATTTAGTCATGCTTTATTTTGTTAGGTATCAAAGCGTTTTTTTATTGTAAATATGTAATACATACCATATTAAATACATGACACTGGAAATGTCATTTTACTGACTCGAATTAAAAATCGTAGTTAAGCCCACGCATTAAGTTACCAACGTATATTATTTAGCTACATTCTCTTCTATCCTGCAATTTTTCTAACTCATTATGACAAGTACGAATGAATGTTCGATACATTAATGAATTTATTGGATATATAGCTATATATACCTATTCATTTAATAATAATATTTTTATAATTTCATTCGTCAATTTCATAAACTACATTATTTCTAATATATAATTATCCATTATATTTTCTAAAGGTATTCATCCCGTTCATAGGGCTGCATACAGTCCTTGGGCACCTCCCCACCTCCGTGTTAGCAGGACTCGCCTTTAACAATAAAAGTTATTGTTAATTTACACATGAAATAGCATTCATTATATACAGTAATCCGGCCCCTGTCTAATCCGTATATAATTGGTCCGTTGGAAAAAAATACATGGTCTATTATTAATTATCGAATACATACATCGCACTATTCCTGGAAAAAGTAAGTAAGTGATTTTCACCTACTTTTCAGGAGCTTAAAAACAACTGTCCTATATTTTTATTATGAGGTCTAGAAAAAAAATTCAAAGAGATAATCGCAGGTCAGTTTGCCTTCAACTACGCGTGTTATTTAATTAGGAACAGATTGATGTACTTCGAGATAATCTAAAAAAACACGGTTACTTCTTTATTCCACGAAAAACATCGCATATTGCAGGGGTAACTATAATTATTGCTTTTTAGTTATGTATTTTGAAATATATGAACTAATTTAACTCTACCTACGGCTTTGTACTCTCTTATATTTCATTATAATCTAGAGTTGTAAGTATATCACGTTGTTATTTAACGGAAAATCCTTTTTTGTACATAGACTAATTAGAATTACACAATAGTCCTAAATTGTAAAATACAGGATGCTCGCTTTATTTACGTAATAAAACATTTTCGACGCGGATAGTGCGACATATTCACTAATGCCTGATTGAACAAGTTACAACGCTTCACTTTTGCACTCGACGCGATCGTATTGTTTTGATTCTGTTTGCTTAGTTTGAATTTGACTACATTTGACAACAAAGCTTTAATCCCGCATTTTAACAATGTTAAAAAAATAATCATTGATGAATATTTTTATGCTTCTTAAATTGATTTATTCATAGTTGATTAGTTTAGTATGTACCAAATGTACACAATTATTTCCTAATGTGAAGTTATTGCATATATTTTGTAAGTACTATAGCTTTAATGACTTTAATTTTATAATTAAATAATAGACATTGTTGTAAATTTACTAAATTTGAGATACATAATGAAGTATGACTTCTACTTCAGCGTATGTACATATATATAATATAAAGAATCTTATCATTGAATCTGTAGTTTGTCGGATTACAAGGTACTGTTTTCTGAAAAAATTCGGACTATAAGGGGTCTTAGGCAGTACTCTATAATCCGACAAATTCGGTAGTTCGACACTGCCCTGCAAAATGATTGTCGGACTACCGGGGGTCCACTGTAGTACATTACTGCAGCGGCATTAATGAACGAACGTGTAACAAACGTAAGTCCATCGTGTCTAGCGGTGGCCAGGACTTACAATCTATTTAGTTATTACTGGCCAATCTACAATAAAAATTCAATGAAGCCCTGCTTTTTTAATGATTTCAAAGAAAATGTGTGTAATTATTCTATTCATTATATTTGGAGCTAACGATAAAGGATTGTACAGAAGGTACTTAAGAAACTAATAGCATCAAAAGGGATGATATGATTTCGAAGCCATGAAGTAATTTTGCTAGCAAATCTATAAATAAAGATAGCACAATATACGTGATTTGTCCTATTTGTGATATATATTTAAAAATTTAAGAGATACGTCGTTTTTTATATTTAAACTATATTAAAATCCCATCTAGACATTTTATTTTTCACTTATAATAATAGTGCAACATAAGCTCACTGTATATTCAATAACGTACGATGAATTTGGTACCTTCAACTGTTAACATTTACAGAGTGGCTCATATTTCTTATTTGTAATGAATGTAATGATGACAAAAAGATATAATTAAAATCAAAACATGCAGAATTTGTTAGTACGTATCTTTATTAATAAACTAGCGGTCCCGACAGACTTCGTCCTTTAAAAAAAATGTAGTGGCAGTTTTTTGTTCCTACTTATTTTATAGATAATAAATCGCATAGCCTATCAAATTGCAAAAAAGGTCCAAATGAACATTTTGTGACTAGTCAAGTTTGGAACGTGATATTAAATCCTCCAACGATGTATTCTGTGCTCCAACGCACACACGCACACTGTTTTGACAGATATGATTGAACCTTTATACATAAAGCAAATCGACTCTTTGATGTTAGGAAGACATCTACATTGCTTAGACAACAGTGATTGCTTGCAATATGAACTTTATGTAATAACAATGACGCTCAAATTGACTGTACATTTTAGTTAGAAAACGTTTGTATGGGAATGAAGGCTATTTTAGGATTTTTCTGATAATTATTCGAATTTTTCTCGCCGTATAAACCATCCTTGAACTTCAAAGAACATTTTAAAAAGAATTGGCCTAATTGGTCCAGGCGTTGCAGAGTTATGCGCTTACCAATAACATTTTGCGATTCATTTTTATATATAAGATTGTAAAAACCAATACATTAATAAAAACTAATGTTAGAATCAATAATCCCAACTAATATTACAAACGCGAACAGTTTGTAAGTATGGTATGATGAATGTTTTACTCGAAAGAGTAACAACTCTTTCGAGTAAAAATTACTGAATGGATTTTGATAAAACTTTACAATAATATAGTTTATCTACTATCATGCTATTACTCCTCTATAAAAGAACCTATAACAATTAGGTATTGCCAACATTAAAAACACTCAATATTATGATCATTATATCATCCAAACGCGTGATATTATGAATTTCTAAAAAAGAACATTCTCATCTCTCAAATCCACGTGTCAAATCAAATTTTAAGTTCTATAGAAAAAGAAATAGGAAGGGGTGAATATAAATATTCCAAGTACATCAGGATCTGCCAACATTCAACAAGTTGCAAATTTTCAAGTGCATTTCCATAATTGTACGATCCAAAATGTAAATAATTATTACAATAAATAATATTAAGGTTTGTTTATTTTACATACGTCGCAATTAAACTTTTCTTGAATTTACATAGTTCTTACAACACTGTACCTATGGTATGAGAATCTTTTATAGAGGATTCATATCATGATTGTAGATAAAGTCTTGTATGCAACTGTTATAATTAGGTATTAAAACACTCATGTGATACTATTATTTTAAACCCACATTCGTGTTTTAATACCCCTGATTAAACAACAGTTGCATAAATAACTATTAAACATCAGAGTAGCACTTATGCTACAATTTATAAAGATATTGTGTATTAATTATCATGTCATGTCATTTATAAATTTTATGTCGAAAATTCCACCTTTATTACATACCTGACTAGGTGAAGGCGATTTTCGAGGTTCCCTGGACACCTTCTTCGTGTCACATGTCCATATTGTTGAGATTGGCACCAGAGTGCGTGGGCAGAGCTTCGTCCAGAACCAACGTGCCTGATGAACAAAATAAGATAAGATATTAGCTTCGCTTGAGTCGATGATAAGGGATCACAAACACAATACTAATGCAGGAGAGGAGGTTATGTACAGTTACGAACGCAAAGGTTTACCAATAAAAATCAAAACATTTTGAAACATTGATCAGTTACGTATTCTGATTTACAAAAACAATGGTGCGCGTGTTTCTAGATTATTGTCCATACAATATATGTGCGATTTAAATGATCAGTCGTTAGGAATATTAGGAATTAGGTATATGTGTTCTCGCCACAATTGGATAGATGACGATTATTTCATTCTATACCAGCTGGTGCCCGCAACTGCGTCTGCGCAGAATTAGTATTTAGAGTAGCTTATATTAGCGTAGCGTATATCTTTATTCTCATGTATAATCTATATTATTGTAGGGTTTCTTTAAAATCTATTCACTAGTTTTTATCTGAAAGAGTAATAAACATCTACCTATACTTACAAAACTTTTGCGTTTATAGCTGAAAAATATTGCACAAGTAAAGATATAAAAACGCTCCATAGTAAACAAACTGCAATCGTGACGTCATAATTGAGTAAACTCGCCTAATTTAAATGATACGAATATTCCCAATAAATTTCTTGAATATGTACGCTGACAGGTATTTTTTCTGTATATAATAACGTTACATTTAATGTAAGACAAATTATTCATATGTGTTCATAATATATCAATAACCATTCTGTGTAATCGTTGATCCAGTACGATTCTATACGAAATGTTGATCCACCTTTTTGACATATATACTTGGCTCTCGAGAAGAATAACAAATATATTTGGATCCGGAGTTGAAATACATAGCTATCTGAGGCTTCAGCATAGGTCCGTGAATAAAAAAACCGGAGTTGTAACAATCAACAAACGATCTGCATTTGTCTCTTTCCAGCATACTCAACATCATAAAATACATCGATTAAAAATATACCTAACGTCGATCCGAAGTCATTTGACTTTAATGCCCCATACGAGAGGTGGAGTAGCGGTAAAATACTTCCCTAGCTTGCTCAACTTTCATACACGCTGGTTGGTTACGGGTACTCTGGACCTGACTTCGTCCTTCAGTATATCCCCTATTTGGTCCAAGTTTGGTCTAGGTCGTTCATCATCATCATCATCATCTCAGCCTATCGCCGTCCATTGCTGGACATAGGCAAAATAAAGTAATCAATATTAAACCAAATAACAAAAACTACACACCCAATCAATTCAAGCGATAGTGATGCCATCTAAGTGCCTTCAGGGGGCGCCTTTTTTGCAACTCTAGCCCTGACGGGCCCCCTGTACTTGAAAAATGTTTTGAGAAATTTTGTCATTTTCAAAAGGTTGTTATTCTGTTCATAAACTAAGCGCACGAAGACAAACAAATAGCAAAAATGCCTCACGTGCCGCTCTCCACAAACCAAATATTTTACGTCTACGTGTGTCTTACGTCTACGTCTCCGTCTTACGTCTATGATATGTCACTGGAATGTTTCCGAACTTAATATTATTTAATAAATAATAGTAAAATCCTACATCCATCATGATTAATATCATTTTGTGTAGGTAATCATTTTATGCGACAAATCTGCGCAACAACTCGATACCCATACATACAGTAGTTTAAAATTATGAAAAATCTAAACTAAACCGGTAAAAATTTTAGCGTTTATTTACAACTATCCAAACTTATATATAACTTATATCTATTGAACTTCATTGAAATTTACGAACCCTATGCGTGTTGAACAAACACTCAACACGCATAAGGACGCCTCCAGCCGTGCCTACCTCTCCGCTCGCAAGTCGGACAGACTCGCTGCCCGATACAAGGGAGGGCGGCCTGGAGTACGAGAGGCTTGACAGACTGCCTTGGCGGGGTGGGGGGCTGAGGCAATGGCACTGCCTCCCCCTCCTCCGCCTTTAGGCTGCAACATTAAATTGACCTGAACAATTACAAAGTTAAACATGTATTTGGAAAAGTAATTGTTGTGTAGTAACAATTTCTAACAAAGTGTATGACTGTACATTTTATGAGTTCTGTACATTTTATGAAATCCTGCCCCAGGTGACCAATAAGAGAAATCACTAACCTGTCCAGCACCCTCGAGATGGATCAAGCTTCGAACCTTGAACTCTGAGCATGCACGGCGTATCAGGCTGGTACGATGGTTAAAATGTCCAGTTTTGGGCAGAACTTCTTTTGTGCACGGCACTAAGATGATGGACACTCCAATTAGGTCCACAGGAACGTTGCCTCTCTACCGGGGGGATTGTCCTAGTGTTCTCGGACAATCCCCCCCTTGGCGATGGCTGTGGCGGTAGAATCGCGAGAGCGCAACCCGCCACGCGCCCCGGTATGGCCTCAGAGGACACCACGGGGGGTTTTAGTGGGTAGGCCGGTCTCTCAGACCGAAGAACCCCACACACGGCCGCGTCTTGCCAACGCGGTGTCACGATGCATAAGGAGCATTTCCCCCCGGAAAAAAAAACCACAGGAACGTCCAGGAATCTTTATATACCACCACAAAGAGGCACGACAAAACGTTTGTTCTTGCGTTCGCGGCGAGTCGATCCGAACACTTAGGCGCGGCGCTGACGTTGCTAGCGTTGAACCAAACACGATGGTGCATAGAAAAATTAGTGGTCTCAGGGTTTATTAACCATCGAAAGGCAAGAATTGAACAGTAATACTGCGAAAATAATCTTTTGGGGACATGTAGTTTCCTCTGGCAATATTAACCAAATATCGCCGGAATTGGTTTAAGGACTCTGTACCCATTGCCAATAAACCGGTAACAAAAAAAAATCGCCGGAATTCAACACAGCTTATTTGCTTTATGCAAAAGTAACAACGACACACAGAACTTGAACTGAAAATGTAGGTTTATTGTCATAATAAAAATTAAACATATCAAACCGTGTCCGTAGAGCACGTGTCTTTAGACATCTGAAACAAGGAAATATTATGGAATTGATTAATGCAGCCAAGTTCAAGGTAGCTTTCTTTATGAAAACTACCACGAATACATTCATCAGTACTTAACAAGGTTTAGTCAAAGCAGTGTGATCACAATTCACCCACGCACATAATGATGAAATAAGCAAGTCATTAGTTTTTAGCTATATTCGCATGCCTAATGGTCGTGTACAACTTATTCAAAATCATATACTTCAGCCATATTACTGAAAAGGTTCTTGTTTATATATAATAACACAAAAATATGGTAATTAGCATGTAAGGTGATTTACATAATTCCACGTAATTACAAAATGTATGTACAAGTAATTAAACAAAAATCATAATTTTGTGTAAAAACCATAAGAGATGAATGGTATGTACCAACTATGCACATGCTTACTAAATGTTTAAACGAAGTACATAAGAATTTTATGAAAATCTTATTTAGTGTCCTTCGCTGGTTAGTCGCACTCCATAGCTCGATCAAATACCTTAGTTATATTTAAAAATTAAATAATTAAAATTGTGTTAAATCCGAAGAATGAAGAGAATTATACATCTGCATTTTACTTACCACGTCCTTTTGTCCGTCATTTTATCTTCAATTGTCCGTATTTATGGAAAGTCGAACCACACGACCTTGGAAACGTAGGTACAAGAACGGCGTGACGTGGTTTATTCGTAACGTATTCATCCCTTAGTATAAATAAACATTCCGATGGTATAAATATAATCCGATTGGTTCACTTGAATCGGATCATAAACTATCGGAGTAGATTTGTATATTGGATCAAAATCAACCTTTTTTTGTGAAACCCAAATCTCGACGGAGTCAATCGATGATCCCACCTACGCCACATTAGTAGAAATAAAATGTTGGACCAAAAAAAAGCGCGCGGGTGTTCAAACATTTTCAGATCCATTATGTGCTCACGCAATAGCACGCATGATCTGATTCACGGGGTAACTATATAAAGTATATAAAAGATAATATTTTTATACATTTCCAAACTAAATTATTTAAAAATAAAACCGAAATTAATTTTATTATACACTTTTACGAGATCAAAATTGATCAATTTGGATAGTAATACAAGAAAAACATCCATATTTACCTAGTCATCTAGCCTACTGTATCCGCACACTGTACTCCGGATAATTCAAATAATCAGAAATAAAGTGTAAATGTCTAAGCCGTTAAATCGTTAAATCTATAAGTCGAGCGTAATATATACCAAAAACATACAGCCAAAAACACACAGCATAAAAGGCCGTCATGGACCTAGCTAGTTAAATTTACCACAAGGTCCGAGATCCACTCTTAGCGTAAGGTCTGTGTTGAAATTTTATTTACCAGTGTTTGTCGCACAAACACTATTACACTGCATTATCCCAACTAATATTATAAATGCGAAAGTAACTCTGTCTGTCTGTCTGTTACGCTTTCCCGCTTAAACATCGCAACCGATTTTGATGAAATTTGGTACAAACAATCTTTAGACCCTGAGACAGAACATAGGATACTTTTTATTTCGAAAAATAAGCATGAAGGGGTTGAAATAGAGTTCAACCTCTATTTCAACCCCAATCCAAGTTTGTATGGGATTTCACAATTTTAAAAGATATAACCATGAAACTTTATATTTAAGCACTTGATAAGAAATCATTAAACATTAAATGTTTAATGATTTCTTATTTGTTCTATCATTTTTGAAATTTCGACCAGCTAGGGGGTGAAATAAGGGTTGAAAGTTAGTATGCAAGTTCGTCAAATATCACGTCATAAGAAACAAAACAAACAAAATATTTTTGTTCACAACATGAGGCTGGCCCCTGTAAGTCTTTTAGACCAGGATTGACAAAAACTAATTTCACGCGGGCGAAGCCGCGGGCGAAACCTAGTGATTTATATTTGTACTTGTAACAGATAAATCCGCATTCAATTCTACACGTCTTACATCAAAACCATACTGTTCTAGGCCTTGTATACCACATTTTTATATAGAGACTATGTGACTTTATCCAAATGAAGCGTGCTAGGGAGGTTACGTATATTGTATCAAATTCTCTTTGCCCAATGTAAGGCAGGTTGATACTAGTTTAAATATGAATGGTGATGTCATTGACTTGGTAAATAATACTAAATTCTTAGGCATTACTTAGATTCACGACTACAGTGGGATCCACATATTGAAACTTTGGCAATCAAACTTAGTTCAGCGGCGTACGCAGTAAAAAAGATTAGACTTTTAACTAATGTTGAAACGGCAAGAATTGTTTATTTCAGCTACTTTCATAGTGTTATGTCCTATGGACTGCTGCTATGGGGATCAGCGGCTAACATTGAAAGTATTTTCCTTTTACAAAAAAGAGCGATTCGTGCTATTTACTGTTTACGGGCTAGAGAATCCCTAAAAGAATTGTTCAAAGAAATTAATATTTTAACTTTAGCTAGTCAATATATATATGATAATTTAGTTTTTGTATATAGAAACTATAATAAATTCAATAAAAACAGTGATCTACATAATGTGAATACTAGAAACAAAAATAAACTTGCCGTTCCAATGTTCAGACTCCATAAAACTAGCTGTTCGTTCTTGGGGAAATGTATATCTATGTTTAACAGCTTCCGCAAGTGTCATTGATTTACCTTTATATAAATTTAAAATCCATATCAAAAAATACACTCATGAGTAAAGGTTATTATAAAGTAAGTGACTATCTAAATGATCACAGTATTTGGGAATAGGGACACTATTCATAGAGCCATGTTTGGTAACATTATTTATAATATTGTATTATTTTATATGTGTATGTAAACATACATACGACTGTAATCGTATTAGTATGATTGTATTTTATACTATATTGTATTTTTATATTATATTATTATAATTATTAACATTGAAAAGAGGAGATAAAAAATAGACCTCAGAGTTTCTTGCCTGTTCTTCTCGAGAAGGCTCTCCCATTTCCGAACAGGTGTCGAGTCAATATATTTTTTCTTTTTTTTTCCTTATTCGTACGTACGGACAAGGTTTTTGTTTTTTTTTTATTATTTAAGCTTTTTTGTTTTGTTTGTTGACGTCAATAAGTGCCTGTAAAGGTCTATGTTGAATAAATATTATTTTGATTTTGATTTTGATTTGATTTTGATACGGAATTGTGGCGGTAGAATCGCGGAAGCGCACCCCGCCACACGCGCCCCGATATGGGCTCAGGGAACGCCGGGGGGTTTTACCACCGCGGTGTCACGATGCATAGAAAGCATTTCCCCTCGCAAAAAATAAAAAGAGGCTACCGAAGAAGTTAAATTGAAATTTTACAGACAGCATAGGCATTACTGGACATTTATTTACGCAAAATAATGCATTCAGAAAAAGTGGCCCTCACACATAGACAAGTTTAGAAAGTGCCTATGGCAATAATCAGTCTCAAATGTTTTTTTTTTTATTATTTAAAATAGGCTTGCGTTTGTCCACAATCTCACCTGATGGTAAATGACGATGAGGACTAGGATGGAACACGCTTACCTAGCAAATGCCTATTCACTCGGGACTTGAAGAGTTCCACATCTTAGCCGTTCGTTTTAAAAACGAAGACTGGAACCGTTTTGTACGTGTGCGAGGATAGTCCACCACGTAAGAATGGTAGTTAAGCCTGCGTCTGGTTGACTGGTGGTGGAAAGGAGCGGGTGGAATGAATTCATGTAATTCCAACGCACACACATGTGGGACGTAGGGTGGTACTGCCTGACGGTGGTACCCTGATCTCAGCTACTAGTGTCTTCATACTTGGTTTGATTACGACATCCGTAGTTAAGTGATTAGTACACCGGTTTCAAGGTGTCGCCATCTCCGAGGTCCTGAGTTCGTATCCCAGCGGGGGCAGATGTTTGTGTGATGAATTGAGCATTTGCACCTTAGTCATGGTTGTTAACATATATGTATTTCAGTCAAATATATTTGTATATGTATGTCTATCCGTTACGCTAGATCCCATAACACAAGCCTTCAGAGCTTACTTTGGGCTAGGCTAATTGTTGTCACTCACACCTCACACCAATTAGAAGAAATATATATATATACTAGCTGGCCCAACAGACGTTTGTCCTGTCAAATGTCTCAAATGTCAAATGTCTCAAATGTCACGTTGTCTCACGTTGTCTCAAATGTTTTAAATAAATAATTTAGCTGAAAAACAATATCTATATGACCGTATTGTGAATCTAAACCATTCTCAAGCCCCCTGGAATACACACAAAAAATTTCATCAAAATTGGTCCAGTCGTTTAGGAGGAGTTCAGTCACATACACACGCACACAAGAAATATATATATTAAGATGACTCTATATAAGACCAATTATACCGTAATCAACCGCACTGGCCCAATACGGGTTGGTCTTTTTTTTTGTTCCCCTGAGGAAAATGCACATAAATACAAATACAATACCTCCCCCGATCACCTCCACCAAATACGGGTTGGTCTACTTCACATGCACCTTTTAATTTCTCTTGCAGGCGGTCGCGGATTGTTTTACGATGTTTTTCTTCACCGTATAAGCAATAAATAAATTTACAATGGAAAACAAAACCGTCAAGCGTGCACGAAAGTACCTAACCCTATGAGAAAGAGAGGCAAGTATATGTATATGTAAAAACACATTGGTATATGGTAGGATCGATCTTGCCTCTCGACAAGATCAACATCGAAACCACAGAATCATCGACACTTTTTTACTAAATCATAATCATAATTAAATCTATCCCAGTGATTCCCAAATTGGTCTATATGGACCCCTTAGGGTCTATGACAACCTGCAAGGGGTCTAAGTGAAGGTGAAAAAATTAGGAGTCCATGATATGAAAACGGGGGTCCATAACAATGGATCTCAAGATACAATGACAGTATCTATTTACTTATATTATACTATCTTCTAATATAAAGACATATACATTATTTCTAAATGTACCTATGGAGTAAAAAAAATATTATATATGCTTATAAAATCTTACCAAAACTATGCAAAACCGTAAAACATAGCAAAGAGTCTATGACACAAAAAAGTTTGGGATCCTCTGATCTAGCCAACAAGAACCAGGCAGCTAGGCTGCGACTGGAATGCTAAAAAAGGTTTTAAACGCCGTAAATAACGCATCGCTTACGCGTTTATTCCAATAATGGCGAGAAATGTGTTATATGTACGCGCTAAGGTGCTTGAAAGTTTTGAGTTCTTTTCGACATTTGGTCAATATTGTGTACGATCTTCCCTGAAAATTCCACAGATTTAAATAAAGATTTGGTAAATATTTGTTGACTTCCAGCATACATGGTGTACAATCTTAACATACCTCATCTTCATTATAAATACGAAATAAGTATTTTGATGGATTGAAAACATGTACCTCTTGAGGAAATGTACGACAAATTCCTTTTATATTTTTTTCTATTTTATCTTAGTTAAAGTTAAAAAAAAAACCCTAAGCGCCATGAAAGAAGCGCATCGATGTGAAGCATATTATATATCGGACCTATATACTCTAGTCCGACCTGCTTATGGTCTTACGGTACTACGGTAAGTCGATCACCTGTCCCCATACTCTTAAAATCGAACATTCAATATATCGACAGTTATAAGGAAATAGGGGATAAGCGACAAAAGATGAAATGTTCAGGAAAACCGTTACAAGTTTTAAATTTTAGAAACACTGGCGTATTTCCGTCATTTATTAAGATATTTTGAAAAGCGAAACAACTATATAATCACATAGAAATGGAACAGTTACTGGTATTCTTAGTATTGTAGGGGTACAATAACCTTTATAGCAATAATGACCAGAGTTTTTATCTGTTAGCTAAATAAGACTATGAAAATGTTTTTTTTTTTTTGCTTGGGCATAAACGCCAAAAAAAGTAATCGTAGAGCCATAGGAGTAAGCGCATTCGAAAGAGCAGAAAATTTTGAGTCCAATGGCAAATATAACTCATTTTTGTCCAAAATATCGCTTATGCCCATTTACTTTTAACCGTCGATATCGTCGTCGCTTGGATAAGCATCTTACCCTAACTTCACTGGATGCATGTAAGAGCCACAATATCGAATTTTTATATATAGAGTACAGAGCCTGGTTGGGCCTAGTTGCATCGGACCTTCTAACGGCTGTATCAGCCGTATATGTACGTCTCAGACCGAGCCGAGTGCCCCGCTTAGGACTCCGAACGCCCAGTCTTGGTCGAAGAGATCGGGCAAGATCTGTCTCCGCCAGCGTTGATTGCGGCAATGCTGGCGGACGAGGGAGGTTAGAGGGCTGTGGCCTCCTTCTGTGAAGCGGTGATGCTCCAGAAGGAGGCGGAGAGCGAAGGAGTGGAGGCGACCCGGGAGGGACCTCACCCCCGGATGGCCGAGGGGTGACGTCGTAGGAGGTTGGAGAGGAGGCGGCAAGATCACTCCTCCTCGAGAAGGGCTCCCCTAGCGTACCCAGGGGAGCAAAGGCCCACAGATGCGACACTCAATCCTGAGGGCCACCTACAACTAGAGTTGGGTAGGACACATGATATCAATGAGTTTGTATGAGTAACTCATATCAAATTGTGAGGTGGGACAAAATGAAATAGTAGGGGACTACGAGAAAAGGTACACTGAGTGCGGCGTTACTACTCCAAACGCGAGTTGAGCTGTTAATTTGCTGTGACATTATTAGTTACAAATAAACTAATTGAAAAATAATATGGACAAAAAAATTTGATAATATTATGAGAGTCTATCTGTAAATGTCACTTATACCAACCAACCTTTAAATAATAATAGACCGTCATGGCGTAGCTTCATTCAATTCAACATTCTAATTAAAAACAATAACCGAATGTTATATGGTTGTCCCACTCACTCATTTGACGCGCGTTCCTACTCACTCGTTCACACGTATTGTGAGCGAGAGTAGATGGCGTTCGGTCGCGACGCGACGATTCGTGGCTCATTGTGAAGTGTGACAAAATATACTTATGAAGTGATGGGACATTCTGTCATTTTGTATTGGACATTTAAGGTGACTCTTGCACGAGTTGCACAACTTTACCTATAACGACTAAGGATAGCCATCGCTGAGGTTTTCCCCCTTCTGGGGAGGAGAGCCCCACATAACCGCCGGCTCTCCGCAGCCGGGGTATGCAATTCAATGCATTTTCCTCAGCGGAACAAAAAAAGGCAAAGGTGTGGAACTCACGTCTGTCAGACGTAAGGCCAGCTGCGGTGGACTCACCAATAGGCACGATCTCGCGGTCGCGGGCAGCCAGCTGCAGCATCTCGGCCCGCAGCTTGTCGAGCACGGCCTGGTTGGGCCGGTTGTGCGCGGCGCGATCTTGGAGCAGCGTGATCTGCTGCTCCTCCTGCTTGCGTTGCTTGCAACTCTTCACGGAGCGCGACCCATACAGCCGCAGCAGCGAACCCCACGACTGCACGTGCGGGTGGAGAGCCTGACATCCGTATCACCAATCAATTATAATAATTTCATATAACTGGAGCAATACTTTGAACATCAAAGGGAAGTGGTATCATAGAATAAATAATAAAATTATAGGTATAAGTATATGAATAGAAAATTCTATACAATTATTTGGCGTCTAAGAATTGGTCATGGTCGATTTGAGCAATTGCATCGGCTTGGCATGATCGCTTACCCATCGTGCAACTGGTGCAATACTACTTTACCAATCTTCGCATCACCTCTTTTATGAATGCCCAAATTTCGCTTTTCAACGTCACATTTTGTTGGAAGATCTATCCTGCATATTGAATAAAACCCCTCAAGATTTACCGCGCTCCTTACAGCAAGTTTTATCTAATAAAGAATGTTTCGAAGCTATCTTTAAATACGTAATCTCCACATTTGGTGAATTATAATGTTTATGAAGTTAAAGTAGAGGATAACAGACTAGGCTGTATGGTTAACACCTTTGCCTTTCCCATAAAAAGGAAAAAGAAATTAAATAAAAATAATAATAATTTCATATGACACTTATACTTCTGCAGTACATTTAATGAATTCAATGCATCTAATGCCTATATATATAATACGTGTATACATATAAGTTAAGCTAAAAAAATGTAATATTGACTATAGAAGTTATTAAAAATATTATTATTATTATCTGGATCTGGATTTTTTCCATGATTCCCTCACTAAACTTGGGTCTAAAATTTGTGCATGCTTGAAATATTAATTATTATTATATTATATTTGTTTCATATTGACATTTTTATTTATATATTACCTTATCATATTAATTATTAATCATTCAATAATCATATAATTCAATTTGTATTTTTTTCTATATTATGTTCTCGTGCTATTTTAGATGTTATGATTAAATGTTGTGTATACTTTTAAGTGGCTTGTATACTAGATAAGTTAATACGATTCTATTTTCAAAATGCTGTATATACTAGCTGTAAGTATATCTTTAAATAAATAAATAAATACATAACTGTTTGAGTGCTAAGCAATTTTTGTAAAAATCTATTGGAAAATGCTATGCATATTTTGAGTACTCTAAAGGAAAAAAATATGGTGTCAAATAAATCACTCTGATTTAAACAAATATCAATCAATTTTAATAAATCTTTTTGGGTTATACAGAAAAAGGTGCGTCGCACTTTTCCATACAATTCGCCGCAGCGCAAAATCGCTGCTTAGCACTCTTAACGGTTAATATATATATATATATAAAGAAAAAAATATATATCATTTTCTTTAATTTGCGCATCAAACGTCATCGAACATGACATGACAAATAGATGACGTTTGAGCTATGGAAAAAGATAACCTTATTATATATTTAAGCTTATGCATCTCATAATTGTTATTTTTTCTTACAGGTATGTAAATTTATTAGTCAATAGTAAATTGTAACCTTTTATTTCATGTAACAAAATAATCATTAAAATCCTTTTCTTAAAGAGAAACTCAATTATGTTTCACTAATTGTGTCGTCCTAATCACAAAAATAACTTTTATTTGCGGAACTAGGCAACTATTAATATTTATTCTTTGTTGGTCGTTTCGGCTAAAACTTTATAACATAACATTTGACTTGGCTCCCAATCACACATCGAGTTCTGTATTGCTTCACAACTAATAATTTGTCTTTAAATTCTAAGAAAATAAAATGTATCAAATTCTCTTTGCCCAATGTAAGGCAGTTTGATATTTGTTTAAATATGAATGGTGAAATAAACAATACTAAATTCTTAGGCATTACGTTAGATTCACGACTACAGTGGGATCCACATATTGAAGCCTTGGCAATCAAACTTAGTTCAGCGGCTTAAACAGTAAAAAAGATTAGACTTTTTACTAATGTTGAAACGGCAAGAATTGTTTATTTCAGCTACTTTCATAGTGTTATGTCCTATGCATTGCTGCTATGTGGATCAGCGGCTAACATTGAGAGTATTTTCCTTTTACAAAAAAGAGTGATTCGTGCTATTTACTGTTTACGGGCTAGAGAATCCCTAAAAGTATTGTTCAAAGAAATTAAATTATTTTAACTTTAGGTAGTCAATATATATATGATAATTTTCGTTTTTGTATATAGAAACTATAATAAATTCAATAAAAACAGTGATCTACATAATGTGAATACTAGAAACAAAAATAAACTTGCCGTTCCAATGTTCAGACTTCATAAAACTAGGTGTTCATTCTTGGGGAAATGTATATCTATGTTTAACAAGCTTCCGCAAAGTGTCATTGATTTGCCTTTATATAAATTTAAAATCCATATCAAAAAGACACTCATGAGTAAAGGCATTATAAAGTAAGTGAATATGTAAATGATCACACTATTTGGGGTCACTATTCATAGAGCCATGTTTGATAACAACATTATTTATAATATTGTATTATTTTTATATGTGTATGTAAACATACATACGACTGTAATCATATTAGGTATGATTGTATCTTATATTAGATTGTATTATTATAATTATTAACATTGAAAAGAGGAGATAAAACATAGACCTTCAGAGTTTCTTGCCTATTCTTCTCGAGAAGGCTCTCCAATTTCCGAACAGGTGTAGTCAATATTTTTTTTTCCTTGTTCGTACGTACGGAGAAGGATTTTGTTTATTTTAAGTTTTATTTTTTATTTTGACGTCAATAAATGCCTGTAAAGGTCTATGTTGAATAAAGATTATTTTGATTTTAGATTTTGATTTAATACAAAATTCTAAAATTCATAACGACATTGTATAAAATATAAAACCATGAATTCCTTAACACAAGTCACACACCTGTAGTATAGCCTGCGAGGCGCGCTGTTTGGCCGTCTTCTTGTTCTTGCAGATCACCTTGGCCTCGTGCTTGCCCACCTTCATCGTCAACTCAATCTTCTGGAACTCCAACTTCTTCATCTATGGATTGTCATATCCCATATAATCAATTTAGATCCTTATCGATTTATATCGTAGCAATGAAATGCTACGACTTTGACTACTTACTTCTCACGATACTGCTCTGGAGACGTATTTTTGAATCATTAGACGTGAATTTGCAATTCGAATACGAATACAAATCGTGCGCGAAATTATTTTCTACCGCTTACAATGTTATAGATTTTTTAATCACTCGAATTCAGTGTTGTCATTAAAAACAATTTCTTAATTAAATTCCGTTTCACGCAGACAAATTAAAAATTACAACAACAAAAACAAAAACCGACGATGACCCACACGTGAAACGGATCACTGCTGGCAAGGTCACTTCAGCGTTGGATATTCTACTAGTAGAAATCAAAAACAAGTGGGATGAACCACTCGTTGCACAACGCACGAAATAAAAGTTCAGAAATAGTGAATTCGGTAATTCGTATACGAATCTCAAGATTTCGAATGCGAATTCGTTTTCTATTGTTTCAAAAATTCGTCTCCTGATCATCTATTGTCTGTATTTCGTTATTACAATGAGTACGTATTTTTTTTTATTTTATAACCTTTTATATAGCGTATATAACTATGAATGGCAAAAAGATACAGCTCACATGCTGTAATTACTCGTTTATTATTTCTATTACCACAACTCGAAAATGATAAGACAGTATGTAGGCACACACTTTTCTAGAGCCTGCATCACACTATTTATAGAATGTAAGGGCTGAATGTAAATCTAGCACAATATTTTTTGGTTGTTGGGCTATAGCCCAATATACAAATATAGTGGAAAATAGTTACAGTCCCCTGTAGTGCATATGACTACTACTCGCACGAAAACCATAACTAAATCAAAATCAACTTTGTTCAAATATGACTTTATAGAAAGCTCTTTTGAATCGTCCAATTTTTTTTTTCCTACCACCCATTCAAGACACGTATTTTTTAGCTGATAAGAAGGATGGGCGCAAGAAACTTATCAGCTTCATCAAAAGTAATAACAACATTTATAATAAATTATGTCGTTACCATACAATGTACATATATGTTTACAATTTATAAGAGTAAACAAATAAATATTTACACGTTAGAATGTATCCTCAAATCAACACCAAGCATTGGCATCATTTAAATAATCCATTGACTTTGTGATAGTCCCTTACTCATTAGCGTCTTTTTAACATGTACCTAGAACTTATGAAAAGACAATTCGGCTACACTATGTGGAATCTGTTATAAAAATTTATACATTTGCCCATAAACGAATCTCTAGTTTTTTGTAGCCTGTACGTTGGAACGGCAAGTTTATTTTTATTTCTTGTGTTTAAATAATGCATTTGAAAATTAGTATGAAATGTGTTACAATTTTTGTACACAAATTAAATTTTCATGAATATACTGACCCGCTAAAGTCATTATATTAATCTCTTTAAATAAATCTCTAAGAGAATCTCCTGCTCGTAAATTATAAATGGCGCGGACTGCTCTTTTTTGAAGAACAATAATACTTTATATACTAGCAGCCGACCCCATAATAGTAAACCATAGGACATAACACTGTGAAAATAACTGAAGTAAATTAATCTTGCCGTTTCAACATCTGTAAGTTGTCTTTTTTTACAGCATATACTGCAGAACTTAATGTATTTGATAGGGTCTCAATATATGGATCCGATTGCATAAGAAACCGAACAACCGAAACAGAAACCATGACAAAAGATGTCACATGATGAAAGACAAAGTCACAATACCTATTATAGTTCACTGCTTATGTTTACCCTTCACACGAGAACACTGCTATTTTGCATGTCGGATAGATAATACCGTATACCGGTTTTACCGTGGGAGAGCCATGCTTCGCCACGAATTGAGCCGTCTCGACCGAAGTGATACCACGGCCTCACAGAAAACCGCCGTAAAATAGCGCTTGCGCTGTGTTTCCCCGAGTGAGTGACGGTACCGGAGGCCCAACCCCCCCTTCCCCCCTTATTCCCTTTTAAAGGCCGGCAACGCATCTGTGACTCCTCTGGTGTTGCGGGTGTCCATGGGCAACGGTTATCGCTTACCATCAGGTGATCCGTTTGCTCGTTTGCTGTCCTATCCTATAAAAAAAGGTAAGACGGAGGTATCCAAACAAACGTATAGTACGTACCTCAATAGAAATATGGCGGTCGTTGGCACCGAAGTTGCGTAGGAGACAGGTGCGTAGGATGGAGTGGGGCGACGGTTCGCACGTAGCCGCGCAGAACTCAGCAATGCGCGGATCCTCGATCTTCACCTCGTCGAAGAACTGTCGACGACATCGACGGTTATAGTCAACATTATTATGCAACAGCTGTGCCCGCGACTTCGTGGAATAGTTATTTTGAACATCATAGACAATTCTTTTCATAATTAAATACTCTTAATCAACAACACATTTATTTGGATAAAGATTAATATTATTGTGTTAATACAACTCTAACAAATAATTGGTAATAATGCATTAATTTCGATCAAATCTGATTACCATAACCAAAAACGATTCTAGTGTGTTAAATTTAAAAGATAGACATATACTGTCACGGACATTTTTTTAGATCATTTCAAGAGGAATAATT
The DNA here is from genome assembly GCA_036419045.1 of Scirpophaga incertulas. NCBI lineage: Eukaryota > Metazoa > Arthropoda > Insecta > Lepidoptera > Crambidae > Scirpophaga > Scirpophaga incertulas. The sequence goes on from CM071626.1 coordinate 38,290,612, forward strand.
CTTTCTTACATATTTTTTGGTATCTTGAACCGTTTTCGCAGCGCACGCAACGGAAGCCCTCAATATTTTTCCCCGATTTTTCCACATTTTCCATTATTTCTTCGCTCCTATTAGTCGCAGCGTGATGTTATGTAGCCTAAAGCCTTCCTCGATAAATGGTCTATGAAATAAAAAAGATTTTTTCAATTCGAACCCGCAGTTCCTAAGATTAGCGCGTTCAAACAATCAAACAAATAAACAAACAAACAAACTCTTCAGCTTTATAATATTAGTAGACATATGCAAATTGCATCGCAATTGACATGGGACTTACAACTCTGGAACTCAAATTAACATTATTCGGCATATTTTTTTGTCGGACCTATGTTTAAACCGCAGATGGCTATATTCAGCTCTACCTTGAGTGTGTTTGTGTTGTGTTTCTCAGCCTTGCCAGCTAACGAACCCGGCACTACTAACATTACTAAAACAAAGTCGCTATCCGCCGTCTGTCTGATTTTGATGATTTTTTTAATAGATAGAGTGATTCTTAAGCAAGGTTTATATGTATAACACATGCATAATATAGTAGAGAAACACTGATAAAGGAGATGTTCAATTTTTGTATGGAGGCTGAGCCCCTCTCAGCCTACAGTAATAAAATAATGTTTTATGAAAAGAACAAAAAATAAGGAACATTTACCCGTAAGAAGATATTTTTTTAAAACCTGCAAAACATTGTAAAAAAAAGAAAAGGTTTTGAAGTTAAGATCAATAAAACAGCAACCCAAAGCTTTTTTATATTGGCAACTTTGATTTTGATTGTCACAATGAGTGACATGACCGATGTCAAAAGCTTTACCGCCACTACCAAAATAGAAGGATGTCACTGTCACACTGACAATGACAATGCAATGACAGGAGGTAACTCTCATCTATCTATACTAATATTATAAAGCTGAAGAGTTTGTTTGTTTGTTTGTGTGAACGCGCTAATCTCTGGAACTCCTGGTTCGAATTGAAAAATTCTTTTTTTATTGAATAGCCCATTTATCGAGGAAGGCTTTAGGTTACATAACATCACGCTCCGATTCATAGGAGCGAAGAAATAATGGAAAATGTGGAAATAACGTGCATTGCAGCAATGTTACCACGCCTTAGTGCTGTTGTATTATGTTATGGACATTCATAGAATTGCTGATATCAGTTGAAACAAAATTACTTTCTTTCATTTTTTAAATAATTAAATATCATCATCATTTGAGTTTATTTTCCGAATAAAAAAATGCCCCTGGCGAGAAATTCAAGTCTAGTCTCAATAGGCGTTTGGACTTTAATATTTTTTTGCGATCGACGTTTTCCTTCAAATTGAGTTTGTTTGTTTGTTCCGCTTTCACGCCGTAACTACTGAACCGATTGCTTTAAAATTTTGCAGATGTAAAGATAAAAGGCCGGATTAAATAATAGGCTACTTTTTATCCCCGAAAAATGGACAGATCTCACGGGATGCGCAATAAAGGCTTCAGCAAGGTTTTGCGGTATTTTTTATCTCGGAAAAACGGATAGTCCCACGGGAAGCGCGATAAAACCTTCGCGCCATGAACCGACTTCCGCGCATATGTAGCCGGTGTGCAAAAGCTATGACCCTTGACCCTCTATAAACCCAATCACGAAATCCACGCGGGCTAGTGTAAAATAAAGCTGGCGAAGCCTCGGCCGGAGAGGAGTAAAAAGTAAAGGGTTTTGAGTTTGCCTCTGGTAGTGGATGTGGATAGGGTCCAGGAGACGTATTTTTGAATCATTGACGTGAATTTGGAATTCGAATACGAATACAAATCGTGCGCGAAATTATTTTCTACTGCTTACAATTTTATAGATTTTTGAATCGCTCGAATTCAGTGTTGTCATTAAAAACAAATTCTTAATAAAATTACGTTTCACGCAGACAAATTCAAAATCACGACAACAAAAACAAAATGCCCACATGACCACACGTGAAACGGATCACTGTCAAGGTCACTTCAGCGTTGGATATTCTACTGGTCAAAATTAAAAACGTGTTGATTAAAAAATTAAAAAAGTGGGTTGAACCACTCGTTGCACAACGCACGAAATGAAAGTTCAGAAATAGTGAATTCGTATACGAATCTCAAGATTTCGATTGCGAATTGATTTTCTATTGTTTCAAAAATTCGTCTCCAGGGTTGTCAGTGTGAGACTAACGCTGAAGTCCTTCTCGTTGGTGGAGGCGTTGGTGCTCGGACTGTCGGAGGCGGCATCCAGGCTGTCGGACACGCCGGGGATGAGGATGCGGATGGAAGCGCGCGCGGCCGCGGCCTTAGCTTGTCGCTTAGACGAGCCACGCCCCACGCCATACTGCATACCGCCTATGTACACCGTTGCTTGATACGGGGTCGCCGCGTTCTCTACAGCAAGGATTAACGACTCCATTAGTCCATATTTTTATTTTGTAATTACAAGCCTGAGATACAGGTTAATCCTATTTCAGGTATGTTCACAGTTATATAATACGTGTATACATATAAGTTAAGCTAAAATGAAAATGAAATATTGACTATAGAAAATGAGAGAGAGGACGGCACAGAGGCGGGTGACGTACGCCCCCCTGAAGCACATCGATACCCTCGTTGACGCAACACACCGACAGCTCGCCACAAGCTGTCCTGAGGGAGACTGACTGCACTGATAGGGCATTTATGGCAGTCAAGGGGCATTAAATGCCCCACCAGCGGGCGATGGGGTCGTAACTATTATTACTATTGTAGTATATTACTTCATTAAACATACATATATGTCACGCCTTGTTCCCAATGGGGTAGGCAGAGACTATCTCTCTCCACTTGCTACGATCCTGACACACTTCTCTTTCTTCCTCCACTTTCATGAGCGTCGTCATGCATGCTCGTCGGTTGCGAGTACTCTTAACCCGGCCTTTCTTTAGGACATCCTGGATTTGATCGAGATATGTCCGCCTAGGTCGACCTACACCGATTCGTCCTATCATTCTTGCCTTGTGTATCTTTTTCGTTAATCTTCCTTCATTGATTGACGTTATTGTCGGCCAATGTGTGACCAAAGACTCTTGTTCATTCGCAGAGATAGTAAAAAAAGGTCCTAACAATCATATCCGTCCTTCTGGTATTAAATCCGTAGCTATCTTCCCTGCGAATAAATCGATATCCAGGGAAGAAACCAAGTCTATGGTACAGAAAATTATATGCGCAGAACAATTAAAATTGCACGTAAACGGTTTACGAAAAACAAAAAATGGAGATGTAATTATCAGCACTGAGACCAAGGACGACGTTGAAAAATTAAAACAATCCACACAGCCGAGGTCTTCTGGTTTTACAGTTGATGAACCGTACAAACGAAAACCCAGAATTATTGTACTCGGTGTACCCTCTGATATGCAGGAGACAGAAGTCTTCAACTCGATTTTCCACCAAAACTTGGCCGGCAAGATACAAGATATATCGCTTGAAAATTTTTTGAACTCTATTAAACTGAGCCATCGGGTAAAAAAGATAGCAAGACCTATAAATACATAATTGAAGTAACAGCCCATACAGCAAGATCCTAATATCCCAGGATAGACTATTTATAAACTGGTCTTCTTACCCTGTTAGACTACACTTTGGTGACAAGGTGTTTCAAGTGCCAACAATGTGGTCATGCAGCAAAGACATACCGGGAAGAAACGGAAACCTGCAGTCACTGTGGAGACACAGGTTATGGTGTATAAGTTTGTCCGAAAAAAGAAGGTCCATCACGATGTGCCACATGCTTCCGTTTTAAAAAGCCGTATGATCATAAAACTGGCGACAGTGAAATGCCCTGCCAAGAAAATCGCAGAAAAAAGGTACATTAATTCTAGTCAATAATTATTAATTTATTAGTACTTTTTTGTGTTTTTTTTTTCTAGTTTTATAATATGTCTGTTAGTATTATGTCTGAATTGGATAATTTCTCTGTATCTGAGTCAAAAAGTTGTGACGTTGAGGCATGCAAACAATATCTTTCTCACATTACTAATCCACTAACTATATTAACGCAAAATATACGTAGTATTTTTAAGAATTACGATAGTTTGGGTATTTTTTTGCAAAGATTAAATGTTGATTGTGATGTAATCATTTTAACGGAATGCTGGCTGAGTAAAAGTTGTAATTTGCCGCTAATGCCGGGTTATAAGTTATACAATAATAGCCAATTATAATCAAAATCATGGGCTAGTAGTTTATACCAGGAATAACCTGAACGTATCGGTAGAAGAACCTACTATGTTAAATTGTAATCGGATGTTAATTAAAATTGGATTCGACATAGCAATATTAGCAATATATAGGCCTCCGTCATTTACTAACATAAATAGTTTTACAGAATCGCTAGACAACACATTACTGAACCTTTCAAGTTTTAAAAACATAATTTTGACAGGTGACCTAAATATTAATATTCTTCCGTCTAACAACGATACTGCTACTCATGAGTACTTAAACTTATATTAATTTCATGGTTTGCTTCCGGCGCATTTGCTTCCAACTCATCAAAGTGGATCCTGCTTGGATCATACAATGTTAAAAACCAATTTTCCTTCGATCACCCTTGTCACCAATTCATCAATAACAGACCATAAAAGTGTACTATTAACCTTAAAATGTAAATTATTTGATAAGACACATTTATACAAAACTAAAATGAATTATAAAAAACTAGAACATGACTTACGCAGCATTAATCTTGACCTAGTGTGCAATTGTGATGACGCGGATGTTTGTATGTCGTACTTGATAAACAACGTACAAGCTATAATAAAGAATACGATGCATTTTCGAATAAGTAATAGGAACTATAACATCAAGCCTTGGATCACGCCGGGACTCATACGTTGTATGAAAAACCGAGACAAACTTCATATGAAAGCTAAATTGGATCCACTTAACTTTGTACTGCAAAGGTCATACAAAAGGTACCGAAATTTCTGTAATGATCTAATTACGACAAATGTGAATTAGAAAACGCAGGTACGAACAGTAAAAGGATATGGAAATACATTAAGGACATTACGTGTTTATCGCAGCAGCGTGAGTCATCCTCTAATTTACTACTAAAACTTACGTCTCAGCAATCTTCGGTCGATAGTGCTAACGACTTTTTCGTTAATATAGGAAAATCTCTAGCAGAAAGTATTCAAAATCGTTCTCTCCCTACGCCGCGGAATGTTGATAAAACTAAATGCATAAATTTTTGTTTCCGTAAACCTTGTCAATTACTACGGCTCTTTATGCTCACTACTGCAATAAAGAAAGCGACAAGTGTACGTGTTCATTAATTAATAACACTGATAAACAAAAATACTTGGGCATTATCATTGATGACCGCCTTTCATTTAAGTACCATATTGATGCTTTATGTAGTCGAATTCGCAAATTAATATTTGTTTTTAAGAAACTTCGGTGTATACAGATTTACCTTTCACTGTGTCAATCAATAATTACCTACTGCATAACCTCATGGGGTGGGACCGCAAAAACATGCATTCTATTGGTTAAGAGAGCACAAAGGGCCGTGTTAAAAGTAACTACGTCTCGTTCTTTTCTTTTTCCCATGTACCTCCTATATAAGGATTGTAAAGTCTTAACTGTGAGACAACTATTTATAATGAATACAGTCCTTAAACAGCACTCAACACTTCCCTTTAGCACCGAATATACTAACAAAAGACGAAGGGATAATGTTTGTGCTCAAAATATAGGAATTAAGCATACTTTCTTGGCCAGATTTTATGTATTCCTGGGACCTTTTCTATATAATAGATTAAACGCCAAGCTATGTATGTTTAATTGTACCTATCATAAAGCTCAAATACTTCTTCAAGAAGCACTTCAAGTTATGTCGTATGACGATACAGAGAAACTATTACTAGTTACCAAATAATTTGATTTTTATTTATATTTTTATCTCTTTCTTACTTTGTTTAAAATTTAATTATTAATCAGATATACTATACATTTTACATTTGATTTATATGTCCATATTTTTATTTTGTAATTACAAGCCTGAGATACAGATTAATCCTAGTTCAGGTATGTTCACAGTTATATAATACGTGTATACATATAGGTTAAGCTAAAAAAAATGTAATATTGACTATAGAAGTTATTAAATAAATATTATTATTATTATATAATTAGTCATTCTTTCAAGATAAACGAACCATCTAAGCATCCCTTTCTCTATCTTTATCACTACATCTTCAACTACGCCGCATCGCTCCCTTATCACACTGTTCCTGACTTATGCCCGGTTTCTGAGTACATTTTTTCAATGGTTTATCTGTTCAATAACGCTATCAGTTCGATAACTCCCAACAATTCGTTTCTGAACACCGTAGAATTAGATAAACTCCGTTTAAACTTAGCTTAACCTAACTGACCATTTAGTGCCGTTTATCGGTCCCATAACTTTATTTGACGTTTATGTCTCTGTGGTTTATGTATGGCAAACAAAAATCTTAAGGCTATTAACGTGGTAATTTTATGTGAAATTAAATAGTGACAGCTACATTTTAAATTATTATATTTAAAAAAGACAATGAGATCTACAATATTAAATACGAGTAGTTCTTCAAAGTCGGATACAGAAGTACTGGAGTTCATTTCTGGAATATCTATACCCAGAAACTTACGAGAAAGAAGAAATTCATTTGAAATGTTAAAATAAAGTACCGCGACACTACAAAGTAAAACAATTAAACACAAACGAATTCAAAATCCGTGCGAAAGCATGCCATTTTTTTTTCATCTATAATCTTTTTATTTTATCGATTTATGGGTATAATTCATACAGGCAATACTATCGAAATGTTAAAAATTATTTCATAAAATAGTGTTTTAATACTTAATATCGATAAAAAAATGTTATAAATGTTTAAATTGTAATTATGGATGAATTAATATAACAAAGTCAATTTTTATTTCATATTTTGTGAACAGACCCATCTAGTGACATAATTTAGAACTACTTAACTGTTTCATAGCTGTTGAAAGCACGGTCCCGCATTCAGAAACTCACTGACAGTTATGAGACGTTTATCTTTTCGATAACTTTGTTGAATCATTAGTTATTGAGAGCTTAGCTAAGGTATTCAGAAACTGGGCATAAGTCCTTCAGATTCACTCCAATTATACTTGTCAAGCTTCTCATCTCCACAGCATTAATCCTACTTTCATGTTTCTTCTGGCACAGCCAACATTCACTAGCATACATCAATGTGGGATCAATACATCAACACACGGCTCCATGCACAGCCAGTCGTGCTCTTTGTGATACGTTCTGGCTATTCATGAAGTTATGAAGTGCCCCATTTACCTGATTCCCTTTCAAAACTCTTCTTACAATATCACCATCACACTTGCTATCTCTCATAAACTGTGAACCCAAATATACAAATTTATATATAATATATATACAAATATAAAAAACTTAATTAAACATAACAATTTATTTGTTCGAAAATAAATGAAACATCGCCCCGCAACATTAAGACTAGCCTTTTTGTGTACTCAAGGAAATCAAGACTATGCAGACAGTTTGTTATGAATGCAAAATTGATTAAACTGTGCATTCAATGATAAAAGAGTTTTATTTATAGGATAAACGAGTAAGCGGATCACCTGATGGTAAGCGATAACCGTTGCCCATGGACACCCGCAACACCAGAGGAGTCACATATGCGTTGCCGGCCTTTTAAAAGAGAATAAGGGGGGAAAGGGGGGTTAGGCCTCCAGTACCCTCACTCACTCGGCGAAACACAGAGCAAGCGCTATTTAACGCCGGTTTTCTGTGAGGCCGTGGAATCACTCCGGTCGAGCCGGCCCAATTCGTGCCGAAGCATGGCATGGCTCCCACGGTAAAATGTAATAGTTAAAATATGTTAGAAAATTAAGAATAAATATTAATTTCATTGTTGTTAGTATGTTAAGCTCTTATCGATAACACAAGGTGATGGAAGAAATTAAATAAATATTCCTAGCGAACGAGTCCGGCGCATAACTCACCCAGCTGCACGAAATCGTAAACGGGTTGCTTGTGAAGAGCGCGCCACACGTATTCGTGAAAAACAGAAAGGTAGCTGCGCCCGTCCATGTTCATCACCCAATCGCGCTTTGTTGACTTGCTCCCTACGACACAGTGCTTGTTCAAACTCACCATCTTAATCAAAGATATTGCTCTTATTGGCAACCATTAAAACTTATATTACAGCCTCAAAAGTTAGATAATACTTTTTATCTACTATCATACTATTAATCCTCTATAAAAGAACCTATAACAATTAGCGTATTGCCAACATTAAAACACTCAATGATATTATGATCATTATATCATCCAAACGCGTGATATTATCAATTTCAAAAAAAGAACATTCTCATGCAATGACATTTTCACCACTAGATCCCAAATATTTTGAAAATGAACAATAACTTGTAGACTAATTCGTAATTTCGGATTCTCGTCTTATCGTGTTATCTCACGCCATTTTTTCACTCGAATATTGGAAATTTTAAGTTCTATAGAAAATAGAAATAATGAAGTGGTGAATATAAATATTCCAAGTACATCAGGATCTGCCAACATTCAACAAGTTGCAAATGTTCAAGTGCATTTCAATAATTGTACGATCCAAAATGTAAATAATTATTACAATAAATAATTCTTTTACTTATTAAGATTTGTTTATTTTACATACTTCGCAATTAGACTTTTCTTAAAGGAGATGGCTAAACGATTGCCCTTAACATGTATAAATATATCACACTGCCTCGTAATTTTAATATATTCAATAATGAATTGTTACATGATTATTATTTTCGTAGAACTTTCGTGAAAAAATAATTAAATAAAAAGTTTTAAACTTATTTTCCTATTTTCCGGACTTGAATAGTGTTGACATTTAAACGAGATAATCGATTATTGTAGTTTCGGTCAATATACAAAATAATCGATATATATATATATGGACATAGCGGATTAAAGTTTTTTGTTTTATCAAATAAAATAATTCAATAAACATCATCAAATAATAGAGAAGAATATTTTCTGTACAGAAATGTTTAATTAATGTTAATCGTCGAAAACAATAAACAACAAATAAGTATTTTATTCACACGATAATATTGATTTGTTAATCGATGTTATTGTATTGAGAGTTTATTCTCACAGTACTTTAGAAATGTCAGATGTCAATGTCAGATGTTATACGACTTTTGTTTGTTCGATTGTTCGTTGCGATATCACTTGATTTTTGATTTTAATACTAACCCTGCTTTTCTAATTATGTACTGTGCCTACTTGCCGACTTCAAATGCGTAACGAAACTTGAGCGCATAACTCGATATATGGATATACTTATTAAATAATGGTCTTGCGTATTTTAATCACAATCATAAATTACAGTCGACATTCTTCAATATATAGGTATCCATAATTCACTACAATAGTAATATATTACCCAGTTATTTTATCTGTCCTAAAATGCCTACCTAAAGTTCATAGCAAATTCTCTAGTTGTAGTTTTGCGACCATAATATCGTAGGAGATTCTATGATATGTTTTTCAAGATTGTAATAATATGAAAAGTTCATGGAACTTTTTTTATATCACATATTAACTTTCAGGTACCCAGCATTAGGTGCAACTACATCCAGTATTTATACGTTGCAAGGGCAATTGCCCATACTGTACTTAGCCATCTCCTTTACATAGTTCTTACAAGACTGTACAATACCCTATGGTATGAGAATCATTTATAGAGGATTCATATCATGATTGTAGATAAAGTCTTGTATGCAACTGTTATAATTAGGTATATAGATATTATAGTATCAAGAGTACTCGCAACCGACGAGCATGCATGAAGACGCTCATGAAAGTGGAGGAAGCAAGAGAAGTGTGCCAGGATCGTAGCAAGTGGAGAGAGGTGGTCTCTGCCTACCCCATTGGGAACATGGCGTGACATATATGTGTATGTATGTATGTATAATTAGGTATTAAAACACTCATGTGATACTATTATCACCAAACCCACATTCGTGTTTTAATACCCCTGATTAAACAACAGTTGCAGAAATAACTAATAATTCAATTTGAAATGTAATGATTAAATATTAATCTCATTACATGATGAAAAGCTGTTCAGTTTTATAATGACTTAGATCTGACATAAATTTCTTTTGCGTCGTAGTGACGACGGTGGAATCAATAAAACAACGTTCAACAAAGAGTTACTGGCACACGAAAAAAAAATTTATACCATTCCTCCACCAAAAAAAATTATTTCGATTATTCACTAAAAAATACCTTTACCAAAGCAATCTCGTTCAAATAACTCCTCGAGATTTAATTGATTGGCGCTGTTGAATAGCACTTTACCATTAGAATAAAAACTGTTTTGTGTTTTTACTATCATTGGTTAACAAAATTTTAGTCATTGTACAAATTTCAATTTGCGATTTAAATAATTTAACTCTCCATTCTTTTTCAATTAAATCTCTACTTTCGTTTACAAAGAGTAAGCGAAAATTTTCCTCCTAGTCTCGGTTTAAAATATAGGAGTCAAGTTTTGAATAGAACAGAGTTATTTCCACTCACGTCGCTCAGAATTCTAACACTTGAAATACAATGTTGTAATCAAAATGAATCACTGCCGTCAGAATCCTTCACTTACCCGCGAATCATCTATTGGACCACTTTGTAAATCCGTACTTTATTCACTAGGCGTTTGCAACATAAACATTCATATCGACGGTTAAATAAAAATAGGGCGACATTTTGGTCAAAAATATGTTATATATGCCATTGGACTCAAATTTATACTAAAATATAGATATAATGTAAGTAAATATAGGTACTATTAGTGTATGTTGGGATTCTTTATCGTGGACCCCCCAAATTGTATTTTCGCTGACGTGGAACCCTTGCTGTCATAGATCCCTAGGGGTCGATATAGACCACTTTGGGAATCACTGGCCTTTTTTTTATATGGGGCTCTCCTCCCCAGAAGGGGGAGGCCTACCTACTAAAAACCTCAGGGATGGCCTTACTCAGGCATGTATGGACCCCCCAAATTGTATTTTCGCTGATGTGGAACCCTTGCAGGTTGTCATAGATCCCTAGGGGTCGATATAGACCTCTTTGGGAATCACTGGCCTTTTTTTATATGGGGCTCTCCTCCCCAGAAGGGGGAGGTCTACCTACTAAAAACCTCAGGGATGGCCTTGCTCAGGCATGTAGGGAGCCCCGGGAACGCCAAGCGACTTCCGGGAACCCCCAGCCTCCGCTCTCCTGCCGCCGCAGGGGAGCCTTCCTCGGGGGAGGAATCGCTGGCCTAGAGCGTTCACTTGTACATACCGTTGTCCTGGCCGTCGGAGCGCATGGGGATGGTGATGAGCTTGGTGCCGTCTGGCATCGCAGGGTACTGCAGCGTCTTGCGGGCCTTCGTGTACTTACGCCGGTCCGCCCACCGGCTGCAATGGAATAAAACTAGTGATTGCAAACCGACGTCATTTTCAGTCCGGCCGGATACGATCGGAATTCCACAAACCGGCCGGAACCGGTCGGACCCGGCCGGATTTTTACTTGCCCTGAAAGTTTGTGTATTTTGAGTTATGACAGTCTTCTTCCAAGCTGACGATATGTTGATAAACAAGCAGACTACCCATTCAGTGGTTCTTTTTTAGCTCTTTTTGGTTTTCTGCGGACTCTTTGGTCCGCACTCTTTTTTGTTTGTGTTAGTCTTGTTTTTTACATTTCCTTATATATTATTTATTCTACAAGTAACATCATTTATCGATCAGGAACCTTTCTCCTGATCGACAAATGATCTCTCCGTTTTGTGGGGACAGATGGTCTTGTTCCCCACAGTCATAGCCCCATCTATATCTATGTTCTAACTATTCCTTAAGACTAACAATGTTTAATTAGTATCTATGATTAGTATTAACATTTGTGTGTTTAAATACTAAGATTAATTATAATTTAGAAGTCTTACATATTACTTGATTTTGTTTCAATTTCGTATTTACTTTTTAAATATTATATGTTGTGTCACAATTTGAATTTGTACACTGCTTGATGGATGGATTTGCTAAGAATCTGACAAAAACTACAACTCACTGCAGATGACTGCAGTCACTTATCATGATATGACCAATTTTTATATAGTTATATAAAAAATATTAATAATTTTGTGAACAAAGGTTTTTTGATAATGATTTTACAGGCATCGTTTGTTATTTTCCAATCATGACAACGATGAATTGAATTTGACGAACATCCGCAAAATAAACTTCAAATTTACGATGATTACAACGACACCTATGGAGGTTCAGGATTCCGATATCCAGCTAATAGAAAAAGCTGAATTCTAGATACTTAGAACTTACGTTTAATGTATGTTAGTTGATTTATCGCTGTTTATTGATCAATACTAACAATATCCGGAATAAATTAACACGTTCACTAAAAAGTACACAACTCCAATAATTAATAAATTGCCAGCGGATTTAGGTATACCTGACTGTATTAGTAAATACAGTATCTGGGACGTGTGCAAATAGATTTATAGACTACTAGCTTCCGCCCGCGACTTCACCCGCGTTAATTTAGTTTTTGTCAATCCTAGACATATCCCTTATGTCTAAGGTACCAAGATTCATGGTCTTATCTAAGTTTAGCCCCCCCTATTTCACTCCCACACTGGTGAAAATTTCAAAATGCTAGAACAAACGATTTTTTGTTTCTTATGACGTGATTTGACGAACTTGCATACTAACTTTCAACCCTTATTTCACCCCCTAGCTGGTCGAAATTTCAAAAATGCTAGAACAAATGTTTAATGATTTCTTATCAAGTGCTTAAATATAAAGTTTCAAGGTTTTATCTTTTAAAATTAAGAAATCCCAGACAAACAACCTCTATTTCGACCCTTTTATCCCTTTTTTTCGATTTAATAAGCCTATGTTCTGTCTCAGGGTCTAAAGTTTGTCTATACCAAATTTCATTAAAATCGGCTGCGAGGTTTAAGCGGGAAAGCGTAACAGACAGACAGACAGAGTTACTTTCGCATTTATAATATTAGTTGAAATAAAATAAAAGGGAATCGTAAAGGAGATTCTTCTCTCTTCTTCAAATGTACTTCATACAGTCTTAAAATATGTAATAATAATATGTAGTTATTGTTCGCGCCGCTTCGTCAGCCTACACAGCGTGAAGTTGCTGCACGTGAAGCTCTCGTTCGCGGGGACTTCATATACGTCATCTTTCGTCTATACACTCAAAACCGTCTCTACATTTTTGTACAACTTAAAATTTTGTAATCATATACGTATTTGCATATAATAATTAGTACCAGCCATTTCTACATACATACCTAATAACTACAACATCGGCCTGCATATCACAAGCAAGAGAACAAACATTGGTCCTTCGAGCCGGATGACGACTTGACGAAGCGGCGCAGTTATTGTAAACTAGCAAAGAATACTTACAAGAAATGCATAACTTTAACGGTTTTAAACTGGAAAAGTTTCTTGCAGTAGTTGTTGATCTCCTCATGGGTAAGTTGCTGAGTCTTCCAGCTGGTGTTGATGTTCTCAACCTTGGGAGAAGGCATGACAATGCCTCCCGGCAGCAAAACCGGCTGTCTAATCTTGGGACGATCGTTTGCCGCACCATCATTTTTACCCGCCTCGGTACTTTTAGATTTAATAAAACTTTTTGGCACTTCAGGTACTTTAAATACAACATCATCTGCATTTCCTTGACTAGATTCATTATTTGAATTATTAGATGCTCCTACATCTTCATTTGAATTATTTGCAGTCTTATTTTGTTCATCCCAATTTTTTACCATTGTTGATTCCTTAGATGTTTCACCCATATTGAATAGGCCAAAATTACCAGCAACTGGACATTGCATGCTGTTATCGCTATGTATATGTGTAATGTTACTTCTTGAATATGGGCATGTCTTCACCAATTTGTTAGAATCGCTCTCATTTAGATTTCCATCATTTTGTGTGTTTACTGGTTGCTCAAGTTTTGTGACCAAGTTGGCCCATGTTCCCTTCTTAATCTCTTCCTCAGTAAGCCGATCAATCTCTTCCTGTTTCTTCTCTTCTTCTATAGCTCTACGATAAGCCAAGCATGGTATAGACGTAATAGGGATGTCGTGACGCTAAAAAAAAACAAATGTATTATTTCATATTTGCTTTCATAAGATATATATAACAATACTAAATATATGCTATACGATATACAGATTTCCTATAACGTTAAATCTTTGAAGATAATTATAGGTTATCCTAAGTTAACAGATTCACTACAGATCACAAGTAGATTTTAGGAATTCTTAAATAATGGAATGTTAGCTAAAAAAACTTAATCGGTAGTCTCAATTAGTATAATTATGAGGATAGTACTACAATATCGTGAAAGAAAACTTAGAACAACGCAGTACTTTTGATGGTTTATTTGTTAATTTTACAAAACACAGTTGCAGTTTGCAGTTATAGATGTGTCTCAACTTACACTTGCCACTGAACTGCCTGAATTGGAGAACCAACTCCTCTTTTATACTACACCGACTTGTACAAAAAATATTTCCATGCGGTTTTCCTATTCCCGGATGTAGTTAAAAGAATACATTATCTATTTTTTTATATAAAATTAAGTGTGTTAATACTCTTTAAAATGAATACTATGGCAGTTCATGTTAAGACAGTTATTATTTGATCAGTTTAAATGATTTTACAATCGTTTATTTGTAGTATTCTAGCAGTAGTTTATTATTTAGATATTTAGATGCAACATACTGTCGATGAAGAAAACACTAGACCAAAGGAGGAACGAGTACTTAAATCAATACACAAGTTTCAATAAACATTATTAGTTTACCCTGGTGTTGCCTTTGCCGAGGAAGTAGGGCTTAGAGAGAGTGCAGACCCGGGTGGGGCGGTGCATGTAGATAGGCATGCCACTGTAGTGGCGCACTATCATCCAGTCCAGCGGTAACACCTCCAAGTGATTCATACCCTTTTCTGTGAACAAATCATTAATCAAAAACAGATGTACTGATTTTGACTAACAAGCAAGTTCAATGGGGAACATGCAATTATAATATTTATAAAAAAATTATTAAAATGCTAAAAAAATATAAAAGTAGGGCCACTGCAAGGTTTATATTTAAAATGGTGTTGTTTTTTAACAATAATTACGAATCAGAAGTAACGTGAAACGGAACGGATCTAAAACACCAATCAGCGTTCAGTGACATCACTCCTGTTATGACAACTTATTTGAGGTTATAAGTTGTAGTAAATGTGAATAATTAAACCAAAATGGAATAAAAATGGAAGTTGGGTTTGCCAAAGCAGATTCTAGGACTCTGCCAAAAGTTAATGTTGACATGGTAGTGACATTTTTTGTCGAAAGTACAGAGTTTTCAAGTGTAGAAATGAAAGGGACTAAACAAAATGACATTGAAAAGTTTGGGTAAGTGTTAGGTAGGTAACTATTTCTTTTGTGTAATAAAATGTCATTCCTCTTCGCCGTTTGAAACCACATTTTTCTCAGTTTTGTGTCAGAAGGTCCAGTCAAAAACAATTTATAGTGTGCATTTTTACATAATAATACCTTGAAAGTCGAGATAAATGCAAAAACAACTAAAGCCAGCAATGACACGCGCAGTACAATCAGTGAGCCAATGACGATGACAGACAGAAGTGATGTCAAACGAACTTAAGGTCCGTTTTCGCGCGAAAATTTAAAATGACAATTTTTAACCGCATTGTTTTTTGTAATACACAGTCTTTTCATCCTTTTAAAATACTTGTGGTCTATTTTACGTGGAGAATATTGCATCTTCCCTATTATATGTCAAACTATCAATAGCATTACTAAGAGTTAGAACGTGCGCACTTTGTATACGAAATATGTAAGTGTGTGTGTAGTTGTATTTGGAGCGTATTGAATAATTTGAATGTGCATTATAATACTCTTTTAACTCGAAAACGGCAGTGGTGTCTACATGTCGCAAAACTTAATAGGTACGGTAAACCATTTCAATATTTCTATCAATATTTCAACTTTTGTATTCGAAATTAATAGTTATTTTGCGTGCATCACGTCCATGTGTAAAAATACATTTATGATTTAAAAGTTTCGTTTGTATTCCTACATATGAAATATATGTACGTATTCGGAAGTTGGAAATATACGTACGAATACGTGATTCACACCCAGTATGTTCGCCATAATACGTGGAAACATGAGAATAATTCACAGCACACCTAAAACTATGTGTGGCCTTATATCACTGTATTGAATTTTAGAACTAAAGATTAATTAAAATCTTTACAACCAACAACAATATAGAAAGTCTTACCATCAAGAACAACCTTATGTCTTGTTGTATAGGCTTTTTCTTTAGGCTGTGGTTTAGCTTTGAAATCGTCAGGTAAGTTTTCATCTAACATTTCCTCAATTTCATCCTCGGGTAATTCGTCTGTAATAACATGTACATTTATGCTTATCGAAATAATGAACATTAAAATCAGAATCATAGATATAAATATATCTTATATATTGTTATTAGATTAGAGCATATTATTTCACCTGAACTCTGTGACATTTCATCATTAGAGTCATTGTCGTCAGCTTTAACCTCATCAAGTACTTTGAATTCTTTTAACTTCTGCAACTCTTCTGGTGTTACATAATTATCAAAGTTAGAGTCGTTGGAGACATCCTCCCCAAATGTAACCTGTTCTGTTTCAATATCACTCTTAACTGCAACAACGTCCCCACCACAAGTTGTCTGCTCTGTTAGGATATCACTCTTAACTGCAACACCTTCCCCACCACAAGCAGTCTGCTCTGTTTGAATATCAGTCTTAACTGCAACAACATCCCCACCAAAAGTAGTCTGCTCTGTTCGAATATCACTCTTAACTGCAACAACGTCTCCACCAAAAGTAGTCTGACCTATTTGTATATCACCCTCAACTGACGCTGCCGCACCATTTGTTAGTTCATTGTAGTCGCATTTAATCTTTTTTAAAGGCGGAAAATCCATTTTGTATTTATATAACCTACCGAAAATATGAATTCAATTAATACATTATATACTCACAAAAACTCTAAAAAGAAATATTTGTGGGGGCCCACGTATACATATTATAATCAACAATAATTAAAATTTATAATTTTTTCATAACACTCTATTCTATAGGTACACATTTTTATGCCTATGTTTATTGTATTTGTAACAATTTTGAAATATGTACATAATTTGTATAACCTCTGAATATTCACCATTAATGAAGTCGATGATCCAAAAACGACTGACAACCTTGATTCCTCTCACCCAGCCATATTTGATATGATTCCACGATAGCAGTCTATGTTATGCGATTTGGTACAGAATTTATGGAAACTTAACATTTCGAGATTTTCTTACAATGTGTCCCTTGACGCTTACATCAACCGCTTACAAACCAAAGACATATCCATTGCTTGTTTCTTAAATTAAATATAAAAAATAATACATAAGAAAAAGTAATCAAATATTTAAAATAGCCAAATATTCCAAAAATGTATCAATAACATACCGACTAATAGTCGATCTAAATATGTGGTAATTCAGCTTGGCACCATTGGCGATAAACGGCTTATTCCAGAAGACGCTGTACCTGTGAAGAAAGAAATATTATGAGTAAAACTAATCCAATAGAGGATTCATTACCTACAATAGATCTCAAAACATCATCATCATTGTTAAGGAGTGAATGTGAAATCAATTATGAGAATAAAAGTAAATTATTAGACGTTTTAATATAACAAATAATACAAACCATGCAGTAGACAGTAGTGCAACAATCGCGACAGTGACAATAAATTAATAAAACATAAGTACTAAAGATGTTATATAAAATATTAAAAATTCAGTTGTCAAAAAAGCTGACATATTCATTATAATGAATAATGAAAATAGGTGGCGTAGTATGTTAAAGGATCGCAATCTCGAGGCTATATTGCGTACCCTGATTCTTTTGCGGATTTCATCATTTCTAATATGATCACGCAGAGCAACTCCAAGCATAGCTGGCTCTGGTACCTTTAGGGTAACTTTAAACTTTTCTATAAGGCCCATTGTAAGTCATGTTTCAGTTCCATGCCTCATCACTAGCAACACTCATGAATCCCACTAGTCACTGTGGTAGATGAGCCAAGAATACCACGTAATTTCCTGAACGGTGCCCAGTGGAATTAGATACATCAATTGACCTCTTTGTAGAAGTTGGACCTACCTAGATCCGACTATTTGTCTCAAGTAAACAAATTCATCATAAACTTCCAAAGCAGAGCCACCAACCTTCATAGGTGTGGGGGTGCTATATGGGAGTCCGACTTGACTTTCATCTTCTCCATGTTCATTTTTAGAAATACTTGTTGGGAAATGCTACTGAGGTCTTCAAACATTATATTCAAGTCTACCATAGTCTCAGTCATGACTAAAATATCATCAGCAAAACGAAAGTATGTCATTTTATTGCCGTTGTTATTGATGCCCAGTCCTCTTCAGTCCAATATATCCTCTAGTGCTGCTTGAACAGTTTCGGAGACATCACATCGCCGTGTCCTGATGGTGGACTGATATGGTGTATTCTCGTAGATTAACTGTATCGATAGTCTATGTATATTGCCATATAGTTTCAGACTGAAGCACGACCCAGATCTGAACCAAATCGATGGCTTTCCAATAGTCCACAAACGTCAGCTTTGTGGCCGGTTTAACTCTTCGGGGGGAGACGATTAGAAATGATTCTCAAAAACAACTTGTAAATATGACTCAAAAGCGTGGTGGGTCTGTAGTTCTTCAGCCGAGTTCTCTATAACCCTTTTTGAAAAACAGTTATAAACACGCCCTTATGCCATGCTTTTGGCATTTTGCTACTAACAAATACCCTATATACTACACATATATACTAGATATGCGTGTACGTATATCTATGTTTGGCTAGAATGACGAAGTTGAGCCTCTGAAGAGCTATTCGAATTGGTACTTCTACATTCGACTAACTTTATTATCACCCAACGCCTTGCTTTTTAAGCAGTTTAAGAGCCACACCAATCTTATACAGGCTGACGTCCGGGTCTCCGGTATCATGTCAGGTTAATTTGTTTCTAGAGTGTGAGACCTCAATAACAAAATGGGCACGAAGTCGCGAAAAGCTTGCGTTCGCTCTAAGCTACAAACTCAGGTCGGATCGACTCTGCCGTCCTGTCTTCAACATCACCAGCAAACTCTCTGTCTGTGTAATTGGCTAGCATTTGCCGAAGGTGATATGATATGATATCACCCTCATTATGATATGATATGATACTTAGTACCCTCCATTAGTCGTCGTCATCGACACGTCACGTTTCTCTCGGGTACTCTTCTCCTCGCAATTTCTGCGCTGAGGTAACTGTCCGGGGCTAGTAGCCCCCCTCTGTGGTCTCAATCCAACCATTACAATGGCTGGGGCGTTGGGGCGGTAGGGCCCTCCTACCTGTGGCTTCTTGTTTTCCTGTATTAGTCACTCTTTTCTGACGAAGAAAGTATCAACCTTCTAGGAAGTGCTTTCCTATCTGGGGGCCTCACATGGTACGGGGCCAGGTGTTGTGTTGATGTGTTGATGTTCAGAGCTGGCGGCTCTTCTGAACATGTTTGTGGCTAGCTGTCGAATGTAGGCGTCTTGGGTCTCTACCATCAGATCGCGTCGTATGATGTCATTTCTGACATACCTGGGGGGTCCGCAGAGCTAGCGATTGAAAAAAATCACACAAATATACTAGTTTTTGTAGTATCGTGGATGAAGTAAAAATATCAGTAAATTTTTTGACTAAAATTTGCATAAAAGATTTTTTTATGACACTTTTAAGTGAAAATATTTCATATTATTCTATTTTAATTAAAAAGTGATGGTATTACCTATCAAATGACATTTATTACATATCTCTAGGATCTTTATCTCCAGAAAAATTAATATTTTTTAGTAGCGATACTCGTAAATAAAATAATTTAAAAAAAAAACACCGGTAGCACTCCGGGAGTGCCGGCAGAAGTGAAAACTTCAATATTAACATTGTGTTTAATTATAAGTACAAAAGTACTATCATTTATGAGGTAGAATACAATGTTTATTTATTGCGCTATCGTACACAAATATGACAGACATTCGCGCAAGCGCCCTGTGCCGCATAAACGGAGCAGCACACTCAGGCACGGTAGAAAGAGTGGAGGATACTAGTTCCCCCCCTTCCCCTCGATCTTACACTTTTTCCATCAGCATCACGTGACCCTGATGCGAGTTTGAAAGTTTTTACCCATACAAAAATTGCTCAGCGCCGCTAAAGAAGTTTTCACTTTCTAAAATTAAAAAGGCAGCCATTCTAAAAAGAGGGTGGGTAGGCCCCCTATTTCGGGTGTTTTTACCGATAAAATTAGGTATATGTCCTTAAATTATCGCTAAGTCATGCCCAGACACACTGTATATGAAATACAAATGTGGGATCGACACTGACAAATAAAACTTTGATTTAATGTAACAAATCTACCGAATTTTAAATTAAATTGATATTAGAATTTATGTCTATTTATTATTATATTGTCTATTTTGGAATATGTTCCAAATTTAATATTTATAAATTTATCAAATATGACTTTATGATAACATTTCTTTACTGTTGTTATCTACTACCGCAGATTAGAAAGGTGCCGCTAACCAATTCAACTAACCGGTTTCTGAACTCTTTTTAGAGAATGTATACGAATGTGCGAATGTATAGTGAGCGTTTTTATATTCGTGGAATGAGGGATATAGAGTTAAAATAAAAAACCAAATTATTTTTCCTTTTCAATATATTCACTTGCAACACGCATACATTTTTCATAAAAAAAAATTGTTTTTACCTTCAAAATACGCCGAAACTGCCTCCTTGACTTCATCATCGGTGGTAAATTTCTTACACCGCAGCTCTATTTTCATTTTTAGGAACAGGTAATAATCACTGGAGGCCAGGTCTGGACTGTAGGGTGGGTGATCCAAAATATCGAAGCCCACCTTATGCAGGACAGCCAATGCAATGCGGCTCTTATGGATGGGCGCGTTGTCTACTTTTTTGGGAGGACTTTTTGGGAGGTGCTGTGCCCTTTTTATGCCACTGAATGGAGTCTTATTTAGACTCAGGCTCATAATGATGAACTCAAGTTTCGTCTCCAGTAACAATTCAGCTCAATACACCATCCTTGTCCTCATTGCAGAGGTCCAAAAATGTACGTGAACACTGTACGCGCTGTTGTTTTTGCGGCGGCGTGAGCATTCTCGGCACCCATCTTCCTGGGTGCCCTAAGTCATGCTAAAATGATCAAGCAGGAGTTTAAAAATGATTGTATCGGATACTACAACCATTAGTGCGAGTTGTTTCTTCTTTAGTCGAGCATCCTCGAGTACAATTTTTTCAACTTTTTGGATAAGTTCTGGCGTGGTCACCTCGATGCTTCTGCCCGGCCTCAGGTAGTCTTCAAGTGATTCCCTTCCTTGTTTAAATAAACTGTGCCACTTGGGCACCATAGTTTTTCCTGGACAAGAGTCGCCGTAATCCGATGTCATCTCATTCAGTATGGTCGGAACTAATGTTCCTTCCTTGGTAAGGAACTTTATTATGGCACAATATTGGATTTTATCCATATTTCACTTTTCATTCCCGATTATGTTGCTTGGATGACGATAGCTCAAATACTAATTATGTAATATCAATAAGACTTCGTATTTATACTAATTATGAGTCACTGAACACGCTAGGAGTCTAATGAGCATAATCACCCCCATCCAACCCCGTCATTCCGCGAACATAAAAACGCACCCTTGTATGTAGAAAAATAAAAAGTACGTCTGAACAGAAAATAGGGCAGACATTATTAATAGTTGCTATAATAATATTTAAAAAATTAAATCTATTACATTGTGGGTTTCATTAATAACAATTGGAAGTCATAATTGAAGGTTATCCCTTAAGGAACATTATTTTAAACTCTGGTATGAAATACAGTATTACAGTTTCATATAAAAAGTACTTACTGAATAAAATTTGTTATGACGACAAGTGAAGACTCTGGGAACAAGCAAAAATGTATTTTTCCTATTGGAAAATCTAATATCTACGTACGGGCGAAACTGCCGGTAGAAAGCTAGTATTTAGATATTCTCATTTATATGCTACAAATTAATCAAATATCCAGACTCCTTTATTTACTTCTATGTGAAATTATTAGTTTGGACATGGACCCTTGCTGCCTGTCTAAGGTTTAAAAAGCGAATGTTTTTCGTGTTAACGAGATTTCGGAATGAAAGTTAAAAAATCTTTCTTTCAAAAGACACCCCTAGTCAGATTAGATCGCTACATAGTATTCCTCCTAAAGCTATGCAGGTCTATCTGAGACTTGGGATCAAAAAATAATGTGCTTAGTTTATAAGGAAAAAAAGTAGGTTGATTAGTATTTATATTTTCTCAACAATAATTTAACTCAATAGCAATAGCTATTAAAACCATCTATATTAAGCACACAATGTACAATACATACAAGTACTCGACCACAATAAAGTGTAGTGGATGGTTCCAAATTTAGTCTAATGAGATCTAAGCGAAGCTCAGTTGCACTTGGAAAAACAAAAGAGGCTCTGTAGGAGACCAGCATAGTATGTAGATGATGCCCTAATACCTCCCAATGATGTCTAAACACCAACTTGCGTGGAAATATGTTCTATATGGCCTATGTTCATCCTTTTATACAGTGGATATCCTTTACATCTATCCCGTAACTGTCACTATCACAAGTCTATAGGAAAATACGTTTGATAAAAATATGGAGTACCTCTTATCCATTCTTAAAAACTTAATAATGTTGGAACTTCCAATTGGCTGATTTCAATTTATTTCATAGTTGTTAAATAACAATAGCTATTGGCTTCTTCAATAAAAAACAATATATGTAAAAGGTTGCAAGTAGTATAGATAATTCATTAACAATAGAGATTGTTAAATACCTACATTCTTAACCTGGTAATATATGTCAGGTGTAAGGATCTCACAGTTGGACTACATAACTTTCTTGCAGGTGATTAATAATTTAGTTCATTAAATAATAAACGAAAAATAAAAGGTTTATAAAAGTTATATACAAATCTGATATAATGTAATAAAAATTAATTAATTACCAAGTTACATTACATCATTTTATATAATTCTGATTAATTATGGTTATTTAGAATTCTAGGATTATTGGCTATCTAATTTTTTAAATATTTGTGAATTTGAATATTGATAGTAGGATATCCATCGTTTTTAAGCTTTTGTATTTAGAGACACAAGGAATGCAAAATAATGATAAAATAAAAATGAAGTAAAGTAATACTGAGTTAAAAACAAGAGGATATTTTTGAAGAATGTATATTGGTGTTGCTTATTATATCTTAATTATTTTATTTAATACATTTTAATGTTATAATATAATAACAATTTTTATATTTATAAAGAAATATTTTTCACACTAATGTAATCCTTGTTATATGAGAAAAGATTTTTGTGCCTTGTAATTAAAAAACATTCTAATGCAAGAATAAAAAAATAGACAACAGAACAAGAGAGATTTTGCTACTTTCTACTTAGAAAATGTTTGAATAACACCATATGCTGATATTCTAATATCATAAAGAAAACTTATCAAATTAAAGTTTAGTTAGTCAATTATATAACTCCCAAAAATGTTGTGTCCTTTATATGTCTAGATACTATAGACATTGTCAACATGTGTCCTAAGTTGGAAAGTCACAGTACCTTGTACTGACACTGCCTTCTTTATATTGCAATATTGCAACAAAAATAGAGATGCCGAAGGTACCCAAGCAAACTGAGCTTAGTACACAGTCTCCCAACTTACTTATAATTTTGAAATGGTGTATAATAAAATTATACTAAAATTTCAAATTCTCTTAAGTTACATTGTTAATAGACAGAGCTAACATGTTTTCTTTTAATGTATGTGTGCAATAATAAATGAAGTTAAATACACTGCCGGCCAAAAGTTTGAGACCACTTGTAAAAATATTTGAAATATTTAAAAAATACTTGTGATAAAAAAGCAATTTGCACACGTGCTCATTCTATTGTTGCCAGATAGTGTCATAAAAGTCATTCTTTTGTTTATTTTTGAGTCGTCATTGTACAAAGGCATATTGTTTCAACATATCAATGAGTGCCGCGCAAAGACCAGATGGTAGAGTTATTGTAATATTTTTTTTACTTCCTCTTTACTTATTAGTTTGCTTTTGTTTTGCGTTAACCATTATTCCAAAATATATTAACATGTTTTTTACTTCATTTTTCTTGAAGTTATCTTTCTCTATTTGATTTAGTCTGAACTTACAGTTGGTAGTGTCAAGACGTGTTAAGAATGGGAAAAGTACCCGAAATCAGTAGTGAAATTCGTTCTGCCATCGTTGTTTTGCATAACGAAGGCAAATCTGAACGTGCGATAGCATCACAACTAAAGCTGTCTAAACTAAACTAAAGACTTGTGTTCAATGCAATAATTCGATACCAGGAGACTAACTGTAATCAAGATCGTCCACGTTCGGGAAGGCCGCGCGCTACCACTTCTAGCGAGGATCATTTCATCGTTGTCACGAGCAAGCGGAATAGACGGCTGACGGCACCAGAAATCCGTGCTGAACTGAACAAATCCCGATCTAATCCTGTGTCATTAACTACAGTGAAAAGAAGATTAAGAGATGCTAATTTATTTGGTTTGGCAATGCCGCTCGAAACCCTCTGTTAAGACCACAAAACAAAAAGATACGGATACAGTGGGCCCTTGACCGTCAAGATTGGACTGAAGAAGATTTTAGAAAAGTTCTTTGGACTGATGAATCCAAGTTTGAACTATTTGGTACAAAATAAAAGAGTTTTTGTGCGACGCACAACTGACGAAAAAATGATGCCAGATTGTGTAGTGCCAACAATGACGCATGGTGGTGGTTCTATTATGGTTTGGGGTTGTTTCTCGGGCCATGGAACTGGAGATTTGGTGCGAATCCAAGGTATTATGAAAAAAGAGCAGTATAAATTAATTCAAGTAAAAAATGCTTTATGGAAAGGAGGCTTATTGGAAATGGCTTTATTTTCCAACAAGACAATGATCCCAAACATAGCTCAAAGTTATATAGGGGATATTTAGAACAAAAAGAGAGAGAGATGGGGTATTAAAAATATGACTTGGTCGCCTCAAAGTCCAGATCTCAACCCCATAGAGCTTTTATGGGAAGAGCTGAACAGAAAGGTGCGTGACGGGTGTCCGTCCTCTCAAGAAGACCTTTGGCGGATACTTCAAGATAGTTGGAAGAATATTTCAACAGAAACAATCCATTAATTAATTGCTCGTATGCCGACACTTGTAAAAAAAGTCATAAAATGTAAAGGGGGATTTTTTTATGAAAAATCTGTTTAAATAATAAATGCCATTTTTAACATTACAATCAAAATTTTTGCATATTTTAGCGTAACTGTATTTAAATTACTACTTAACGTATTTAAAATACTAGTATATTAAACCATTTGATTTCTTATATTTATTGTTTTATTCAATATTCCCCGCATTTTCCTACTTTGATTAAGGTGGTCTCAAACTTTTGGCCGGTAGTGCATATATTAATGCCTTCAATGAACACTACACAATCTCTCGAATCATGGGTTGACAGGAGAAGCTTATAACAGACAAAAGTTGATCAAATATTCATTATATTTGAAAAAATTATAAAATGTTCGAGTTTAATTAATCTATTTACTGCTTACTGAAGTGACATTTTGATTTTTAAAGAACTCCTTGATTTTTGACCATTAGAACTTAGCGGGGTTAAAGAGAAAAAGTGATTTTTCAAATTCAATCAAACTCCATTAAACTTTAGTTAGCAGGGTATATTACAGAATACGAATAATCTATAACTATTATACAAATAATATATAATTATTATGAAAATAAAAACATTTTTATACTAATTCATAACATTTTTAAAATGTATAGATTCCTATAACAGTATTTATAATTTTTTTTTGGAAAAGGCTCGAAGCATGAACATCTAAAATCAACTTTTTAAAAACATTTTATTTGCTTACTTTGTTCATCACCTAGGCTGTATTTATATCTTAGAATGCCCACGGTTTCTAGAGAAGTCTTATTCTCTTTAATTTTACTTCACAAAACTTTTTATTTGAAAATGTTTCCACATTTTCAAACCAGATATTAAGATAAAATCTAGAACCATATCCTCCATTACATTGTAGGGCTTCTTATTAACTGTGACCCATCTTACTAAAGACTACCCTTTCATCTGGTGTATAAATTTCTTTTCTTTTGGTAGATCTCAGAAGAATCAGGGCATGAACCAAATCACCTTCATTTTAATTGTCCCTCTTTTTCATAAAGCTTTAGTAAAATTTAAATGTAAGATTTGTTGCAACCAACAAACACATAAAAAAACAAAACGATTATGATTTTAGTATGTGCAACCTTTTAACAATTTTATGTTCATGCCAATTCTAGTTAGTCATGTTTAATGGGCAACTGAAGGCACGCATTCACTAGACTTTCACCATCAACATACAAACTGCTAATTCAAGTTAGAGGCATGTACATCAAATGGTTTTCAAAAGTACATTTACTTAGTTTTATGTAAACATTATAACTCAAATTATATGTGTTTATTGGAGGCATCAATATATTGTATTGAATTACAATGTGGTAATGATTACCAACACTGTCATAGATACGCATTCGGCAAACACCAAACTACTACTACACTAACATTCATTGTAATGTGATTACTGTTCAGGAATGTCACATAATTTGTACATTTTCCATAAATGAAGAATATTTTTAGTCCAATGATTAATAATAAATCTTATTACGAAATTTTAAATTCAATTTTACAAAGCATACATATTTTGTTCAATATACTTAAACTCAAATATTCTTTATACATTTTATTATAACTATTCCTATTCTTAAAGCATAGAATTTTATTACATTAAACTTAATTTATCTATTATGATCTTCAGAGTAGAAAAAAATCACTGAAATTAACAATCAAAAATACAAATTGAAATAACCTAACAGTAAAAAGAAAAAACAAATATAATTTAAATATGTGAAGTTAAATAAATAAATATAATAATTTTGTTTCAATTAGTGGATCCATGACCAAGTTGCACGTATCTTCCGTGAAGAATAGAAAAAACTGCATTTAGAGAACCTTCTACTAAAAGCTGAAGGTAAGAAAGCCCACAAATAGCGATGACAATAAAATGCCAATATATGTAAATAATTGGATTTCATTCATCGCGAACTGAGGGCTCTCATCGACATCACCGTGCAAGACGCGAAATCAATATCTTTGAAGAAAGAGCAGAATTGCGATAGACCAGCCCTGATAAAATAGAGACTGATCTATGATCTATCGCAATGCCGCTGAAATACTAAGTAGCATTGTTATCTTCAAAACGCTTCAAAATATATTTTGCTGCAAATATAATGCCTTATAACTAGATACACAGCATTCAAATCACTACATTACTTTCGAAAATATCGAAACATAAGTGAAAATTTGGGAAGCAATCGAATTCATACATTACTTACGTGTATTGATGTCTTAGGTTGTTAATAAATTAGTAATATTGTTACTTGAAATAATACATATCGATATCACAATTCAAAAATCAGAGCTCAATGACTAAACGGCTCCATTTTGTGCACACACCACAGATTAGTATACTATCACAGACTACTTAGAGATACTACATAGATTAACAGGATGAAAAAAAATATGGATACCGATTGCCAACAATAAAAATTTGAGTAACCGACAGGTGAAAAATATACTGCTGAAGAGGGAAAACGAGTATGGAACGATAAAAGCCAAATAACATAGTTCCCCATAATATATGTGATGAATATATGTCATACGACTATGATTTTGTGTTTTACTGTTTTTATTTGTTTGGCTGTGGTCCGGATTGAATCGATATGCCTATGCCTATGATATATTGGTATTATTTATTGTATTTAATGAATTTGTGTGCATTTTCTTGATTTAGACCTCCGTATGCGAGGGCCTTTTCACGTAGCCTTTTCAGAGAATATCTGCACTTCTCAATGAAGCCCATAGTGTCTAAAACCTGGCAGCTACCAAATCAATTATGCAATCCAGCAAGGTAATGTTGCCAGCATTTTGACCCTGTCCTATAAAATTGTATATTTTATTAGTAGTTTATTAATGAATGTTTAAACATGAATTATAGATTCTTTATAAAAATGTTTTTTATTTAACTAATTTTCTCTTGCAGTTTAATACTGATTTGTGCTAGTTTAGGATGTCGGCATACTTAATTTTAATAAAAAGAGATGAGACGTGGTTCGAGTACTACAAAATAATATAAAGTTTGGATCAATAAAAACACAAAATTCAAATACATATAAAAATTTTATTCACAACAACATTATATTTAAAAATATTAGCATTTTAATTAATGAAAACTATAAAAATCATTAGAAATTTTTAATATGACTAATATCGTGATTCAAATGGACTCTATAAGCAATGTGTGCCAAATTAAAAAAATAAATAATTAATAATTATAACCATCACTTTTTGTAATTTGTGTACTTTATCTATTTTTTTTTTAATTTATAATAATTAAATAGGTAGATTTATAATAGGGACACTATGTAAAATTCTGTATTTCTCTGTCATAAACCTTCAGCAGCTTATTTTGGATCTTGAATAAATAATTGCTGCTTGACGCAAAAGTTAAAGAGGTAATACAGTGGTACCTCGACATACGAGTGCCCCAACATACGAGTTTTTCGAAATACGAGCCGACGAGCAAGTGATTTTTTGCTTTAAGTTACGAGCGAAATTCGAAATACGAGTCCGGTTCGGTTCGGTAGTAACACGCAGTCGCGCCAATACGATCAGTTAGCAGCGTGCTTTTATGAAAACGTGAAAAAAAAACACACAGATAAAGTTGCAACAGGTCGTGCATCTGACCTTTTTAATGACACTTGCCTAACTCATTTCCGGAACATTCTGAGAGGGAGGAAGAAACAAGTCCTCCTTGGACATGTCTTTTTCTAAACGGCCTACGGTATTTACGGTTTTTATTATTCAAAACCACGTAACAAAAATAACTGGGGTGACATTTTGGAGGTTGGAACGGATTAATGGTAGTTCAACTGTTTTGTAGTATGGGGAAATTTGCTTCGAGATACGAGTAATTCAAGATACGAGCAAGGTTGCGGAACGAATTAAACTTGTATGTCGAGGTACCACTGTATTACTTAAAGGACATGGACAAAAAGTAGGGCTCAATCATGTGCAGAGATGTAAGATATATCAATCGATAGGTAATTTTATGTTCATCAATTTACAATTTACTATATTTTTTTTAAATCCCCCGTTTTTCTGTAAATGATGTTTGAAAGTACCTAGATATTCAAGTAATAACATACCAAAACGTGGTTAAAATGTTTTAATTAAATATATGAAATGATAATTTATTTAAATCTTATTGAAAAATGGTTATATATTTACCGTTATGGCTTACCACGACGTGCAACAAATCTACGAAGTGTCATTATGTACGCCTCTTTAGACAAATCATGAACAGCTTCTAAATGAATACATTTAAAGTGCAAGCACACGAATAAGCACAAATAACATTAGACTAATTTAGCACCGCGGCCTTTTCTACTTAAAATAAAAAAAGGACCTACATAATCTCGCCGACTGAATTAAAAGGAAAATCCAAAGAAATGCGATAAGAAGACAAATCACCCATTTTAGGCAGCAAAGTTTGGCCGCGAGCGCGAGTGCAAGTAATGCATTGTTTTACAACACGCCTAGCAAGTCCATGGTGGGGAGGTTGGTGGGAGCGGCTAGTTGGGATTGTAAAGGGTCTACTCAACAGAACCGTTGGGCGGCCGTCTGTGAGCTACATAGAGCTAGAAAATATTCTGAGTGATATTGAGGCTGTTGTCAATAAGCGACCCCGAGTGGGAGGTGATGAGAACTACCAACTAACTAGAGTAAAACCATTAACTCCTGCTATATTTATACAACCGCTTGCATCTAATGAAGTATCAGATTTAAATGAAGTTGACGTAGTCGGGTTAAACATAAGATGAAGTACGTTAGCGACGCATATAGGTTTAATCAAAAGAACGTTGTCATTGGGTGGGTTAACTCAGCAAGCAGCATACTGTTACCGTCATATAAAATATTAGGTAATATGTATGTAGGTACTTGCATAATAAAATTTTGTAGCATATCATTCATAACAACCGTTACTTTTTGTTATTCATAAAATAAACGTATAGCTCCTAGACACCTGCCTTTATCACTGCTTTTCACCCCAAGATTAACAAAGTATTTAAATAAAGTAAGAGAAGATCTTCAGCTTAGATTCCGAAATGAATATTTATCTACGTTAATAGAAAGGGGGCGAATGAAAAGACGAAGACGAAGGTATAAGGAGAAACCGGCCTTTGGGACTTGTAGTAGAATTATTTCCCGGTCCCGATGGGACGAGTCGGTTAGCAAATGTAAGGACAGCATCCGGTAAAAAATTAAGACCAGTTCAGAAGCTTTTAGCTTAAGCCCCTTGAATTAACGGCGCCTAGGGTAACCAGACCGAACGAGGACAATCATGGTGACTCTACGACAAGTACTGACATTGACGTAGACGATTGCTCTAAGCAACAGATTACACGATCGGGCCGAACTGTTAATATACCTAAACGATTTCTTTAGCTTATGAATTTTATAGTATTTTTTTATGTAAAATATTATTAAGTTTATTATTAATATAGTTTATTTTACAATTGCTCCGCATTGCAACGGCCCGGACGATGTTATGAAACCTACTTAGGCTAAGAATTACAATAGTACCTAACGATTTTAACAATAACAATTGTCAATACAACTAGTAGTGTTTATCGATTTATTTTGCGCAATAAAAAATAGTTTTCTATCAGTTGCAATCCGTTTCCAAGACAATAGAAGTCATAGATTTGTATAACAAAAATAAATATTGCTTTGATGTGTTTTTCAGGGAGAAGCGGGACTAGGTTTGTATTAAAAAGAAGTCGAAATTTCCTTATTAACCAACAATGTATTTTAGCATGATTTTTTTTCATAATTGATCATGTTGATGAGTGGATTGTTCCATTGAAACATTTTGTCTCAATGATTTTCTTACCAAAAATAAAACAATAATATTTTAAATATTTTGGCTTTTCTGCTTAAACATTCCTTTTGGGAATAATTTGCTGAAATAAATCAGTAATAAACTTCCGTTTTACAGCAAATTGTCATAATCTGCCATATATATAATCTTTATAGGGTTGGGGCAAATCATAGAAGTCAATCGATTATTATCTGTGGGGTGATTTTGTACCTAAATCGACAATCGAATCGCTTTGCTTAATGTCTAATTCCTCTATGATATATAGACTCATACAAGCAAGTGTCACATTTATGTAGATTTGAGGTTAACTTGCTGTGCCGGTTATTGTTATAGTTATTCGTGTTTTAAATTCTGTTTTTGAACAATGCCGGGTCCTAAAAGTAAACCGTAAAAAGTAATAGTTTAGTAGTTACAAAATTTTCTAAATATCCCTACCGGTCTTTAGCGGTTGTTACAGGTTGTTGTTTGTTTGCTTTTCTTTTTTTTTCTTTTCAGAACACTTTAATGATTAACTCTCTATTTAATTGTAAACTTTCTAATTTTTTTATTGTACGCAGTTATTTAATGTTCTGTTGTTAAGTATTATATATCTGTGAATGTTGTACTTGTTGTAGGGGATCAAATTATCATACACATTGTTCTTCATCATATATCTATTTAAATATACAAGATAAAAACTTAAACACATAAAACATTACAAAAACCCTCGCACTACAATTTCAAATTAACAATCAAAAACTCAATGCCAAACACCTTTGCTTTTTTACAACCTACCAGAGACAAAATTTCAACCTCTTCAACAGTACTTACCTTTAACTGGTTATGCATTAAGATTTGTTTCTACGTAATGTATCTATGTAAATGTAATATTGTAATAACTGTTGGTGAGTCATAATAAAAAAATATTAAAAAAGAAATAAACCTTATAGAGGAATATTGTTTTTGAGATAAGAATATTGTTTTTGTTAAAACAAGAAGTTTGTTTTAATTAATTACATAAGATTTTTATATATTTTTGTAAATCACTAATTGGTAGTTAATTGACAGGAAAATATTTTTCGTTTTGTTTTTAGTATAATTTTCCATTATATAAATAGTTAAGTACAATACAATTAAAACTAAAATATCAACATATAATTTAACTACTGCAAGAATATTATTTATGATAGTAATTAGTTAGTTTTCTTGTTCTTGAAAATAATTGATTATAAATTAATTTATAATCAAAATACAATTATGAGCCTAGGTACCTATGTACATACCTGCACCATAATGTTAATTTGATTTTATTTTGAAAACACTGGTGTATAATTACATAGTTTTATCAATAATAAATATTTTTAAAAATAAAAATACAAACCAAAAAATAATTTCCTTTTTACTTTAGTTAGTATAACTCTTTCAATACATTATAAACAAATAATATAAAAAATGAAAGAATTGAAACAGATAAAAATAGCATTTGTGTGTTAATTTTTTTTTTTACTATTAATGAGAAGGCGGAAAATAAATTGGCAAAAATTAAAAAAAAAACATTAACTCCTTGAGTTCAACCCAAGTTACGTGAATTTCAACTCGAGTTAAATCGAGTTGAAATTGTTGTTTTTGCCGTGTTGGCACATCACTACTATCTTCGGCGTTTGACAACTGACATTTCTTTATTGACGTGACAACGTCTATTAAATTGGTACGGCGTGGAGTCATTCTCGAAAACACCGTAACGGCCGAATCTGACGCCACACGGAGCCACGCACATTACTCATAATAATTAATTTATGTATAACTTCAGAAGCAGAAAATTTAAACAAACTATTAAATAAAAATATAAATGTTATACATTACTTTATTTTAAATAATTTCATTGCACCCAGAAAAAAATACCATGTAATAGACGTTGTCACGTTCAAATATCGGCAGTAGACGGAGTTCTACAGACAACCAATTTTTTTTTTTAGTACAATTGACTTCACAAACTTGGCGGTCATCAATTTGGCGCCTTTATTTTATGATAATATTTTGATATTTTTCACCTGCTTGCAGGATAAATATTTTGCAAAAATAAAAATAACACTTGACTATCGCATGTAAACGAACATTTTAAAAAATAGTAGAATAGTCTATTAAACGAGAACAGCGCAAGAAACTAATGCAAACCTTATTACTTACTATATAGTGTGCATTGCCTTGAAACTATAATAACCTAAAAGCAAACTTATTTTCTTGATTATTTCAACATTTCCATTATGAATCTTGACAGAAGTTGGTATCATTTATTATTACTATATTAAAAGCATTTTCATCGAGACACAAAAATAATAAAATCAGTACATTTGCCCATACTAAAATGGTCAACCTCCTTTCTTTACGATCTTTCCCTTTACCGTAGAAGCGTTAAAAATATGAAATTCGCAATACATTGATAGGAGCGCCTCTGACGCTCAGTGTCATGATTGTGTAGTGTTACAAAATATGGCGACTACGTTTTTCAATATAGAAATTAAGCTAATCTGGACTACTTAATTTCATAAATATTTTTAGAATTCTTTTAATGTGAGAAGTTTACCTGACCCCTTGATACAGTCTTGATACAGGTATTTGATACAGATAGAATAAAAATAACAAATTAAAAGACAACCTTAAATTGAAACATGTTTATTCAATACAACATTTGTCTTACAGGAACTTTACATTAAGTATATTACGAACTTGATATCGGGGTTTACCCCAATGCGAAGTTCAATTTCAGTCTTATACTCCTTGGAAGCAGCTTTGTGACGCAAATTAATATTACGATATTTCACTAATATTTGGATGATTTAACATCTATTAATACGTGATTACACGTAATTGGAACAGACTAGTAGTTTAAATTACCGAAAATAATATAACTATAATATATTTAAAAAGGAACCTGATATTTGAAGCCTAATGTGAGTCTTCTCGCCATAGAACTTCGTGGTGGAACTGAATGTTATGTACCATAATATTCAGTTCCACTTAGTATTTCACTATTGACATCTATCAAATACAGCTTCATACTTGGAATAGACTATAGCATTAAACAGTAGTTATTCTGCATTAGGTATTACAGTTTAAATCAAAGTCAATTTGGGCTTATTTTTATCTTCATGGTGGATGTGAACATCACTAATATTCGACTATTGCCAACTGTAGTAGTATTGGTACCTGAATTAACGATACTTATTACGGATACAATATTAATTGGGAACTTGATTGTATAGGATTCGATACATTTTGGTCAAAACAACAGCGGTGGAAAGGTGGAATCGCAAACGTCAACGCCAAATAGTGACAGCACATGTTCAAACTGCAATAAACAAATAAAATGCTATAATTTATATTCGAAATTATTTATAGTTATTATATTATAACTATTATTATATATAATTATTTTAGAAATAAATGTCCCGAATTAAAAGCAAAGAACACTATAAATGCTTTTAGTAGTACCACGTTTTCAGAGGAAGTTTTAGCACAGAAGACTGGTACATTGATTCGGACGCAAATGCGCACATGGCAGTAGATACACATTTTTTACTACAAACAAAACCGGTTTATGAAAACAAAGAAATAGTAGTTGGACACCAAATGCCTATTGTAAAGTGTTGGTGAAACACAGATTACATGAAGAATGTTTTGTACATATTTTCAATTTGTACAAAAAACCCACAACAAACTATCAGTTAGGCAGTTAATAACTTTGAAGAAGGAAATCTGTTTCATTTATATTATAATCAATAAAATGAGCTTGTTGGTGTCGCAAATTTACCAATGGTATGTACAAGTAAAATAGCAACTTTAAAAAAAATATTATACACTTGCATGTCACTACAGTTTTCCTAAATGGTTATCTTAAATGGTGAAAATGTATACATCCATGTCCCTCCTGATTTAGATTGTAAAGACTATTTAGATTAGATTTTGTAGATTGTAAATGGCTACTTAAAACATGCAATTTCTGGTATGAAGCAATCAGCCAGAGCTTGGAATATGAGAATAAATTATTGTTTATTGAAGTCCTACTTTGTTAGGTTAAAATTAAAACCATGTTTATATATATAAAAAAGGTGTGAAAAGGACTAGATTAAAAAAATTGTGCATCATATATTAAATAAATTTAATATGACAATTTGAATGGTGTCGATCCTCCCATCATCATCCTCTTGCCCATTTCCTATTAGGAATCGTCGCAGTAGATCTTTCTCTTCCATTCCTCTCTATCAGCTGTCAGTTCCATGCTTACTCCTTTCATTCTTTTATCATTCTTCACACAATCGATCCATCTTTTATTCGGCCTTCCTCTGCCCGTGTATCCCTCCACCTATATACATCAACCTGCACGACAAAGAGTTCGGGGGAAACGGCGCGTTCTCAGGGCGGCCTTGACGGTCGTGCCGCGTGCAGGCCCTGCAGGTGGCCCAGCATCTCGCCAGCACCAGGCAGCCCAAAAGACGCGGGTATCCAACCAAGAAACTCACTAAAACAGAAAATAAGAGCAACGCAAGTACCACAGCTGGACAAATTGTTAACACGCAAAATATTGGCGAAGACGCATGCAAATCAGTCACAAATTACGAAACAACAATAGACAAAAAAGAAGACGATAAGGGCTCGGTGAACCGCGATGCTAATGTTAATCAAGACAATAAAACTGGACAACCCGTGAAAGAAAGCAGCAAACCTGAGACAGGAAGCGATGTGCCCAAGAAGAGAGCTAATAAGCTCGGAAAACCGCGAACTCTGCCCACCAAGCAGCCCCCGAGGGCGTGCAAAAAGTGAACGCGCGTAACGGATTTCATCGCTATTTATGATTTCCGACAGCTATTTTCTTTTTGCACGATGTATATAATGTTGATTTTTTTACATGTATTATCTATTTAGTTTGTATCGTAGTCTGTATTCAGTGACGACCACCACACAATGCAGGTGTCACACAGAGACTATTAAGCTATAAATATCTCGATGTCTCAACATTGGTGCATATTGTTTGATATTAGGATATTATAAAAAATAATTAAGTCGAAGAAAAATGAAACGATAACATTAGGCGTTTCAACACATATATAAGTCGAATTTAGCCGTGTGGTGTCCGGCCTAGAATAGCACCACCCCATCTCCTCCCATGGGTGTCGTAAAAGGCGACAGAGGGTCCGAAACACTAGATGACGGGCAGCAGCGTCATCATGAATTGTTATCGTATTTCAAGTAACTTCAATGTCATCCTGAGTACTGGACATACTGCGTGCATCTGCTAGTGCTAATCAGTCGTAGCGGGACTCCGCTCCACTGGTAACTAGGACTGGTAGACGAGAGAGTGGGTTCGTATCCGCGCAAATGCTTACCCACTAAAATATATTCCCGCGCTGATGACCCCTGGCTACTTAACCTGGATTTTGAGTGCAAGTCCTGCGGCGATGGGGACCGGTGGTGGGGACTGAGCTGGTGGTGCTTGGTTTCTAGCTGGATTCCTGCACGTACGGCGGTTGGGTGGTGATGGTCGCTCCGGAACTCAATTTGGGGCGAGGGATCTGGTTCGGCAGCTCACCCGATGACAGAGCAGCCCTATTTAGGGATCGCACTGCTTTCCCCGATATGGGGAGCGGCTTAGAAAAGGTGGCTTAAACAAAGCTCGTCCCAACTTAACCCAGGTGTCAAACCGCGGTCATCTGGTCACCAACATAAGCGGTCGAAAGAAATCATTTGCATTCCTTAATATAGCTGCTTGGAACGTAAGAACATTGTTAGACAATGACAACAACCTCTGTCCTGAAAGAAAAACTGCACTTATAGCGCGTGAATTATCCCGATATAATATTGACATTGCTGCAATTAGTGAAACACACCTGACGGATAGTGGTCAGCTCTGTGAGGAATTGGGTGGATACACGTACTACTGGATGGGCAAGCCTTCAAGTGAACGATCTGCTAGTGGTGTTGGTTTTGCAATCCGCAATAATATCGTTGGTTCATTGATTGAGCCTCCGAAGGGTATAAATGACAGACTTATAACTCTGAAACTCCACATGGCGCCCCGAAAATTTTTACATCTTGTGAGCGTGTATGCACCTACGATGACAGCATCTGAGGACGACAAGCTTCATTTTTATGAAAATCTGAGCAAAGTTTTGCGGAGTATACCGGCCGGTGATAAACTGATTCTGCTCGGCGACTTCAATGCGCGTATTGGTACTGATTGCATCGCCTGGAAAAATGTATTGGGTAAGCACGAAGTGGGCAAGTGTAATACCAATGGTGCGGCACTGCTTACTCTATGTGCTGAATTCAACCTTAGTGTCACGAATACGTTCTTCAGGTTACCCGATAAGTATAAGACTTCCTGGATGCATCCTCGTTCCCGGCATTGGCATCTTCTCGATTACATCATAGTTCGCAGGCAAGACCTGAAAGATGTACTCATCACGAGAGCTATGCGTGGTGCTCAGGGCTGGTCTGATCATCATCTTATTAGATCCAAGATGAAGCTCATATACAAACCCCGCGTAGAATGGAACATAGGGTGCCGGCCCGGCTTGCTTTCGCGAAACTAATACACAATAAAGACACCAGACAGGAGTTGGATGCTGGGTTTGAGGCTGCGGTGTCCACTGCTGACGACAACCTGGCAACAGATGCCAAATGGCAGAATTATGCAGACATCCTCCATAGAGTGG
The DNA here is from genome assembly GCA_036419045.1 of Scirpophaga incertulas. Taxonomy (NCBI): domain Eukaryota; kingdom Metazoa; phylum Arthropoda; class Insecta; order Lepidoptera; family Crambidae; genus Scirpophaga; species Scirpophaga incertulas. The sequence goes on from CM071626.1 coordinate 38,328,708, forward strand.
CTCAGCAGGTTGTAGGTAAACCACAAAAGAAAAACCAAGACTGGTTCGATGAATCTGATTCGGAAATACGGCGGTTTGTTGAGCGTTCTCGTCTAGCCTTGGGAGGTGCAATCGACGCAAGACACCGCGGCTCTATTCAGCGAGATCTCAAAGTTAAGATCCGAGGAGTAAAGGACAGCTGGTGGCGCCATAAGGCCGAAGAACTGCAATGGCTTGCTGACACTAGTCAAACCGCAAAGTTTTTTGAGGGGCTGAAATGTGTTTACGGCCCACGCACCAGGAAGACTTCCCCAGTTTACTCTCGTGATAAGACCAAGCGGCTGAATGACCCTGCGGAGGTTCTCCTAAGGTGGACTGAACACTTTAATGAGGTGCTTAATCCGGGTGGTCTGGGAGCAGATTTGTCCTACATCGGCTCGCTGGAAAACTTGCCGATTGTGACAAGCTTGGATGATCCTCCAACATTGGCGGAGTTCAATACTGCGTTACTCCGTTTGAAAAACGGTAAATCACCCGGCTCGGACAGTCTTCCTTCTGAAATTTTTAAATATAGCGGACCGAATATCAAGTCCAGACTGTTCGATCTCATGAATGCGATCTGGGACGTTGAGTCTGTTCCACAAGACTGGAAAGATGCTTCAATTAGCAAACTATATAAGGGAAAGGGAGACCTCTCAGATTGTGGTTCTTTCAGAGGCATCGCCTTGCTTTCTACGGCTGGTAAAATATTAGCGCATATCATCAACAGGCGCCTTTGTACTTTGGCTGAAGGTCTTCTTCCTGAGACCCAATGTGGGTTTCGACCCAATAGAGGTACGGTTGATGCCATTTTTGTTGTAAGGCAGCTCCAAGAAAAGAGTTTTGAACAAAACCGTGACCTCTATCTTTGTTTTGTGAACTTAGAAAAGGCCTTTGATCGCGTGCCTCGAGCTGCTCTGTGGGCGGTTTTAGAGAAATGTGGCTGTCTCACAAAGTTTCAACTCAACTTGGTACGCCAATTCTACGAGGGTATGAAGGCCCGTGTACGTCATGAGTACAAATTCACAGACGAGTTGTGTTATGGCTCCGACCCTTTTCGCTATCTACTTTACTGCAGTTATGAACGACTAGCTGTTAAAAAAAGTAATAACCATATTTTTATAAACGTCCGTCTGGACAAGAGCGTGTTTGACCTCACACGATTGAAGGCCAAACGTAAGGTTCACTCTGTTCCGGTTACGGAAATTTTATATGCCGATGATGTTTGCCTCATGGCTGATAGCCTGGACAACTTGCAAACTTATCTCGACAACTTAGACCATTCTTGTCGCAAATTCGGATTGGTAATCAGTGCTTCGAAAACGCAAGTTCTGAAACAACCTTCAAGGGGAAAACTGCGAATGAAAATGCTGTTTACCTCAACGGAAAACCTCTGGATGAGGTTGGAACCTTCAGGTATTTGGGGTCTCTCGTGAGAAGCGATAATCGTCTCGAATCTGAAATCTCATCAAGAATTGCAAAAGCTGCTGCGGCCTTTGGTGGACTGAGTCAACGAGTTTGGAAATCACACGAACTGAAGCTTAGCACAAAACTCGCCGTATACAGAGCAATTGTCCTACCGGTACTGCCTCGGAGACCTGGTGCCTTTACAAGGCTGACAACAGGGGCCTTGATACTTTCCACATGAAATGTCTTCGAGCAATTCTTCGGGTGAAATGGCAGGATCGTGTGCCAAACTCAGAGATTTTACGTCGGGCTAAAATGACAGGTATGGAGTCTTTTGATGAGAAATCAACTACGCTGGTGTGGACACCTTGGGCGTATGGAGTCCTTCAGGTTGCCAAAGAAAGTATTCTATTCTGAGCTTGCCTCAGGTAAACGCAAACCTGGAGGACAGTATCTACGCTACAGGGATGTTTTAAAACGTCATCTAACTGCAATTAGCATGTCTAGTGAGTCGTGGGAGGAGCTTGCTACTAAGAGGACTGAATGGCGTACTGCAGTTAAAACGGGTCTAGAAGACTTTGAGTCCACTCATCTTGAGGAGCTTGACTCAAAACGCCAGCACCAGAAAAGTCGTCCCAAGCTCTCTTAGGATTATACATACGACTCCAATGGGAATTTATACTGCGCCTCTTGCAATCGGACTTTCAAGTCCAAGTTTGGATTTGCAAGTCACGCTTGCGCTCATGCAAGAAGAGACCAGGGAATGTCTTAGTTGACAGTGGGTCGCCGTCGACGGATACGTCTGGGAGGACATCATCATCATCCCTCCACCTTCATATTCAACATTCGTTTTGTGACATGACTTTCATCCCTCCGCATCACATGTCCAAACCATGCTAATCTACTTCCTCTCACTTTTTCTACCACTGGCGCTACTTTCAGGCTTCCTCTTACATACTCATTCTTTATCTTATCCATCACACATCCATGGAAACATTCTCATTTCATTCGTATGCAATCTATTTCCGGTGTCGATACCCATTGAGAATAATTTAAAGATAAATAATTAAAATTAATGTATTTAAGTGTCCTAACTGGCCCAGATATTTCTTACAGTGTAAGTATATTGAGTCAATTTAATAATTGTTATTCACTCACACATTAGAAAAATGCAAAATGAATTTTACGATATTTAAGCAAAACTAAATCTTATAGGCTTACTTGTGGGATGATTGTACTTTAGAGGGTATTGTTTTATGCAGACTGAGCCTCAAATACTTTAGATAGGAAATATTATACAAGTTTTACTTCAACCTTTCAGGATCTGTTATCTTGTATTAATGTAAAAAACAGCCTACTACAGCTTTGTCCAGTGCAGAAGCTGGATAATATGGTGATAACTGACGCTTGTAAAGACGCTATATATTAAAAAAAATTGTTGAATGAGTTTATAGATTTTTGTACAATAACCTTTTGTTTTTATACAAAAACCTTGTACAATATAATCAGGGGTGACACTTGCCGTTGCGGGGGTATCCCGTGTACGTTTCGTGCCCCTTGTGACGGATTATCAGCCTTCCTCTCCCGAGGAAAAAAAAAGCTAAGAAGTAGCCAGAAAATCTATTGTTCCATAAAAGAATCAAGTACATTAATGTGCGTCACTTCTTTGTTAGAGAAACAGTCATTAACAAACTTGTAAAGATAGTTTTTTTGTCATCATCTGAAATGCCAGCAGACCTGTTTACAAAAGGCAGTTGTGCAAGCATTAATAAATTAGGTATGCGTGGTATTTTGATAAGTATTAAAATGAATATAAAAATATTTGTTTACATACTACCAACGCATCTGTTGGGAACTATTTGTGTTACTGCATACCTATCTATTATCTATGAATTTACTTGGTATAAAATTTAGTCTTCAACTATCCAACGTGTTCCATTATGGATATCCTGTATATGTTGGTTCTTGGAGCAGCTTAAACCAGCTATATTTGATAACCCATATGTAAAAATGTCCTTATAACATAAGAATCGTTATCAAATCTAGTACGTATATTCGGTTTATATGTCGTAGCCAACTGGTTAAAATAGCCGTTCACTCAAACAGCTAGCCCTTTGACTGAACAACGTCATTCAATCACACAGCTATACTTCGTTTAGCCGACTTGTTGATGGTAACGTTCAATATTACAGCTAGACGACGCTTAGCCAACTGGTTAAATGGCAAATTAACTAAGGTTACCATTAGTTTAGTACTTAATTTGAGAGAATAGGAAGACTTTTTGTAATTGCTTCAGAAGTTATTCTTGAATTAAGTTTAAGAGGTGACCAAAAGTTTGATGAAATAAGTAACAATGAAAAACAAATTATTAATCATATATAATCGTTTATTGCACCAAGCAAAAAATTACAAACTTAAAAATGTATGAAGCAAGAATCGTTTCATAATCCCGTAATTTCTCCTCGAAATTTGTTTAAATTTTGATTCACTCGTAAGTGATTTCAATTTCTGTGCCTTTAATAACACGTGTAACGTATATTTACTACTTACTTTCCGAAAAATATCTTGAAACAATCACAAACCACGGCTGTTTGACGACATATTGAGAACAAAACGCACCTAGCGCTGCGGTGGTGAGCGCTGAACTAATTAAATTAGACGGCGGTTTTAGAAACAGCTGTAGTGTTGAATATTTTGAGCGACTCAAATATTCAATTAATAAGCTAGACTGTAACACTTTTTTTTTCACTCATCGGGAGTACCGTTAGACACATTTTTTTTCTTCTTTTGGTTATATTAATGAACATTTAAAATTTATTTGTCACACGCGTTAGGTTTACGTTATTCGTCACTTTGACACTGACAGTTATAATGAGATTATAATAGTTTCTCTTGATCGTGGCGCATAGACAAACAGTTTAGTTGGGCAACCGGGTATAGCCGGGTGTAGTCTACAAAGATAGTTTTTTCATCAGTAATCTTGAATACCCACTCAGGATTATTATTTTTTATATATGTTCTTCGTATGGTTGAATGGCGTTGTTCAGTTAAAGGGCTAGCTGTTTGATTGAACGGCTATTTTAACACACTGTATCGTACAAAATTCTTAGGATAACAAGTATAGCACCTAGTTGGCACACCTTGCAGGAATTGTAGCGTCGCAGATTAAGTTATCTCCCCCAACGCTCGATCAATGACTTCGCGTCGTCGTATGCTCCGAAGAACACGAACCCGCCCAGCATGAAGGAGGCGAGCCGCGGCGCCGCACCTGCGACCAACCACACCACATCATCACTAAACAACACCACACCATCATTCATATATTTTGTTTTTGGTTAGGGCATCAAACGAGCAAACTGATCACGTAATTTATTTATTTATTAACACTTCATGTACAATGTGTACAAAGGCGGACTCAATGCCTATGGCATTTTCTAACAATCAACCCTTAGGTGGTGCAGAAAGTAAAGTGGTAGATGTACCCATGATATATATATATATATATATATATATATATATATATATATATATATATATATTATATATATATATATATATATAATATATATATATATATATATATATATATATATATATATATATAATAAAAGTAATTATTTTAAATCCAAATACAGAAATAATTAATAATAATAAACTAATACATATGACGATATCATAAATAGATAAAATTTAATGATAATAAACTAAGAAATATGCCACATCATAATAAACTCTTCTGATATATATATTTCCGCAATTTATTTTTGAAACTCAATCTAAAGATAAAGATAAAAAAAAGATAAAAATAGTTTATTCAGAAAGTGGGTAGGTATTACAAATATTACTTAATGCTAGATTTAAAACTAGAAGAGACTCCATCCACTCTCTAAGCCACAGCTTGCTGTCACACGTATTCAAAGCCTCCCGCACTAGGCTTAGCCCGTATCGTGGGAGACTTGAACGAACCGTTAACAATTCAAATTTTGAGCAGTGTTATCTAAAATACATGAATAACTTATTGCTACTATTAATTGCATTACAAAGTATAAATCAATTTATCATTACATATTTTTTTAATATTAATATTTTGTATCTGATGATGTGTAGATGTGTATGTGTGTATTTGTATGTGGGTGAGTGAGTGTGTTTGCGCGCGCTCGCGTATTCCCTAACTGAAATATGTGTGATATTGTCTGCTGGTAGACTTTTTAATTTCAAGAGGTAAAGCATTCCATAGTAGAATGGATTGAACCACAAAGGAAGCGTGAATTGTTTCGGAATGGTGAGACAGACATTTCAGAAGCAAATTGGATGATGATCGGAGAGACTTATCATGAGAAGCACATAAATACTGAAAATTGGGATTCAAATAGCTGGGTGTGTTGGGACCATTGAGAATGGAATAGAGAGCATTCAATCTTCTAACATATTTACGCTGCTGAATAGGCATCCAGTTCAGTAATGGTAAGTCATAACCGCTGCCCATAGACACCCGCAACACCAGAGAAGTAACAGATGCGTGGCTATAATGGAATAAAGCTGAGATACATTCATGGCTCTACCTAAGCCTCCCCCGAAGTTTTCCGTTCGAGTTTGCTCTATGAACAAAATGTTGTATCTTGTTCGTGTAGTGTAAAACGTATGGTATGAATCCTAAGCAATGAAAAGAATGTAATGAGCAATCCAATCAAAATGAACTTTATTGAAATATGACTTTATAGAAAGCTCTTTTGAATCATGCAATTTTTTTTTCCTACCACCCTATTCAGTACGTATTTTTTAGCTGATAAAAAGAATAAGCGTAAGAACCTTATCAGCTCTATCAAAAGTAATAATAACATTTACAGTAAATTATATCGTTATCATACAACGTATGATCTGTTCAACGAGCTTATATTTGACTTCAGTGCAAGCAGCGGTCTACGCGGAAAAAATTAATGAAAGTTAATGATTTGAAATTAAGTTTCCGAAATGCTATATTGCGGTTTCAAATGTAAGATAGACAATGTATTTACTGTACTGTGGCTTTACATCTTATGTCGCCAGGTAATAGGTAATATTAATAAATAATAAGAGCTATAGATTTAATACAATTCCCATAAAAAAATAAATACATTGTAAACGACTACAGCCATTTCAGTATTACTGTTTGTTAATATACACACATCAAAAAAATCTACACAATACTTATGAAATGTTAATTCAAATCATTATAATGTATATTTTATATTTATTGATCGATATACACGCAGGCCATGCTCGAACGTCCATGGCGTAGCTCTTCGACTTTCACAGGTACGTGTAACAGCCTTTTTTTTTTTTTTGTTCCCCTGAGGAAAATGCATTAAATTGCATACCCCGGCTGTGGCGAGCCGGGGTTATGTGGGGCTAAAAACCTCAGGGATGGCCTTCCTCAGGCATGTAGGGAGCCCCCGGGAACACAAAGGCCACTTCCGGGAACCCCCAGCCTCCGCTCCCCTCTCTAGAGGGGAGCCCTCCTCGGGGGAAGCTACCACCTCCCCCGGTCCCCTCCACCGACGACGCCCCCCGGCCACGGAAGGGGCGTGGTCCATCCCGGGTCGCCGTAGCGGTCGCGACTTCCTCGCGCCCGCCGGCGACCCGCGGCGGCGCCGCAGCTGTGCTACCGAGCCCGGCGCCGCCTCCTTCGAGCGGGATCGGCCATCTCCCGACCCCGCTCGGCGGCCTCCTTCTGGAGCATTACTGCTTCACAGAAGGAGGCCACAGCCCTCCAACCTCCCTCGTCCGCCAGCATGCGCCGCAATCAATGCCGGCGGAGACAGATCTCGCCCGATCTCTGCGACCAAGACTCGGCACTCGGAGGCCCACGCGGGGCACTCCGCCAGCGTGTGCTGGGCCGAGTCGAGGTCGGATGCGCAGTGGTGACAATGTGTCGATCCCTCCCGTCCTATTCGACACAGATACTCACCGAAGTAGCCGTGCCCGGTGAGTATCTGAGTCAATCGGTAGGTGACCTCCTCCTTCCCGTTGAGCCAAGCTTCGAGGTACGGGAGTACGGCACCGACGGCCCGCTGGCGCGCGCAAATCCGTAATTCGAGCTGCGCACGCCAGGCCGCCACAATCCGTCGGTGCCACTCCCGCTTAGGCACTTCGTGCGCGGGTTCCAGGGCGCTCCCCCCATCGCCCCCCGGTCGACACGCCGCGACGCATACGTCGCCGCGTACATGTCGGCCAGGATGTCGAATGACGTGTAACAGCCTAGACTGAATAAATGATTTTGAATTGAATTTGTACAATCTCGTTTTGAACAACTTGGGGGCCAGTAAGATTTACAGACGAGTTCATAAGCGTTTACCATATCTCGAGCGACTATCATCTGATACTTTCCGTGAGTTATATAAATAATCTGCGCGAGCCTCTCACGACCACGAACACGACGCTGTGAGCGTACTCTTAAAAACGATATTCGATATATCGTGGACTTCGTCGTGTCGTATCTTACTCTTAGTTACTAATGAAACATCATACTACACAACCCTTGTGTTATTTTCGTGATTTTTATAACACCCCTTCCACCCCTTTAAAGCTTCACGTGATTAATAGACAACCCCATACCACCTGGTGCAGATCCTCAGTTGCCACAGATGTATCGGCAGCTATCTGCACTGAATTGGTGAGATGACCTCCCAAAGGCTATCATTGCGAGGCAGTCGTAGACCCCGCCCAGCACACGCTTGAGGCGTGCCCCACTTTAACTAAGCGGCGTGGTGAAATAATCGCAATAATTAGTAATAACCTCTAACTCCACAAAGTATCTGCGCTATATTAAGGGATAGGAGGTCGTGGCAATCCAAAATTCTTCTGCGTTATGACGGATAAATTGGAGTCACTGGAGCAGCGGAGGGACTTTGGAGCCCTTTGTGTGTTCTATCTGCTCTTCAACGGGGAGTACTCGATGAACTGTTTACTGGGTAACAGCGGCACCATTCTATCACCTTACCACTCGACGCCGCAATAGACTTCACCCTTTCTGCCTGGATCCGTTCCCGTCCAGTACGGTGCGTTTCCAGCGATCATTTCTTCCACGGACATGTAAGCTGAGGAATGATCATCCTATTGTGATGTTTCTCATTTTTTTTTGTTCCCCTGAGGAAAATGCATTAAGTTGCATACCCCGGCTGCGGCGAGCCGGCGGTTATGTGGGGCTCTCCTCCCCAGAAGGGGGAGGCCTACCCACTAAAAACCTCAGCGATGGCCATCCTCAGGCATGTAGGGAGCCCCCGGAAACGCCAAGCTACTTCCGGGATCCCCCAGCCACCGCTCTCCTGCCGATACAGGGGAGCCCACCTCGGAGGAGGCTATAATACCTGCCCCGATCGCGGTGTTTCCCCTGCGCTATGACATGTCCCTCTTCAAACGAGGATTAAAGAGAGTAATCTTATCTCGGTAGGTGCGGGCTTTGGCTGGCACTAGTCTCCCAATGATAGGCAGAAAGCCCGACATAATTTCGCGTCTCTCTCGAGGCGCGAGGTATGCGGTTGTAACAGTGCAGCTGTTACATGCCTTATGTTGCCTATGGTTAATACTCATTGTCTATGATATTAGGAACCTTGGCCGGTTTTATTTCTTTCGCATATCAAAATCAAAAATTTATTATTCAAATAGGATTTTACAATCACTTTTGAATATCTAAGATGCTACGCCATTGGTTCACAAGTCTACGGCGGGAGACCTTGTATTGGACAAATTTTTTTTTCTCCCTGTTTCATTACAGAGTCGTCAGTTGGAAGCCGGCTTCAGATACACAGTCGGAACCCAACCTCCGATACAAATTAAAACAATTAACAAATATATATTTCCGTCACAAGAGTCATATCGTATTAAACAAATCAGATACGTATATGTCCGGTACAAAACAAAAATATCATTTATTAAAGAATCATTAAAATTATATATCGCAAACTTTACATCCAAGCATTTTTATCATTCAAGAAATTATTGACCTTGTAATACCCTTTTTTCATTAGAATATTTTTAATATGTGCTTTAAATTTATGAAACGGTAAAGCAGTAATATTTTTTGGAAGTGTGTTATAAAAAGTTACACATTTCCCTAAGAACGAACCTCTAGTTTTTTGAAGCCTGTATGTTGGAACGGCAGCTTATTTTTATTTCTCGTGTTTAAATGATGAATTTAAAAATTTGTATTAAATGTATCGTAGTTCTTATAAACATATATTAAATTTTCATAAATATATTGACACGCTAATGTCATTATATTTATTTCCTTAAATAAATCTCCGAGTGATTCTCTTTGTTTTATATTATGGATAGCTCGAATCGCTCTTTTTTGGAGCACGAAAATACTTTCAATATTCGCCGCAGAAGTATGCCATACGTCATGATACTATGAAAATAACTGAAATAGACTAATCTTGCCGTTTCAACGTTAGTCTGTTGTCGTACTTTATATATAGCAAATGAAAGATATATAGAATACTAGCTGGCCCAACAGACGTTGTCCTGTCAAATGTCTCAAATGTCAAATGTCTCAAATGTCACGTTGTCTCAAATGTTTTTAAATAAATAATTTAGCTGAAAAACAATATCTATATGACCGTATTGTGAATCTAAACCATCCTCAAGCCCCCTGGAATACACACAAAAAATTTCATCAAAATTGGTCCAGTCGTTTAGGAGGAGTTCAGTCACATACACACGCACACAAGAAATATATATATTAAGATATAGCTCAAAAACGCTCCATACTAAAAATACTGCAATCGTGACGTCATAACTATGTAAACTCGCCTAATTTGTATGAGCGTATAAACAAATTTTATAATAACTTTGTTATTTGTACGTTTATAGGTATACTTTCTATATTAAAAAAATGTTACATTTAATGTGAGAATGTTAGAAATGTGTTCATTTCATTAGAATTACGTAAATAATAATTGCTCATTTTTTAGAAATCTAATAACAATATAAATTAATAATTAAACTGAAATTTCTATGTTGACATACTTTCATGAGATATAAATTGCTCAAATCAGATAATTATAGTATAAAAACGGCCATCATCAGTTGTAGTCGTCTACCCTATTGTTGTCCGTAAATCTGTCCTCTTTATAAAAGTCACTGTAAATAATTAACTTATTACTGTAAATAATTAATTTACAAGTGTAATATATTTTTTTGGGTGTGCAAAATCTATATGTTTTAATGAGGCTATCCACCAGACACTAACAAACATATTAAATGCGCCCTGAGAATCGAGTTATTGTGACCCAGAAAAAGGTGTTACAATGGTAGTTACCTGTTTTTTTTTTTTGAGGCGGAGGAAAATTCCTAATCCGAGGAGAGATCTTATTCCCCGGCGTACTATCCCTCCTCCAGGGGAAGGGAGGAGGGGGAGTGTGGGGCTCGCACCCACTAAAAACTCCGCCGTGTTCCATCTCCCCACTTCGCCGGAGGTCGCGGGGACTCCGATTGGTATTGCATCGGCGCGACTCCGGCAATGGTGGTCCTTTGGGCCTCGCCTCTCTTTATGAAGAGCGCACGGGAACACCTAGCGCACGCCTCTTCAGGCCGTTAGTGTAGACAGTGGGTTCCCCAGCCACTGTCCCGGCTCGCTAATATTTCTTTTTAGTTTATTGCGGAGGGAGTCGGCGAATATAAGCCGCCCTTCTCCCAGTCCTTCTCCGGCGGATATCTGAGTCAGCAGTTGCTTCGCGAGCCCTTTCCGCTGACAATGGTAGTTACCTGCGAACAGTCCCCTAAGCCCCGCTTCGATGTAGACAGCAGTGAGAACTTCGGGTAGTCGTAACGACCGTGCGGCGCGACCCTCCGCCAGCATGATACGAGTCTTGGCTACATCCAGAGGGGTGGTTACCACACCTGCCAATCCCCCCGCTACAGACCCGCACGCCGCGCTCTGTTAAGGACATCCCAACTAATATTATAAATGCGAAAGTAACGTTTGTCTGTCTGTTACGCTTTCCCGCTTAAACCTCGCAACCGATTTTGATGAAATTTGGTACAGATAATCTTTAGATCCTGAGACAGAACATACTACTATTTTTTATTTCGAAAAAAAGGGATGAAGGGCTTGATATAGAGGTTGAAAGTTTGTATGGGATTTCTAAATTTTAAAAGATAAAACCATGAAACTATATTTAAGCACTTGATAAGAAATCATTAGTTCTAGCATTTTTGAGATTTCGACCAGCTATGGGGTGAAATGAGAGTTGAAAGTTAGTATGCAAGTATATTTTTGTACACAACGTGAGGCTGGCCCCTGTAAGTGTCTCTTAGACATAAGGGACCAGGATTGACAAAAACTAATTTCACGCGGGCGAAGCCGCGGGCGGAAGCTAGTATTTATATATTTTACACGAGAAAAACATAAATAATTTTTCAAGTTATATTTTACGTGCCGGTTCCCAAAAGAGAGATATTTTTCTCTCTCTTTTCGAAAAAAAGGTAAAACACTTTTTCATTTTTTTAATATTGTTTCGGCAATAGGAATCCACGCATACCGAGCTTAATTTATTCCTATACTAATGTACTATTTATTTAAATAAATATTTTTTGATTCGCTATGACGGCACTTTCAGTGTTAACGACTCCTGGACCATACGCTGAAAGCGTTCACTATTAATGAGAGATAAAGCGTATTTATGAAATTCAATGGATATCAATATATTAGTTAATCTTATACGACGTGTGTCAAACACAAAAATAGTACATTACTGCAGCGGCCAGCAATAGAGGCATTGATGGACGAACGTGTAAGTACATGTGGGCCGAGGCGAAGCCGAGCCACACATACGTAACTCCATCAATGCCTAGTTGTGGCCAAGGCTTGTATACTACTTTTCTCAAATAATGCACGGAAATTAAAACTTTCAAACTCAATGACCAACAATGAACAAAATTTTGCACGCGCCAAAGGATAAGGATTCGTTGCTTTTTTTTTTCATTATAAAACAAGTTCTTTTTTGCAAGCCAGTTCGATATTTAAATAAAACTCTGATAAGTTGCCCCCTTGGTTTGCCATTTTTCGGAGCAACAAATCGTTCCATTTTTAAAATACACGATAGATATGAATTTACATGTATATTTATTTGGCCGCTAAAACACGACAGCTATGGATTTTCATACATTTTTTGCCGGCCGCTGCTCGCATATATTTAGCCAGTGCAGCAATTTCGATTTATCTCGAAGAAGGTTGTCAAAATAATGCTCAAATTTCCAAGCATGTTTGAGAAATAAATATTAATATGATGATCTGTTTATCGGTTTGACATCCCAACTAAAATTATAAACGCGAAAGTTTATAAGTGTGGATGGACGTTTGTTATAAAGTTTATAAGTGTGGATGGACGTTTGTTATAAAGTTTATAAGTGCGGATGGACGTTTGTTATAAAGTTTATAAGTGTGGATGGAGGTTTGTTATAAAGTTTATAAGTGCGGATGGACGTTTGTTATAAAGTTTATAAGTGTGGATGGACGTTTGTTATAAAGTTTATAAGTGTGGATGGACGTTTATTATAAAGTTTATAAGTGTGGATGGACGTTTGTTATAAAGTTTATAAGTGTGGATGGACGTTTGTTATAAAGTTTATAAGTGCGGATGGACGTTTGTTATAAAGTTTATAAGTGTGGATGGACGTTTGTTATAAAGTTTGTAAGTGTGGATGGACGTTTGTTATAACGTTTATACGTGTGGATGGACGTTTGTTATAAAGTTTATAAGTGTGGATGGACGTTTGTTATAAAGTTTATAAGTGCGGATGGACGTTTGTTATAAAGTTTATAAGTGTGGATGGATGTTTGTTATCCTTCACGTAAAAACTACCCAATGGATTGTAATGAAACTTTACAATAATACAGCTTATACATAAATCAGAATAACACATAGGCTATAATTTATACGGATATCGTGTGAATTGTCCAAATATACAACGATTAGGTTCAAGTAAGTAAGAAAAATATACCATCCACGAGCCATTCTGGTGTATGCTGCCAAAGCCAATACGCCAAAATACTAAAGCTGCGCACACGAAATCGTGGGCACCAGCTAGTAATAATGACAATAACGACTGTTTTGTAGTAACGATCAACACTGTTGTGTTATTTTCCTATAACTGTTATTGTAAACTGTTGTCTGTTATCCTGTTATATTGCTGTTTTGACAAATGTTGTTGAGTGCGATTGATATTGTTATTATAGCTAGTTATTCTTAACAATGAACTTTCCTTCTACTTTTTCAGGCTTAGTACTGTCAGAATATTAGGCAGTAATTTAAATAACTTAAAACTCAAATAAATTAATACATCAATATAATATTCTGGTGTATTTAAAAGTTCATTGATCTGTACATAATTTGTTGAATACATTCAATATTTACATTATTTACATGCAATATCCTTCCATTTTTATTTATTTATAATATCTACTCTAATTATTTATTAGTTACTTCAAAAGTACACGACACTAATTATTGCAACAAATAGGTAATTTATTTTTACACGCTTTTTATTGACTTACTCTGTCCGTTTGTTTGTTTGTCATGATCAAATCTTGTAATCGATTTTTCGACCACTTCTACTGCTCCAATCGAGCTCAATTTTTTTTTACATGTGTATTCTAGATGACAATACAATATTCAATCACTTTCGAATCAAAAATACATAATTATGTTGTAATAAATTAAAAACTTTTAATATGAGAATTGGTTCAATGAAGCAAACAGATAGAATTTGATATAATGCATATGTTTAATTCTAATACTACATTTTCTGAACAATTATGTACATTTCTTTATGTTTGTTATAATAATCACGAGACTAAAAAGTAGTAAATAAAAAAAAATTTAAAAAATCTTTTTAAAAAACACGCTTTTTACGCAAAGACTAAAAAACGTTTGAAAAAACTTTTGTTTGTTATAAAGACTAAAAAACATTTGATCTAAAAAGTAGTAAATAAAAAAAAATTAAAAAAAACTTTTTATAAAAACACGCTTTTATTAAAAAGACTAAAAACCGATCTAAAAACTTGAAAATAAAAATAAAGTCACGCTTTTAGAAAATTTGGGTACATATCAAGAAAAATTTCTGATGACAAAAAGAAATGTAACTCAAAAATTTGTCTATAAAATTTAGCAAATTAGTCCAAGAACTCAATGACTATAAAAGCGTGGGGTGTAAATGTTAAGACCATTAAATGAGTAATGTTTAATTTTGAACACCCCACGCTTTTATAGTCATTGAGTTCTTGGACTAATTTGCTAAATTTTATAGACAAATTTTTGAGTTACATTTCTTTTTGTCATCAGAAATTTTTCTTGATATGTACCCAAATTTTCTAAAAGCGTGACTTTATTTTTATTTTCAAGTTTTTAGATCGGTTTTTAGTCTTTTTAATAAAAGCGTGTTTTTATAAAAAGTTTTTTTTAATTTTTTTCATACGCGATCACACAACGGCAAATCGAAACACGACACTAATTATTGCAACGATCACACACCTGCAAATAAAGCGTAACTAAAAAAATGACAACAGTTTAGGCACCAGCAATTAAGCCAGCAACAGTTTACGTAATTGTTATTTCAAATCACACTGTAAATCTAAATGATTCTAATTGCCATACGCGCGAAGGTACAAAATTGTGAATTTGGTATTAGCAAAATTACTATAAGAAATAAACAAATAGGAACTCTATTTCCTTGTGAGAAAGGTTAATATTATAAGAATAAGCAGTCAGGCAACAGAGCGAGCGCCTACGCCTACGCAACGGTTTCAAGTGGCGTCAACAACAATGCGACTAGGCGATTCTTTTGTCAACAGCAACAGCAGGATAACAGTATAAGCCATTGTTAAATAATGTGTTATTCGTTACGGGAAAATATTTCATTATATTATCTGTTATTGAAATAACGACCATTACTACCAGCTAGTATTGCGATAAGGAAATAACCGAGCTAAGCACACAGCCCATGCAACTCACGTGAAGACCAGAGATCTGCCCGTCATTGTGCGCACGCACGCGATCCTTCAGTAGCTCCCACACCGGCAGCTCGATAAAGCTGAACGGTAAATCCCGCGCGACAGTTGACAAGAACCCGCGGTACACACCTCTCCTCACGCCCTCCGTTTTGTACGCCTTGAACATTATCACCAATCCGTTTTATCCTTTTAACGATCTCCAATAATTTAATGGCACAGAACATGTGTCAGACATATGCACCTGTTTGGTTCATAATTTTAAATGAATTAACTAAAAAAATATTATGGGTGTCGACTGCTAACATAGAAAGTATATATGTTCTTCAAAAAAGAGCAGTCCGCGCTATTTATAATTTACGAGCAAGGGATTCTCTTAGAGATTTATTTAAAGAGATCAATAGAATGACTTTAGCGGGCCAGTATATTTATGAAAATTTGATTTATGTGTACAAAAATTGTAACACATTTCATACAAATTTTCAAATGCATAATTTAAACACAAAAAAATAAAAATAAACTTGTCGTTCCAACGTACAGGCTACAAAAAAGTTTAGCTCGTTTATGGGCAAATGTATAAATTTTTATAACAAGATTCCACATAGTGTAGCCGAATTGCCTTTTCATAAGTTCAAGGTACATGTTAAAAAGACGCTAATGAGTAAGGGCTATTACAAAGTCAATGATTATTTAAATGATGCCAATGCTTGATGTTGATTTGAGGATACATTCTAACGTGTAAATATTTGTTTTCCCTTATAAATTGTAAACACATATGTACATTGTATTATAACGACATAATTTATTATAAATGTTGTTATTACTTTTGATAAAGCTGATAAGTTTCTTGTACCCATTCTTCTTATCAGCTAAAAAATACGCCCTGTATGGGTGGTAGGAAAAAAAAATTTGCACGATTCAAAAGAGCTTTCTAGTCATCTATATAAATAAAAATGAATTGTTGTTCGTTAGTCTGCTTAAACTCGAGAACGGCTGGGCCGATTGAGCTGATTTTGGTTTTAAAATGTTTGTCGTAGTCCAGGGTAGGTCTAAATGGTGAGCAAATAAGGAAAAATTGCAAGTAAGATAGAGTAAGACGACAATTTCATTTTCCCATATAAAAGTTGATCACTTACTTTCTGTCAAATATTTGACGGTATTACAAATACCGTCAAATGTTCCACTCGAATTGAAGAACGCATTAAAACAAGACTTTTGAATCGACAACATAATATCAACTTTGCTTATAACATCGTGTATTTAAATTTCAAAATATAAAAATAATTAATGTGTTGACATATTTGATGGGTGCCAACCTATTGTCTATGGTAAAATGTCACTTGAAATGTAAACGCCTCTTTGCTGTGCACCTATACTATAATTCTTTAATATTCCTAAAAATCTAAAAGCAACAAATTTCAATAAAATTAAAAAAGTATTGTGTCGAGTGTTTGTGACTTACTAAATATGCCTCCAATAATTAGGCGGTACGAAGTTCACCGGGTCAGCTAGTATTTGAATAAAGTTAATTTTGATTGGATTGCTCATTACATTCTTTTCATTGCTTAGGATTCATACCATACGTTTTACACTACACGAACAAGATACAACATTTTGTTCATAGAGCAAACTCGAACGGAAAACTTCGGGGCAGGCTTAGGTAGAGCCATGAATGTATCTCAGCTTTATTCCATTATAGCCACGCATCTGTTACTCCTCTGGTGTTGCGGGTGTCTATGGGCAGCGGTTATGACTTACCATTACTGAACTGGATGCCTATTCAGCAGCGTAGATATGTTAGAATATTGAATGCTCTCTATTCCATTCTCAATGGTCCCAACACACCAAGTCATATTTGAATAAAAAAAACGATCTCCAATAATTTAATGGCACAGAACACGTGTCAGGCATATGCACGTGTACACGTAATAATTTTAAATGAATTAAGCACTTAAGGTTTTGCTCTAAATGAAGTGGGGCACTGCCACCGCCGTCTTAAACTCAGCTGGGGCCCTTGAGCACACAAGAATTGGAGGCCCTTTTGAAAAGTAAAAACCGCGGATTATACTAACATTTTCAAAATAAGTTTGTTATGCTCGCTACATAAGTTATGTCCATGCCTGTCCAGATAATGTCTATTCACTCTTGCCTTGAAAAGGCCCAGATTGTATTTATCAGGGAAAATATCCGGCGGGAGGGAATTCCACTCCTTTGCTGTGCGCATTATGAACGTAGAAGCGAAACGCTTGGTGCGTATAGGTGGTATATCAACAACAGAAGGGTGGAAGCCCAACCGCCTTCTAGTTCCCCTGAGGTGGAATGGGGATGCTGGAATCAATTTGTGCAATTCCATCGCACATTCTCCGAAATGCATCCGATAAAAGATGGCCATAGAGGCTACCTTGCGTCGGTGATCGAGGCTCTGCAGTTTAGCCTCTACTAGACCTGAGTCACCAATGACCTTCCTAGCACGTTTCTCGATTAAGTCCAAGGCAGCCAGTTGATATTTGGCAGAACCGTCCTAAAGATGACAGCAGTATTCCATACACGATCGGACTTGAGCTTGGTAAAGGTTTAGAAGCTGCCCTGATGTGAAATACCGCCTAACTTTGGAGAGGACACCAAGTTTCTTAGATGCAATCCTGCCAAGGACTCAATTTATTGTCCAAACTTTAAGTAGGAAGCGATGTCCAATAGTCTGAAAATAGCCTGAAAATATTGTTGAAAATTTGAGAGAAAGAGACTTTCCTGATATGATCACGTAATTAAGAAGAGGGAACGGTCATGTTATTAAGAACGTTATGGAAATGAAAGTGGATGGGTTGAGGAAGACTGAAGAAAAGATGTATGGACCGTGTGAATGATGATATGTTTAAGAAGGGAATCAAATCAAATCAAAATAATATTTATTCAACATAGACCTTTACAGGCACTTATTGACGTCAAAACAAACAAAACAAAAAAAAAGCTTAAAAAAACTAAAACCTTGTGCGTACGTACGAACAAGCAAAAAAAATATTGACTCTACACCTATGTGTGAGTGTTGAAATAGCGAGCGATAGCATCCAGACGATTTCATGACCACCTTACTTACTTAAAGTCAAGATATCATCACCCTTTGACAAGGTTAATACGATTTTCCAAGCAAAATGAATTGGCATCACCGACCATATTATACATTACTCTCCCTATCAAATTTTGTTTGAATGTAACAGACAGTGCAGTTATATTAATGTTTTATTAACATTTAATGTGACAATTGGGAAGATGCAATATTTTTATTTTTGTGCTCATTTTAAAGAACTCCACGTAGAATAGACCACAATTATATTAAAAAATGATAAGACTGTATATTACTGAAAAAAAATCGGTTTAAAATGTCAATTTAAATTTTCGCGCGAAAACGGACCCATAGTTCGTATGACGTCACTCCTGTCTGTCACTGTCACTGGCTCACTGATTGTACTGCGCGTGTCATTGCTGGCTTTAGTTGTTTTAGCATTTATCTCGACTTTCAAAATATTATTTTGTAAAAATTTACAATTTAATACATCAACATCACGTGATCATAACTATGCCATTGATACTCCGAAAAAAAACCGTATGGACATATATATTGTGCCAATGTGTCTATCTACTTCAAATAAGTTTCCTAAAACTGAGAAAAATGTGGTTTCAAGCGGCGAAGAGGAAGGACATTTATTCCCCAAAGACTAAATTCGATGCTGTGAAGACCACTTTGACGTAAGTTGGTGGATATATTTATTGTAAACTTAGTTAATCTGCTTGTACACAAAAGAAACAGTTACCTACCTAACACTTACCCAAACTTTTCAATGTCTTTTTGTTTATATATTTCTTCACTTCTACACCCTTTCATTTACCCTTTCATTTCTACAAAAAATGTCCCAACCATGTCAACATTAACTTTTGGCAGAGTACTAGAATCTGCTTTGGCAAACCCAACTTTAATTTTTATTAAAAAAAACGCAATTGATATTGGTTTAATTGTTCACTTTTAATACAACTTATAACCGCAAATAAGTTGTCATAACAGGAGTGACGTCACTGAACTGATTGGTGTTTTAAATCCGTTCCGTTTCACGTTACTTTTGATTCGTAATTATTGTTAAAAAACAATATTATTTTAAATATAAACCTTGCAGTGGCCCGACCTTTATATTTTTTTAGTATTTTAATAACAAAATTTTCATAAATATTATAATTGCATGTTCCCCATTATTTTCAGATACGTTCCATGTGAGCTTACAGCGGCTATACTACTCTGAGCGTTAGTCTGATAGTTGCTCCGATCGGGAAATCGCGTTAAAATCTACAAATAATAGTCATTCTGAACGCTAGCTATCGGTATGAACATTGATTATCATTCTAAATGTACTAGCATAAATCAAACAAACCATTTGTCGCTGTTTCCACATAAAAAGCTTTACTTCTGTATTATTTTCGTTAGCTGTCACAATTACTTAATAATAAGTAAAAATGAGATTGATAATCAAGTCGTTTGACAGGCCGCCCGCTTGCCGTAAACGATAAAAAATGGCGACGTCATTGAAGTAACCCACAACGTCAGGTGATACGAGACGACTTTTAAAGTGAGTGGTTAACGTTATGCCCTCGTATCTTCACTTACCTCCATTAGAATCCTTATGCTGCTCCGATGCTTCTCACCAACATATGTTTGCTTCCTCTGCTTAGCTATCTCTGTGGGTACTCGAATAACGCACGCTATCTGTAAATGGAAACACAAAGTCTCTTTAAATATAATAATAATAAATAAATTTATTTGTCTTTACATAATTACATTATTTTTAATTTTAACATTGTGATTTTTCGTATAGACAAAACAGTTTATAACTCAGTAGTTGCCGACTAGCGACAATCTCTGTTATTATGTCGCAACCTTTCACAATTTATTGTTAAAAAGCAATGTTAGAAGTATAACACCAATTATAACCAAAAAAAGAAAAATAAAAACAAAGTAAATACTAATAATAAAATAGGCGCTCCATCAGTCCATCAATGCTATATTACCAAGGATTACCGCATAAGCAGCCATTCACGGCATTTATTTAGAAAACACTTTAGCGAAAATAAGCAATAACTACTCATAGCGCTGTGTATACAAAATCTCAATAAATGTAAAAAAAAGTCTCACACGCGTAATAACTCTTCTTCGGAACTTTATTCATTCAGAACATTAATTTGTTAAGAAAGTATCTATATTCATAGTTTTAACATTTTTTTTTTACTTTGTCAATTGAATGCACTTTTATCTTGAATCGTTGA
Organism: Scirpophaga incertulas; assembly: GCA_036419045.1. Lineage (NCBI taxonomy): Eukaryota > Metazoa > Arthropoda > Insecta > Lepidoptera > Crambidae > Scirpophaga > Scirpophaga incertulas. The sequence goes on from CM071626.1 coordinate 38,349,427, forward strand.
TAAAACAACGGCCATTGCCATCTATTCCCCTCGTTACAGGATTCAACTATGGCTCCACGTACAAGTAGAGACTTGAACGTGGAGCCATAATTGAATCCTTACGCTGCCTGTATACCGTTTGAGACAAAAATTAAATACCTCGGTGTGGTGCTAGACCCTTGATGGAAATTTAAGAAGCACTTTAAGCTCCTTGCTTCGCGGCTCGAGTCCTCCCAAATATGGGAGGTCCGAACTCTACGTGCTGTGTATCACAGAATAGAGCTCCAGTCTGGGCGGAATGCTGCCGGGCGGAATAAGCCTCCCACCGCAGGATCCCATCGGGGCTCCGCGTCAGAGTGGAGGGGGTTCACATACCGGTCGAGGCACACCTCAAATACCTCGGCATGGTCCTGGACCCACGATGGAGATTCGACGAGCATTTTAAGCTCCTCGCTCCACAGCTGATTGCCGCTGCAGCCGCACTCGGACGGGTCCTCCCCGACGTAGGAGGACCAGGATCGGCGTGCCGTCGACGTTACCCTTTGCAGTTCACGAAGTGATAACTGCAAAGGGTAACGTAATCGTGAACCGAGCCGGCATGGTACAGGTACTGACCGGGCACAGATGTTTTAGTCACTACCTGCATAAGATCGCCTGTCAGAAGGAAACGCCACAATGTTACCAGTGCGACGTTCCCGACGATACCTCGCACATTACTAGAGTACTTGGCATGGCGATCCCATCGTAGGGAGCTATGTGCTGCGGTGGACGGCGGTGAACTCTCACTGTCAATTATTATAAAGAAGATGCTGACTAGTGAGTCAGTTGCCACGTTTTGCGAAAATGTTATTTCGCAGAAGGAGGAAATGAAGAGGAAGCGGGAAATCGATTCTCACGCCGCTTCAGACTTATGCAAGCCGTCTTCTATGACCAACCTAGAAGTGGCCTGCGCTCTAAAGTGGTTCCTGATGAGTGTATCCATATGCCCTAACGTCTGGAAATTACCTGTATGTGCAGGATAATCCAACACAGGCGCTAAAATTCGGCGCTATTTTGTGAGCTGTCCTGATGTGCTTCGGACTAATTTAGTTTTCCAGTATTCTATTCAAAGGATAAAATGGACATCGAGGTAGTTTAGTACACCCTGCACTAAATGGGGAGAGTCCTAAATACGCCTGCTGACTAGCCATCGACAGGTATGGTGCGTAACCAGCATTCCACCTCGTAAATAATAAAAAAGAAGGCAGTAACTGAACTGTTTATGAACGATGGTAGGCCATTCTTTCACCACTGATAGTTCAACTAGCATACATACCACCTCACCGATACTGGCAGCGAACATGTGTACGAAGGGTGCGTACTGAGTGGCCACAAGCGGCTGCATTAGCCCTTTAGTAGTCTCGTACGACAGAAAAAACAACGCCGACGTCGGCATAGAGGTAGACGCTACTGTCGCGAGCCCTGGAAACAGTTTAGTTGTTTTGTTACTTAACAGAGAACAAGAAATCTCTAAATATCATCATCACTAGATGATAATGTAAGAAAGATGAGAGATGTGTCGATCGATATAACTATTAGTTCTATTGAAGATCTTAATATTGTATGTCGCTGACCCAGACGCTGATCTCAATGTCGAGCGATCGTTTTTTTAAAGAGACACCTACTGGAAGATCGTATATCGATACTGAATATTGATCGTATACTGGAATATTCGGTTGCCTTCTAATTGTCACCATCAAACTATATTCTGCTTCTTTGTTAGTGGCATGAGATATCTCTGATTGGCGCGGAATACCTACTCCATATGCAGGACCGAGATATCCCCGAGGTCGTATACATCAGTGTTTCCATAACCTAGTCAAGCAGTGATGCTGCTCTCCTCGGCGTGTCTTCCTCCTCGTCTGATGAGGGGGAGGGCGCGTCGACGATTGATGCTCTCCAGTCTCCAGCCAAGGCGTCCCTGAGGGGCATTGTCTGGTTTTTGGTCAGTAGGCCGCGCGCCTAGAACGGGATGCTTAGATAGTTCGGCCATGTTGAAAGAATGTATGAAGGAAGATTAACGAAAGAGATACACAAGGTAAGAATGATAGGAGGAATCGGTGCAGGTCGACCTAGGCGGACATATCTCGATCAAATCGAAGATGTCTTAAAGAAATGCCGGGTCAAGAGTACTCGCAACCGACGAGCATGCATGAAGACGCTCATGAAAGTGGAGGAAGCAAGAGAAGTGTGCCAGGATCGGAGCAAGTGGAGAGAGGTTGTCTCTGCCTACCCCATTGGGAACAAGGCGTGACATATATGTATGTATGTATGTAGGCCGCGCTCTTGGCTGGCACTCAGCCTACCGGCTCCGACACAACCCCGCGGTTTTCCCGAGCCGCAGGGTATGCGTAACACTTTTTCCAGACTTTAATAAAACAAAAAAAGGACCGAGATGCCCCAGGGGTGTATTTGTGATACAGCCAGCTCTCTTAAACGGGTAACAGATCCGGGAGCGGCGAATACTTAGGCTGTTTCGTGACTGCGGGGTGGAGAGCGGAGATGTTTCTGAATCTGAGGTGTTTAGCTTTGACATCGGAGCAAGGAGTTGCGTAGGCGGTAAGCTTTCGTCTTGTGGCCGTGGTTACTCAGTGGCGATTTAATACAAGCCATTGCAGAAGTATTTTGGTATGGTCATATGTGTGTTTGAAGAATTAATAAGTCAACATTATATGACGAGTTTATTACAGAATCAGTACCTTTGTAAACTCCCCTGAAGCCCCCAGCTTTGTGAAAGCCCTGCTCACTTTGCAAACGGGTCTTCAACGTGTCCAAAGGATATAATGCAACATCCACAGATATACCAGCTAGTGCACCAGCCTTTAAAAATAAAAATATAAGCTAAATATCAACCAGTAGTTTCCCTTATGCGAATCGTTTCTATTGTAGTGCCTTTTAAAAGTAATTGGTAAGATACATAAACGGGTGTTTTAAAATACAAATTAGCTTTTGTCTGCGCATTTCGTTTTACCTAGACTTTCGTCAATTTCGTTATATTTGCATTCATCACCAAAATCTTTCTTATCTTTATTCCCGTCCCGACAACAATCTCCATCAACCATAAACTTCACACCGTATCCACTGATATTAGTAAGTAATTAGTAATTGACGAGTTCATTCAAATATGTAATTTACGTGTTCTTGTGAACTAAAACTTGCATTTAACATGTCCGCTACAGTATAAATTTTAAATCCCCAAACCATGGAGACATTTTTAATTTTCAAAATTGTATTTACGTGCATCTTGAAAAATGTGTAACTGAGTTACAAATTTAAAATTGCCAATAAAATTATTTATAGGAAAATAAATTCTGTATAGGAACTATCTAGCGAATGCCAGTACCATAACATTTGATAGAAAAGCTTTCTACCAAGTTTGACTCCTAGCTAATTTCAAAAATGCTATTTTTTGTATTTCATCCTAATTAATTACCTGCGTCCTTACTTATCACTATTTCAAAATATAGTTATTTTGGAATATCCAACCACTTTTGAACTTGCGACATTAGTCAGTCATTCACGAGCCTTCTTATATAAATTAAGATACCATAAGTTATTATCAAATGAATAGATATATATTTCCACTGCGTAGAGATAAAAACACGAATTTTTAGACATGACTAGCTATGTAAATTTTAATAATTTTACAATTTTGTAGAATAAATCGCCATATACAAAAATCATTCTTTAAAACGGTCGCTTTAAAATGTGTGGTTGATAAATTAATATTATAGCAAACACATTAAAATGCAAATATCCTTGCACATAAAACATTATAATTAAAGACAACCCCTCCTTGCACATAAAACATTATAATTAAAGACAAACATATAGAACGTATAATTAGTTATCCCAAAACCTTCGCAACAAAAAGAAAGTAAATATCTTTTAATTATATAATAATAAATTATAATGTAATTATTAAATACGTAATAAATATATACAAGATAATTAAAAATACATAAAATATTCTTAGCTAGAAACTGTTAACACACGCTTTTTTGCCTTTTCTTCAAGATAACAACAAATAACCTCTCGCGATGTACATTATTACAAAAATATTTTCCAATAATAAGAAATAAATATATACAAGATAAATAAAAATACATAAAATATATTTTCGTAGCTAGATATTTTATAACAAGCGCTATTTTAGTATTTTCTAAAAGATAACTTCAAATGAGCTCTCGCGATGCACTGCCAATCTATTTCATACCTTTCAAACCTTTTCATTATTTTCAAATAAAGCAAACTTTCAGATTTGACTCGCTTGAAAAGACTTATTAATCGTGTAATCCCGCTTTAAATTAGGTTATAAAACTTTTATATTAAAAATCAGCACAAGGATGGGTAATTTATCGGGGGAGGTATTGTAGCCTCCCTCGAGGAGGGCTCCCCTTTATCGGCAGGGGAGCGGAGGCTGGGAGTTCCCGGAAGTCGCTTAGCGTTCCCGGGGGCTCCCTACATGCCTGAGAAAGGCCATCCCTGAGGTTTTTAGTGGGTAGGCCTCCCCCTTCTGGGGAGGAGAGCCCCACATAACCGGAGGCTCGCCGCAGCTGGAGTATGCAATTTAATGCATTTTCGTCAGTGGAACAAAAAAAAATGATTTAGCGATGCAAACATTTGTAACAAGTAACAAATACTAACAATTCCTAGTTTAAGCATATGCCATGACATACGTAAGTCGATAATATAAGACATTTTAATTTAATATGAAAATATCTGAAACACTGTGAAAAACACACTATAGACAATAGTCTAGTTACAGTGGAAAAAATTACTCAATCCTTATAACTTACAAAATACAGAGTATTTTTCTTTCTCTAATTAATACAGAAACTTATTACAGAAACCATCTAGTGAAAGCATGAACTAGTTTTATAAATTTACCATAGATGTTATAATCAATGCAGTTGGAACTCCAGGTAACATTTTCGTCAGTCGTATACATTTTATTTATGTATACACAACTATATATCTAACAGATACTCTTCTCATATAAAATGTTTATATCGCGTAATCCCAACTAATATTATAAATGCGAAAGTAACTCTGTCTGTCTGTCTGTCTGTTACGCTTTCCCGCTTAAACCTCGCAACCGATTTTTACAATCTTTAGACCCTCAGACGTTGAAAAGAAGTTGAAAATTGAAAGTTTGTAGGGGATTTCTTAATTTTAAAAGATAAAACCATGAAACTTTATATTTAAGTACTTGATAAGAAATCATTAAACATTTGTTCCAGCATTTTTGAGATTTCGATCAGCTAGGGGGTGAAATAAGGGTTGAAAGTTAGTATGCAAGCTCGACAAATATCACGTCATAAGAAACAAAATATCGTTTGTTCTAGCATTTTGAAATTTTTACCAGTGTGGGGGTGAAGTAGGGGTTGAATTGAAGATAAGACCATGAATTTTGGTACCTTAAACATAAGGGACCAGGAGTGACAAAAACTAATTTCACGCGGGCGAAGCCGCAGGTGGAAGGTAGTAATTATTAAATGCATTTGCCAGATATATTTTGTAGACAACATATATACTATATAATACATCATTGTTAGGTACATAATTCACAAATGTCGTCCATAAAAGTCGCTAAGTTGGAATGACGGTGACAGGGTTTAGTTCGCTTAGATAACTTTTGTTCAAACAAAATTAAAGATTATATTGATTCCCAGGTAATAAAGAAAAACCAATTACCATAAGACAAGGAGTCTATTTTAAATTTCGCCAATATTAGCACAACATATTTCGCTGATAACGTAATATGTATTTCATCATCATAATGAAAATTGAAAAGAGGGACAAAATAGACCTTCAGACTTGGGATGATTTCCAAATTTCTGATTAGGTGCAGTCATTTCTTTTTCTCTTACACGTATGCACGTATGAAGCTCTTTAGCTCGTTGTGTCCTCTCCTTTTATATATGTTTGACTTCAATAAGTGTAAGACTTATGATGAATAAATATTACTTTAATTACAGATTTAGACGGCACGTTTAGCGCAGTGGTCGAGTCGAGCTTCTACGCAACGGGTCGCGGGTTCGATTCCCGCACGGGACATATATTTTGTATGACCACGCCCATTAATGACAATACAAATGTTACACTTGAAAAATGTTATGTTTTGTCCGTAAAACTTCATAGACCACTAATTCTGAATCGAACCTCCGACCCCTTAATTAGCAGGTTAGTGCTGACATTGCTATGCGTCGCGCCCATTAATGACAATACAAATGTTACACTTGACAAATGTTATTTTTTGTCCGTAAAACTTCATAGACCACTAATTCTGATTCGAACCTCCGACCCCTTAATTAGCAGGTTAGTGTTGACATCGCTATGCGTCGCGCCCATTAATGACAATACAAATGTTACACTTGACAAATGTTATTTTTTGTCCGTAAAACTTCATAGACCACTAATTCTGAATCGAACCTCCGACCCCTTAATTAGCAGGTTAGTGCTGACATCGCTATGCGTCGCGCCCATTAATGACAATATAAATGTTACACTTGACAAATGTTATTTTTTGTCCGTAAAACTTCATAGACCACTAATTCTGATTCGAACCTCCGACCCCTTAATTAGCAGGTTAGTGCTGACATCGCTATGTGTCGCGCCCATTAATGACAATATAAATGTTACACTTGACAAATGTTATTTTTTGTCCGTAAAACTTCATAGACCACTAATTCTGATTCGAACCTCCGACCCCTTAATTAGCAGGTTAGTGTTGACATCGCTATGCGTCGCGCCCATTAATGACAATACAAATGTTACACTTGACAAATGTTATTTTTTGTCCGTAAAACTTCATAGACCACTAATTCTAAATCGAACCTCCGACCCCTTAATTAGCAGGTTAGTGCTGACATCGCTATGCGTTACGCCCATTAATGACAATGCAAATGTTACACTTGAAAAATGTTAGTTTTTGTCTGTAAATGGTAAAGTGGTATCTTTCTATCGCTTTGCCTTCCATTAATTAATGCTCCATACTGATACAGTACCACAACAGTAACATATTGTCGCAATAATCAACATATTCGAAGGATAAAATTGTTAAAAAATATATTATATTGAAACAAGATCAGAGATGTAACAAGTATTCGAATTCGCGAATAATCACATATAAGAAATATGACATTCTTACTCGCATTCGCAAATTCTATTCGAATGTTTTTTCAAGAAAAAATAAATATTGCAAACTTTAAACCTCTAATGTCACAGTCTTGCAACTAAATATAATTACAATTTAATTTTCTTATATGAATTGTAATCAGACTTCACTTTAACATTTGGTAATGGTTTGGTATTATTTGGTATTAACTTTCAATTATAACTTAACAAACAAAAAATATAAATACATGAACTGGTAGATAAAGCGTGGCAAATTGAAACGTGAATAACTGGAATTCGCGTATATCGACGGTAGATATTCGTGCCCTCAGTTGCATCGGCGAATTCCTAAAAATTTATATTCGTTACATCTTTGGTACATATGAATGATTGAATGAATGAATAGATACATATCCCACTAGTGCATCGCAACTGAGGCCATTCAGTGTTCGGACAATCGGTGTCCATTAAAATTAGTCGCATAGCTATAGCAATAATAAAAATGTATATAAATATATGTATGTATGTGTATGTAAATAAATAAAATAAATGTTTAAATAAAGTAAATATTCGCGTCCATGCCGTACTTTCTGTACAATCTATTTTATTCACAAAAAATCTTGTGAAACATTAAAAGTATGAACGCGCCATTTTTTAAAAATCGCATAGTATCGATATGCATCTATAAAAAAACGAAATTGCTTGATAACTAAGTAATATGTGGCTAAGCAAGCTGAGAACCTCGCATAACATTACTCAAACTAATGAAAGTAGAACTATTCTTCCACTGTGTGTAGAAATAATTTCATAGACCTATAGTCTATCTGTCACCTGTCAAACAAGGCATTTTTTCCCAGATTAGGGCCCCTAAGGTAAATTTCTTTATGTATCTACTTAGAAGACATGTCAATTAATAAAAATGATCACACATGTGAGCACACTACTAATATCTGCCAAAAATTGCTCGACAAAAGTTGTAGTTAATAATTTTTTACTAATAGTTTTTAACTTTGAAGTGCTTTTAAAAAAATAAATCTATGGAACTTGTTCTGCAAATAATTTGAAAAACTTCTACGTCTCTTCAGCTACATAAAATGGTATAACATGTATTAAGCATATTACTAAAATATTAAAATAATGTTATTTGAATAGGCCTAAGTGGTAGTATTATAATGAATACATAATCAAATTCAATATCACATAAAATTATTCATAAAGTGCTCAAACTTTGGTAAAGTGAGAAATTAGAGAGATCTTTTAAAAAATCAGTTTACTTACCAGAAAAGGAGCTATCCATGACGATTTTTTGTGATTAATACTTGGCGAGTCTGTTTCCATATTTGTTCACTTTATTGTATCTTGACACAAATAAAAGAATTTACTTTCATAGAAATTTTTCAACAAAAATACATTTTCCCAGTGTCACGTCAGCGTTAAATAGCCAAAAGTATCTAATAAATAAAACTCAGTGTTTAAATGGGCGCTTGAAACCTGAAAGAAAGGAAAAATATTGTTGGTGCTTAAATGTATATTATTATTAACTAGCACTCCGTCCCGGCTTCGCACGGGCATTAAACAAACATTTCAAAAGTTATATTTTTTGACACACAGACAAACACTCTTCCATACATACTTACTCGTTTTTCCGGGGGTCATTAAAAAAGAGTAAAATGAAAAACGCATGTAGGCGTTTTATTATTGTGGTGCCGTCAATGATATTTTATTTAATATCATTGGGTGCCGTCTAACCGAACGGCGTGAGCGGCGACCATGCGACATTTTTCATATAACTTACATTTTTAAACTTGTGATATCGTGTGAATGGAATGTCCAAATTGAATAATTCAAAAATTTATATAATGGTAGTGAAGGAGACTTAAATATGAAGTCACTTATTTTGATAAGGATTAATTCCAAAGTATACATAAATTAAAGATAGGTAGCATTTAGACATATTTTAAATAATGAAAATAATGTTTGTGATTTATTAATTAGACATATTTTATGCTGTTTCGATCATTTCGTTTTCGCAGCGCACGCGATTAAAGAGTTTTTTTGGTATTTTTTCACACCTTTTTCACAATAATGTAAGTTATTGGAGTTTTAGTACTGATACCTAACTTTTTTAAAAATTTTGTATAGTCTATGTCGGTGAACATAGGCTATATTAAAGTGTAGCTTCCCAACAGTGAAAGAATTTTTAAAATCGGTCAACTAGTTTCGGAGCCTATTAAGTGCAAAAACAAAAAAGCAATGAAATCTTTCCTCTTTATAATATTAGTAGGTATATAGATATTGTAAAGCTGAAGAGCTTGTCTGTTTGATTGAAATCGCTAATCTCAGAAAGTAAATAGTTAGGATTTATTTTTTTGTGTTGGATAGTGCATTTATCGAGAAAGGCTATAGGCGATAAGCAAAAATTTTGCGCTGCATAAACGGTTAAAGTTAAATAAAAATCATGTATAAGTAATAATCCTGTATAAATCACATAATCTAAAAAAAAATATTAAGATAGATTTACTATAGTTAAAACTAAGAAACAAGTATTAAGATTGATTCACTATAACCATTTATTACGGCACGGGTGGGCAAGTGCGGCTCTTCTTCTATTTATGTGTGGCTCCCGCAAATTTTTTCTACTACCAAAAATTGGCCAAAAGTATTCATTAATTAAATAGTATTAATAAATTGCATTATTTTTCTTTTTAATTCTAAAGCCACATTCTAAAATAACCAATTTATTGTACAATAAATTGTATCACATACTTGATTTAAACAATACTACAACAAAATAAAAAATACAAATTTATTGCACAATAATGCATAATGTAAAACTGACATTACTCGTTTTGTATTTGTTTTAATTTAACACATTTATAGTTTTTAAAATTATTATTCTTCTTGTCAACTTTGGAAATTAAAATCATGTAATTAAACATAAATATATAAACATAATTATTTGTTTTTATTCGAGCAGATTATAAAGACCCCCCCCCCCCTAAAATTTTAATATCTAAAATTTGACTCTCTTTAATTCAACCTTGTATTATGGTAATGAAATTAGTTTGAAATTGACACAATATGCGATGAATTTAACTGATCACTAATATTTCATTGTGAACAAAGTTGTCCTTCACATCATTTGGTTTCAATTAACATCTTGGCTTGGGAGATATCATAGTAAATACTTTCCGACAAAAAAAATAGGCAAGTTTACTTGATGCGCAAGCTGGTAGCTCTGCAAGGCACTATGCTAAAGGATGGTATGGGCATCGGATGGGCAAAAGGGAATATAGTTTATTTAGAAAAGTTTCCTGACAAGAGCAGTCAAAAGCTTCAGACAAATCATTTTGTGATTTGTTTCCATTATTTTATGTTTCCAACCAGAAAAAATAATATGTGAGAACTGCAATGACTGCATACGTAGCAGGTAAACCCTCAGTGAATTCAAACTGATTAATATTGAAAAATTTATTCGATTTATGATGTACTGATTCAACAAATATTTTTCGAAAAGCGCTCATAAAATTAAAACAAATGTAATTTGAAAGGTTAATATTATCCAATTTTAGTACAGGTTAGTTCTGTAGGTCTAGGAATATCCTAATTATCTTGATCAAAACATTTATTGAAAATAAATGCAAGTTGTCCGGCAATTTCCATTATTAAAGATTGAAATGCCCTAAATGGCTTCAGTTTTATTGCTGCTGATCATTTCAAATGTTTTTAAGATATTATCAGTGTCTCTGGAACTAAATTTGAAACTATTGAGGCACTTCTCAATAGTTTCTTCAAGAGGGTGGTTGCCACATTGGGGCATGAGTTGAAATTACAGGTAATTTCTATTGATACCTGGAAGAAGTCTTCAATTGTATTGGTGATTGCAACATCTGATGCAATTGGGTTATTTACAATTTCTATTGAATATTACTCCATATTATTCTTAGATTTATTTATTTCCTGGTATCTACACTCTCCAGATTATTTTTAATTTATTCTAGATAAAGTAATCTTACTAGATATGAGTGTTTTTGTGCAGTTACACTTTAGTTGCTGTTACACACACTTTCTTAACACATTCCATGCTCCCCACTCAGGTCCAAGTGGGGCAGGGCCATATCTAGCGGCACCTCCCACTCGGATACAAGCAAGAGTCCCATTCATTTTGTAGTTGTCAGTAAGCCGATCCGAGTGTTTGGCACCCTGCATGCTGTGTGCCGATCACTCGGATCCAAAAAATGAGTATTTTTATTGAAATAATAATAATAACAATATACATTTATCCACATATTCAAACATACACATGTACTTAATCAAAATTAGCTTTAAAAAGTTTTGGTTCCCAGCTATTTTTTATTTATTTTGTAAGCAGCGAATGTGTTAAACATTTTAGAATAATTTCTAACATAATTTATGAATGTGAAATTACTTTTAAACCATATAATTCAAATAAGTTTCTATGGCTTAAGTGTTTGCCTGATGTAGTTAGCTCAGTCATGAAATTTCTTCTCTTTTTTACCTTAAAATTATTTTTTAAATATATTGTTCATTAATCTTTTACAATTTTAAAAACAATGAAATTTACAGAATATTTTGTCTATATAATTTGCACAGGTGTAACACCAGTCGATTCCGAAAATGGGCAATCTATAATTAAAGATTTGAAATAATTAATAAATCTACTGGAAGACCTTGAAAGATTTTATATATTTATGTTAGTTGGCAGAAAATATTTTTTTAGTTTTTTGTAACACTATCTGAAGTGCATCTTCTATAGCAGACTCAAATTTTGAGTAACCTCCTGAGGGGTATGTATACACATATAATAATATTATAATATGTGTAATAATAACGTAATTTTTTTATAATTGTCAAGTTCTACACTAGACAGCACAATGATACCTCTTAGCACCTTTTTCCTAGTGATCAGTCCCTTAAATATGTATACTAACTAATAATTCTTAATATTCATCCAGTGTTCAGTAACACATGATACATCTATATTATCACACTCTAATAATAAATTAAAGTGTAACCTTTAACATTACATAATTTACTAAAAATTCTTACATGAAATCCTGATGTGCAAATAAACAATTCACACAAAGGTATAACAAATACCTTCTTTAACTGCTTACCTGACAACGAACATGACAAAATCTTTGAAAATATAGGATATCAACTTTAAAATATTAATTTAAATATTATCATATCACTAACTCAAAAAATATATACAAACACTACTCTTCGATATATTACCCAAGTCCCGAATGTCATTCACAGATGTCATTTATCATTATATTTTAGTATGAAATGACAGATATTGCAGTTACATTGCTGCTCAAAGGACAAATGAAAATTATTATCACCGTAAGCGATTTAAAATCCATTGCTTGGTTTAAAGTTACAAAAATTTTTAAATTTTGATATCAACCAGCAATATATATTTTATAATATCATTTAAGGTGATAATAATTTTCACTTGTCATATAAGTAGCAATATAGTGCTTTTTGTCAACATTTATCTGTCGTTATACAAGAATAGTTTACTACGATCGAAACACAAATATCTTTCCACCACGGAACTAGAATATTTCTATTAACGTATATCAGTTCAATCTGTTTCGATATGCCTCTTATACAAAGTTATAATCATCCAATCTAGCTTAATCAATCCAAGAAGCTGAATCTTTATTTCCTGCGTGGGTTTGCCCTGACAATACTGTGGAACCCGAGACGAGCCGTGCGCGCCGCACTCCGAGAAAACCGCAAATCAGGAATGCCCCCCAGATATGGGGGGTACCGACTTCGGCCAGCGCAGGCCAAAACGGCGGGAAGGGTGCTCGTGGGCCTGCAGGTACTGCAGGGCTGTGAGGCCGCCCGCCCTTCGGGGCGGGGGCTGTGAGGAAGAAAACCTCATTAAAAAATAACCTCAGCGGGGCTTGCCTCCCGAGCAATGGCCGTTTATCGGCGTGGGTTGACCGGAGATGTCCGGCGGCCGCCCTTGTAGCGGCGCGGAGTGAGCGCTAGTCGCCATACGCCGGTGGGGTCGTGGTGGTCGTCCGCAAGGGTTCCCATGGCCTCGTCAGGGCGCGCACTCCTTCGGGATTGAGCTCTCACGTCCAAGCGTAGTTATAAAATTGATATTACCTAATGATATTGTTAATATTAATATTAAAAGTTAATTAGTAGATTGTGAAATAAGACTTATTTTGTAATTTTATTCTTTTATGTTAGTGCTTTTTGTGATGCCTTTCCACTTTCAAATTAGAGGAAAATAAAATGATTTTTCTGTCCTACTTAGTGACTATTATGATTTAAACAGACAGCAAATATTATTTGTTTGGAATCAACTGCTGAGTATAGCTAAATCTTACTAACATTTCTAAAAGATTATTGCACACATTGAAGTCGAAATATCAAGAAAACCATAGTATCATGTGGACTTTTTGGAAAAATAAAAAAACATGTGAAAGTAATAAAATATATTATAACATGGTTTTTAAATATCCATCTTACACTTCTCAGAACTTATTACAAAGTTAAATGAAAAATAGCCATGTATAAAAGTTTGACTTATTAATTATATAATAATAATTTACTTTTACTTATTAAAATAATAATTAAAAATAAATCTCACAGATTTATAAACTAATACAGAGTACATAATCTGTTTGCAGAACCACAGAACAATATTCATCAACATATCTATCTTTGGTTTGTGATCAATAAATATTACTCCTGTGATATTACTTCACTGTAGATTCTTGCATCCTTTTTGTTCCTGTTATATTGTTTTTATACGCCCAGTTGAACGTCATCTGCACATTGGTCTGTGATCTGCACGATCGGGAATTGTTGAAGTGAAAATATTATTTTGACTTGTTTCAATTGTCATTCATGTAAAATACAGTATATTTAGGTACCTAGTGATTTCACGTAAGTATTTTTGTTATATTTTTGCCAGTTTCTTATTTTCATTTCATTTGACTGTTTTATACTACATGTAGCAATGGTGGCTACTACTGGGAACAAGGAAATCCCAGACATGACTTGATTCTGGGTGGTTAATGAAATTGAGAAAAATCAATTGTTATCTTCTGTTGGGGTTGGGTATCTTTATTCAATGACACAGATAGCCTAGTTCTTGTTTCATAACACGATTTCACGTTAACGGAAGATAAAAAGAGAAAAAAACTTCAAACAAAAATGTATCAGTCAAAAAAAGCTTAGATTGGATATATAGCTTATGAATCTTCAGTTAATATGTGTAGACATATACACTACATTTTCAATGTTATCACAGTTGGCATTGTTTATCCTATAAACACAAAATATATGAGTCTGACTCTTGAGAATCACAGACATTTTGTGTTTCCCGAATATACAGAAATGCAGTGGAGATGTCTAATAGTATCTAGTTATTAATACCACAGTAGACATCAGTATACCAGTATATAGTAGATGATGCAGGTACAATTTTCAGAGCAGGTATAATTCAATTGGACAGTCTGAACTTATGGATTCTGCTTGGATTATATGCTGATATATATTAAATTCTACCTTGTCATGAAGCAATGCAGTAGTAGCAGCTCTGGAGTTAGGATGAGATCATTGACAATAAATTCCCAACATTGTGACCCAGCTGTAAGGATTAAATTCAAAATATTCATTATATACAAATAGATATTATATACTATAATGAGGAGTGGTGTAATGGTCAAGTCACCAGTGTTACAAATATGATTGTAGGTAGAAACAAAATTTTTGTCTCAAATATATCATATTTAAGGCAAGGCAAGGTCATTTAAAGTAATGGCAGAAAAAATATTTTATATGGTGAAACCTATATAATTTGTTGCTCACTATAAATGGATTACTCCCATTGCAGACTATTCTCTATTTTCATTTCTTTTTCCAAATTGTTCAGATTTTAGCAATGTTATACTTGTCTTCAACCACCCAATGTTGCTTTTATGATTACTTCTATTCGAGAATTTGAAATTAAAGTATTGACTTTATTGGTCCTTTTCCAAAGCTTTTGACATTGTTTCTTATCTTTGGATTCCATCCTTAGCTAATGTTTACATAAATAATGTAAACTTAATTTACAAATTAGTACTATAGTACTATTTTAATATATATTTATTTATTGTATTAAGATTGATGAAAGAACAGACAAATGTAATATATTCACCCATGAAAGAGTTTAGAGAGTATGAAAGTTCTGACATTTAAATCTATGATATATCTCGCTACAGCACTACATTTAAGGCAATTTAAGATAACTAAAAATGACATCTGTTGCCACTTTGGAAACTTAACCCTAGGTGGATTTTTGGAGTTCCTGATAATGTTTATTTTACAGATGACCTTCAACCAGAATTAATCTTGAAGCTTTACTATAATTAAAGTCAAAATTAAGAACATTCAGTTTATTTCATTTTACATTCCTTATCCTAGTGCAGCTTTTATCTCATTTGACTAAAATATTGATTTGTCTGTAGGTTCCCTATCTCATAATGAGTGACTTCAACATATATCACATAGCAATTTGCAATATTTTCATAAGCTGTCTTGGGAATTATTACTAGACTATTAAAGGATAAAATACAATAAATAATTATATTTACTTTTGTTTCTCTCAGTTAGGTGCCTGATATAACACTGTAGGTTTTAAAAAGTTTATGTAGAGTATTCATTTCCCAATATTAATTGACGTCCCCATTTTAAAGTTAGTATCGAAAATTATTACTCCCACTTTAAAAAATAAGATTGTCATTTCACTGATGCAATTAAAAACTATAAATTAATTAAGAGATCTTATTGTGAGAACATGTCAGAACAATATTTTGTTTTGCATTATAGCTAGGATTGAATAAGTTCTACACTAAAAAAAGGAAAGGAGTGCTATAAATTATATGATTCAATTACCCATGGTACATGCCCATGCTTCAAAAGAAACCATTCTAGTTCATTTAAGAGCCATAAGATAATTTTTTAGATAACCTGGCTCCATCATTTGCTCCAAATTTACTGTGCTCACATTCTAGATACTGATGTTTTATGATGCTGGGTTTTATAGGTAATTAATAGGGAATTCATTCATGGTGAGATCAAATGATGCGCGTTTAGTTAGACTATATCCCCGAGAGTTATTACCTAAACACATAAATTGGGATATGTATTCTAAATCCTAGTAAGGTGGAGAGTGTTAATAATTCTTGTCCAATTATTATGTCCTTAATCTTTTACAAAGTTGCTAAAAAGCTTGTCAAGAATAAGTTAAAATGATTTCTTGAAAGTGAAGGATATTTAACAACTCAAATTTGAACTTTTTGTTTATAAGGATATCACAGATGTGAGACCAACATTTTTCACACAACTAATATAGCAATATCAAAAATTTTTACAAGCTATGTCTGCTTAAAAGTAACTAGCATTTTCAGCAATTGCATTCCCATATGGTGATTTACTGTTCAAACATATTATGTGTGTTTATTTGAGTGTTGTGAAGAATACTCATTTTACTTTAACATCGTTTTTCATGTTTAGGACTCGGGAAATGGATGATTAAAATAATCCGTTTGAATCTTGTTTTTAGATGTAACCATCTTGTAATGTTTACAAATCGGTTACACAGTAAATCTTGCGTAGGTTTTTGAGTATTTAAGAGAAAGAGAATTCGTTTGACATAAATAACGATAGCATTTTGATTGTGATATTATCGTTGTTTACGCAAAAACGAACGTGGCTCAAATGTAAAAAAGTACGGTCCAAAATTTTATGCCGGCTTTTGTGTGCTTTACGTTTATTGATTCCACTATTATATTATCTACTATTGACAGTGACCAACCCATTTTCTGTTTAAACTGTTCCATTAATCGATCGCGCCAGACTGCTGTCAAATGCGCTATGAGCAATTATCATGCAAATAGCGCATCCGAACGCATAGAAACTTTGGACCGCACCCTTTGCATTTGCATGTCATTTTTCTTTGTCTACGAAGATAAAATTATTAATTTATGTAAATTGGGCGACAAAATCAATAATATAATTATCTCTTAGGTCAATAACAGTTTAATCATTTAAGTGTCCGACATATATCGCTATAAGTCATCAAATCAGAAATAAAGAAAGTGTAAATGAGATAGATATGCTCATCTTATTCAGTAAAAGATTCAGTAGTAACAATAGTTTTCCTATCTCTTTGACTATTTTATTATTAGTTCATCTGAGTACTCATTTTATTAATATTTTTCGACATTTCTGTATTAATCAAATGTTGCATAAATTTAATATTGGCATAATGTTCATGTACTGTACTGTAATGTCTGAATTTTCCATTCCAATGCTTAAGTAACTTTAACTAAACATAAATGCTATAATTTTTGCACTAGAAAACAATTGGTGGAACAAAATAATTTAATATCATAAAATGAACAAGCTTGTGATGTATATGGATAGTGCAGTTTGATTAGGATTTTTTTAAATCCTTTTTCCCTTTCCATTATTTTTAAAAGTTTATTATTTTTCTGTTTCAGTAAGTTTAACACTGATTTATTTTAAATAAGTTCTATAAAATGGCTGAAGAGACAGCAGCTGATCGTAATGTCGAGATTTGGAAGATCAAGAAACTCATCAAGAGCTTGGAAATGGCTAGAGGGTAAGTTTCATTTGGAGTTTTGTCAAAATGTAGAAAATCATATAAATTGTGCGACATATTACATATATATATTAATGTGATACAATAAAGCGAATTTTCCGCATGCTGCTGGTAGGGATACCGGGAAGTGGAGGTGTTTTGTCTGTTGGTCGACCACACCTCTGCACGCCATGAGAACATGTTGTGATGTTTCCTCTGCCTTCATGCATCCTCTATATAGAAGGCTGTCCATTACACCTATTGTGAATAGGTCCTTTTTCAAGAGGACAATGTCTGATTGAAGCACATATGACCTTCCGAATTTGACCCTGTTTAATTTTATGAAACAACTGGCAAACTTTTTGGACACTACTGGAACTGTATCTTTTGTTTGTTTGCATAACTCATTGGTATTCCATTCTTTTAGATGTTGTTCTTCAGTTTTTGATCTGAGCCTGTGGAATGGGCAGTATAGGATGTGGTCTACACACACTCGTGCTTGAACCTTTCTTGGGCATCCACTACATTGATACTTAACGACTTGCTGTGTTTTATCCATTGCAAAGTTAAGAACAGAGATGATAGTATTGCTTTGGAGAGCTTGTAGTACAGATGTTCTGTTGTAGATAATCCTTATCTTAAGATTACAAACACCTCTAGCTGCAATCGCCTGCGCTGCTCTAGTGATGTCTATACATTCTGCTTGGAAGATAGTATTCAGCTTGTCAAAGGTTGTTGATATCTTGATATTTAGATCATTCTGTGTAAATCCTGATCTCATTTATGCTAGAGTTATCCTTCAACTCAGCAGTAAGTTGGATTTTGTATCTTTTAACAAAGACCATGTGGCATGGTATTTTGTCAATTGGTGCCCCAAGAAGTGGTATTTCTTTTAGACGCCAATCTAAGTGTGCTTTTCCTATGTTACTTTTCCATAGTCCCTATGATCTGAGCTTTAAGGCGCCTGCTTTCGCCTCTTCTTATAAGTTGTATAAGTACTCTTATAACAAGATCTAGAGGTCTTGTGAAAGTTTAAAAGAAACTCAAAGGCAGCTGATGCCATGGTTCTCGTGCATCCAGTGGTTGATATGGTTGGTCGTGCTGCAGATTGTGATCAGTTGGGTTCTGGGCCATAATACTACTGATCCGTATTTTATACATTGTATAAAAAACAGATATATAATACACGACTGCTAAAATGCTGCTGCATATAACCAAAATTCTTATACTAGAATCTTATAATCATGCCATTAGGGTATTGTAATAGCGCTAGTTTCAATAAATATTTTAACACCTGTATATTTACAAATAAGATTGACATCTTATAAATATTATGAATGAATGAATGTTGTTAAATAAATATTTTCACTTTCAGGAATGGGACATCAATGATATCCCTTATCATTCCACCCAAGGATCAGGTATCGCGTGTGTCCAAGATGTTAGCTGATGAATTTGGTACGGCATCTAACATCAAGTCGCGTGTGAACAGACTCTCTGTGCTAGGAGCTATTATCTCCGTACAGCATCGTTTGAAGCTATACACTAAAGGTGAAAAGTTTAAATTTTTTTATAAATAGATATATATATTTCAAAGCTACTTCAGTTCAGTTCAGGTTCAGTTGACCTAGACTAGTTGAGGGCATGTAGTTTCCGTCTACGTATGTTCCGTATTAGATACACTATTTTAAATTTTTGAGATATTCAATTTATTTTCATATACTTGGCCACTTTTTTTATATTAGTGGGTGTTATTTACTTTGTCTTATCAAGTACAACTCAAGTCAAAGAAAAAATTTAGCTTTATAGACTAAAAGTGACTTAAGAAATATCTCATCTTTCATCTATTTAATTAGTACTAAATAGTACTTATTCTCATTTTCATCACATCTTGTATCAAAAGTTCCTCCAAACGGTCTGGTCATCTACTGCGGCACGATCGTAACCGACGAGGGCAAAGAAAAGAAGGTGAACATTGACTTCGAGCCGTTCAAGCCCATCAACACCTCGCTGTATCTGTGCGACAACAAGTTTCACACGGAGGCGCTCACCGCCCTGCTTGCGGATGACAACAAGTTTAGCTTTATTGTCATGGACGGAAATGGAGCACTGTTCGGAACGCTGCAAGGCAACTCTAGAGAGGTTTGTATATGCATACTTTCTTTTGAAAATGTTTCATGCAAGATTATCACTATCGCAGCTTAGCGTAATTAAACTATCATAAGTATCCACAAAGTTGTTGGTTCTGTAATTATTGTTCTGAATGGCATACAGTAGCAGGGTGTTTTATCTGTGTAGGTGCTGCACAAGTTCTCTGTGGACTTGCCGAAGAAGCACGGCCGAGGCGGCCAGTCGGCGCTGCGCTTCGCCCGCCTCCGCATGGAGAAGCGGCACAACTACGTGCGCAAGGTGGCCGAGGTGGCCACGCACCTGTTCATCAGCGGCGACCGCCCCAACACGGCCGGCCTCATCCTGGCCGGCTCGGCCGACTTCAAGACCGAGCTGTCGCAGTCGGACATGTTCGATCCGGTAACTTGATTGTAAACTGCTTTCAGGATTAGCAGTAACCGCCGATGTTTGTCGTCGTGACTATTTCCTAATGTATTGGTATTGCTGCAGCGTCTCCAATCCAAAATCATCAAGTTGGTGGACGTGTCGTACGGTGGGGAGAACGGCTTCAACCAGGCCATAGAGCTGGCGGCCGAGTCGCTGCAGAATGTTAAGTTCATTCAAGAGAAGAAGCTCATCGGCCGTTACTTCGAAGAGATATCGCAGGTATATAACCAGTATAATAATTTGTTGTCTTTCCAAAATAGGAAAGAAAACTGTTCAAGACATATTACATTCAATATGAAATTTTCCCAACGAGTGGGCTTGAAAACAAACATGGAGCATAAATATCACTCTAACGAAAGTAAGTTCAATTTGCAGAAACAATACAAACAAAGGGAATCCTTTGTTTGGCTTATTTCTAGCTAGACTAACGGAATGCTAGACAAGTGGATATTCAGGAGGTTGCTGTTTCTCTTCACAGCATGGTACACAAAAGGATGAAACCAGTATTACCAACATAGGTCAAAGAATTCAAAACTTTAGTGGTGGTTGATTGAACACATTATTAGCAGGACTAGCGGCCATTGCAGTGGAAAAGTCTGGAAGTATTAAGAAAGAAAGAAAATATTTTTATTGAGACAACAAAACAAACAAACTGAACGGGTACCAAATGCATAGTCCCAGCTCAGCATGTTGCCAACCTTGCGGCTAACGCTGGTCTTCCGCTGGTACCGAACTTAATTCTATAATATATTATGTGTAACTTATTTCTATGATTAATTAACTATATTTAAATAACATTAGTGTTCCTGTGTTTAGCAACATTTTACCATAGATGGCTGATTGACGCATAATATATTTGCTTTTCAGTTTTAAAGCATAATAAAACAAAAACAACGAATTTGAACTTACAGGAAAAGATTATTCAAAAAGCAAATTTAAAATGTACCACTGAATAGGTTGTATGGACACTGTTCTTTGCCTACTCAACATGAGTCAAAGATAAAGAAAAAAATTAAAAACAAAGAAACTGTCTTGTGACATTATCCAAAAATACTCAACATAATGCATAGGTATCAGTACAATCAAAGTAAAAAAATAATAATAAAAATGCTGACATTCCACATAACGATCAATTTAACACAATTAAATACAAAATTAAAGAAACATGTCATAAAGTTAAATATAAAAATTGGAATTATGCAACTCCCGTTATCTTGCTGTTAAAACACATCATATAATACTTGTATCGTGTAACTGAGCCTCTTCTGCTTTTTGATGTAATATTAAAAAACTTTTTTATTTAATTTTAAAACTATTAATGTGTTGTAATTATTAGTTATGTAAACACAGTATTGATACTCCACCATGGTGTGTTTACATAACTAATACTTGCATTAATCGCAGAAAAACGTTGAATATTATTAGCGCAGGACTGATCAGTCTGAAGATATTGTATCCCTATACATTCTTGAAGTAGGAAAGCATGTCAAAAGTAATTACACTTCGTTTTTGTAGAGACAAAAGACTTAAAAGTCTGGTAATCCCGAGAAATACTAGACATCCACATAGGTTTGTTCTAGGTCTAACACCTAAAGCCGCATGCTTCTATAAAAATTGTTATGCTTTAAGATTTAGAAAATTACCAGAATACATAAAGTTTCTCCCATATAACGCATTTAAACAGGAATTGCACCTCTGGTTCTTGTAGAGAACATTTTACTCTAAGGGCGAATTTTTTAAATATAAATCATAGGTGTAATTAAATGAAAATGTAATAAATATTGTATTACATTGTTTATATGTGTGGATGTTTAATATTGTATGTATAACTTTTATTTGACAATAATGCAAACATTGCAAGAATGTGTCGAAAATATGTTATAATTTAGTAATTATAACATATTTTAGACACATGACATCATTGGCTTGGAGGAAGACTGTCATAATATTAGATGGTTCTAATATTATGACAGTCTTCCTCCAAGCCAATGATGTTGAAGAAAATTAAAATGAATTTTTTCACAATATGTCCGTGGGTCGTTTAATTTTATAATTATGATTTTGTCATCATATAAATCTAAATTTCTATTTATCATCATGATTTTGTTAGTATTATAGAATCTTTTATTTTGTTGTGTTCATTATTAAAAACTCGTGAAAGCTATAATATATGAACGAAACCATGTAGTTCTGCAAGAGACCGAACTACCTGAGAGAGCAAGTATCACAAATTAAGAATTTTTTGTATTGAGACACAGATAGAAGTCCAATCTGTGGATTGGTATCACGCTTGGATTGAAGAGGGCTTATTGATTTCGGGCTTTAGCATCTTCGCAGACAGATAAGCATAGTTGTCACTTAGCTAGCACACCGACAATATGCAACAACAATTGTTTATTGCTCATAAAAGACTTAAATGCTTATAAAGAAAATTAAATTATGTCTTTTCATTACAATAAATCCAGTAGGTAACAAACCCATTGTTTAATGGAATAGTCAGTGCACAATGTGATGTAACAAATATATACATATAACTCTATCACTTGCCATTTCGAGACTCACTCCCATCTTCAACGTATCAACTTGCACACAGTCCTTTTGTTGACGCCTATATGTACATTCCCAGCAAAAACACAAGTGCTACTGCGGGATCAACCTTCATTGAGATACACATTTTTTTTTAGTTAACCCACAAACAAATTTTATTAATTGGCTATCGAGCGATCTTTGCTTGTAATTTTTTTACTATTTGAAGCAATAAAATCATTAAAGTATTGTTTTTTTTTTAATTCTTTTTTGGTTTTCTGCTTTCTCTTTGGTCCGCACTCTTTTTTGTGTTAAGTCTTTTTTTTTACATTTCCTAATATATTATTTATTCTACAAGTAACATATCATTTGTCGATCAGAAGTAGTCAGTTCTCCGTTTTGTGGGGACAGATGGTCTTGTCCCCCACAGTCATAGCCCCATCTATATGATATATTATATCTATAAAGTAAATGTTTACGTGTTTTAATGACGAAATTAAAGCCTAAACACCATTGGTCTTTTCTTCGGTCTTTCTGTGCCTACACGGGCCATGTCCATAACTTTTCTAGTAACATGTTCATTCTCTCTTCTTAATGATCCATGACCATACCAGGAAAGTCGAGTACTGTAACATGTATCTCATTAATGTTCCATTGATTTCCATTGATTGAATGAATTTTAATTTAAAATTTTTTTAATTCATTGGATGGAGAAGCTGAATTTTAATTTTTATGTTTAGGACACTGGAAAGTACTGCTTCGGTGTGGACGATACGCTTCGTGCTCTGGAACTGGGCGCCGTTGATACACTCATCTGTTGGGAGAACCTGGACATACGCCGGTAATCAATGCTTTTTAAAATATTTGCTCCTATTAGACTGTCTGCTCCAGTGGTTATTGTTATTCTGTATAGTCCTTATTATTTAACATGACCCCGATGACATCAAATCATACTGATCGAACTCCCTAAGTATTACAAATAGTTGGAGTCATTTAAATGGTGAAGCTACGCGCGTTATATGCGTTTAAATTAAAGTATCAATAAAATTTATATAGTGTACTACTGTGTGTGTGTAGTTGACTGCTAATAAAAATAATCAAAATCCCAACAAATATTATAAATGCGAAAGTAACTCTGTCTGTCTGTCTGTTACGCTTTCCCGCTTAAACCTCGCAAACGATTTTGATGAAATTTGGTACAGACAATCTTTAGACCCTGAGACAGAACATAGGCTACTTTTTATTTCGAAAAAGGAAGGGGTTGTACTAGAGGTTGAAAGTTGGTATGGGATTTCTTAATTTTAAAAGATAAAACCATGAAAGCACTTGATAAGAAATCATTAAACATTTGTTCTAGTATTTTTGAAATTTAGACCAGCTTGGCCAGGGTTGAAAGTTTGTATGCAAGTTCGTCAAATATCACGTCATAACAAAAACGAAACAAAAAATAGTTTGTTCTAGCATTTTGAAATTTTTATCAGTGTGGGGGCGAAATAGGGGTTGAATTGAAGATAAGACCATGAAGGATTGACAAAAACTAATTTCAAGCAGGCGAAGCCGCGGGCGGAAACTAGTTATATATAAATATGCTGTAAATACATGTGTATTTATTAATAATTGCGATTATTTTTGTTAGTAATTAACATAATTTAAAGTGTACACTATATAAGTGACCAATAATAACGCACTGTTTGCAGACACGTCCTGAAATCGCACGCCACCAACCAGGAGACAATTCTCCACCTCACTCCGGAGCAGGAGAAGGACAAGTCTCATTTCACTGACAAGGAGGTAGGAAACTAAAACACACCTTTTTTACAATTCACAGGCTAAGGGTTGGAATAAATAATAAAACATATTTTACTTGGAGGGGCAAAGGAAAATAAAATGTTCTTTGAGCAATGTAGATTGCGTAAACATTGATTTAATAAGACATTGATTCATCATTGCAAGATATATTAAAGTTCACACTAATATTTTTCCAACAATGATGTTTGATTTTCTATTTTCTAATAAATTATGCATATTTAGGAATAAAACTGCAAATCGTTTTAGTATCTTATTATTTTTTTGTTATATAATCACTTTGCAAATGCCACTGGTAACCGTCAATCGTCTTCTTTATCTTATTATAACTACGTTTCCACGGAAAAGTACAATACTACTCTAAGTACGTTGCGGCGATAAGGCCTTCGTCAACCACGCTGGCTAATGCCTCTTTTCCTGTTCACTGCAGTAATAAGACAAAACACGATTAACCGCAACAGTAATGTTTATTAAGTCGTGTATTTTTGTAAATATCCATTTCATAAATTATATATAGTTTTTCATACATAAGTTTTTTAAACATTTTTCATGAAAGAATGGGAATGACGGGTCATGAATTCATGATCCATTTGGTTGGAGCACGGTCCTCGTGCGGCGTGCACTCCGATGAGAGCTAAGCTAAGCTGCCCTCTGCCCCGAGCAGAGCGGCGTGGAGCTGGAGCTGGTGGAGTGCCAGCCGCTGCTGGAGTGGCTCGCCAACAACTACAAGTCGATCAATGGCAATGACGGGTCATGAATTCATGATCCATTTGGTTGGAGCACGGTCCTCGTGCGGCGTGCACTCCGATGAGAGCTAAGCTAAGCTGCCCTCTGCCCCGAGCAGAGCGGCGTGGAGCTGGAGCTGGTGGAGTGCCAGCCGCTGCTGGAGTGGCTCGCCAACAACTACAAGTCGTTCAATGGCAATGACGGGTCATGAATTCATGATCCATTTTGGGGAGCACGGTCCTCGTGCGGCGTGCACTCCGATGAGAGCTAAGCTAAGCTAAGCCCTCTGCCCCGAGCAGAGCGGCGTGGAGCTGGAGCTGGTGGAGTGCCAGCCGCTGCTGGAGTGGCTCGCCAACAACTACAAGTCGTTCAATGGCAATGACGGGTCATGAATTCATGATCCATTTGGTTGGAGCACGGTCCTCGTGCGGCGTGCACTCCGATGAGAGCTAAGCTAAGCTGCCCTCTGCCCCGAGCAGAGCGGCGTGGAGCTGGAGCTGGTGGAGTGCCAGTCGCTGCTGGAGTGGCTCGCCAACAACTACAAGTCGTTCAATGGCAATGACGGGTCATGAATTCATGATCCATTTGGTTGGAGCACGGTCCTCGTGCGGCGTGCACTTCGATGAGAGCTAAGCTAAGCTAAGCTGCTCTCTGCCCCGAGCAGAGCGGCGTGGAGCTGGAGCTGGTGGAGTGCCAGGCGCTGCTGGAGTGGCTCGCCAACAACTACAAGTCGTTCAATGGCAATGACGGGTCATGAATTCATGATCCATTTGGTTGGAGCACGGTCCTCGTGCGGCGTGCACTTCGATGAGAGCTAAGCTAAGCTAAGCTGCCCTCTGCCCCGAGCAGAGCGGCGTGGAGCTGGAGCTGGTGGAGTGCCAGGCGCTGCTGGAGTGGCTCGCCAACAACTACAAGTCGTTCAATGGCAATGACGGGTCATGAATTCATGATCCATCTGGTTGGAGCACGGTCCTCGTGCGGCGTGCACTTCGATGAGAGCTAAGCTAAGCTAAGCTGCCCTCTGCCCCGAGCAGAGCGGCGTGGAGCTGGAGCTGGTGGAGTGCCAGCCGCTGCTGGAGGGGCTCGCCAACAACTACAAGTCGTTCAATGGCAATGACGGGTCATGATATCATGATCCATTTGGTTGGAGCACGGTCGTCGTGCGGCGTGCACTCCGATGAGCTAAGCGCTAAGCTAAGCTACCCTCTGCCCTGAGCAGAGCGGCGCGGAGCTGGAGCTGGTGGAGTGCCAGCCGCTGCTGGAGTGGCTCGCCAACAACTAGAAGTCGTTCAATGGCAATGACGGGTCATGAATTCATGATCCATTTGGTTGGAGCACGGTCCTCGTGCGGCGTGCACTCGATGAGAGCTAAGCTAAGCTAAGCTGCCTCTTGCCCTGACCAGAGCGGCGTGGAGCTGGAGCTGGTGGAGTGCCAGCCGCTGCTAGAGTGGCTCGCCAACAACTAGAAGTCGTTCAATGGCAATGACGGGTCATGAATTCATGATCCATTTGGTTGGAGACGGTCCTCGTGCGGTGTGCACTCCGATGAGAGCTAAGCTAAGCTAAGCTGCCCTCTGCCCCGAGCAGAGCGGCGTGGAGCTGGAGCTGGTGGAGTGCCAGCGCTGCTGGAGTGGCTCGCAACAACTACAAGTCGTTCAATGGCAATGACGGGTATGATATCTGATCCATTTGGTTGGAGCACGGTCCTCGTGCGGCGTGCAGTCCGATGAGAGCTAAGCTAAGCTGCCCTCTGCCCCGAGCAGAGCGGCGTGGAGCTGGAGCTGGTGGAGTGCCAGCGCTGCTGGAGTGGCTCGCCAACAATTACAGTCGTTCAATGCAATGACGGGTCATGATATCATGATCCATTTGGTTGGAGCACGGTCTCGTGGCGGCGTGCAGTCCGATGAGAGCTAAGCTAAGCTGCCCTCTGCCGAGCAGAGCGGCGTGGAGCTGGAGCTGGTGGAGTGCCAGCCGCTGCTGGAGTGGCTCGCCAACAACTACAAGTCGTTCAATGGCAATGACGGGTCATGATATCATGATCCATTTGGTTGGAGCACGGTCCTCGTGCGGCGTGCAGTCCGATGAGAGCTAAGCTAAGCTGCCCTCTGCCCCGAGCAGAGCGGCGTGGAGCTGGAGCTGGTGGAGTGCCAGCCGCTGCTGGAGTGGCTCGCCAACAACTACAAATCGTTCGGCGCCACGCTCGAGATCATTACCGACAAGAGCCAGGAGGGCAGCCAGTTCGTGCGCGGCTTTGGTGGCATCGGCGGTAAGTTGAGGCTTTTTTCATTACAAAGTAATAAATACTTTTTTTAGAACATACATCGATACTCTCAACAATAACAAAACACCACATAATAACATACCGCTGCACGATACCAAAACTGTGGCAGGCTGGTATTGCTAGTCCGCTTGGCACAGTGGTGACATCAGGCATGAGATCCAGATCAGAGCATGAATTTGAATTTACAATATATGGTTAAAAAATAATCACACAGATAACTTAGACTACGGTCCGGAATACTAAAATATCAGTTGTACATTAACACAGATTATCTATAGCATTATGATATCTGTGCTTATATATAATCATATTTTATTAAGTACTACAGATGATTGTTATTTATAATATTATGGCGAGTTTTTGCGAAAATACAATTTTATTATTCACCACAATATACATAGATTCGACAGTTGCACAAGAACACATTTTATCTATTGGAACTTTACTTGACTTTATTTAAATGACTTGGCACAGACTAACGCCCGAAATTAAACTTTAATCCTAATCCATTTTGAACTGTCCAAGATCGTAATTACCCAATAAACATTTGTATTAGAATGTCTATAACCGAGGTCGTGGTCCGATCTCTGATTACCGATTGACCTTATACATTTCCTATCTTACCAATTTTGACGATTCTTTCTCGTTCCAATTTACAATTTAAACATTTTTAGGCCTTGAATTTAATTTGAATGCAGTGATAAGTAGGGCTTTGGAGAACATTAGTCTTTTTTCAAGTGACGAAGACGATGATACAATGCACAGATGCCGTTCACATAGAACAAAAAGAGATAATATTTTAGATGAATATGAAAACGCATGTTTTAATAATAATCTTGTTCAAAGACTCGTAATATTTGAAAATAATAACTTTTTAAAATTATATAAAGTATTATTGAACCTTGTATTTCCGCAAGAAACGGAACGGCCCGAGAGGGCAATGATCACTGGTTATCTGACTATAAAAATGATTGCGGATGACGACTTTTTATATTCAAACGCAGATAATAGGCCGGTCTATTTGGTATCAATTTTGGATTGAAAATAACCTATTAATTTCGGGCGTTAGCCTTTTCGCACACATAATTGTAAACGTAGTTGTTGTAAGCACATCGACAAGACGCAACGAGTAATGAGACAAAGTTCATCGCGTAGATATATAACTTTGTAAGCGAATTTTAAAATTAATTTAAAAGCAGTGGTGTCGCTTGCACCAGATGTTTTCTAATTTAATCGTCAAGAAGATGGTAAAGGAGAAATTCAGAATGCCACTCCTATCAAAAAAGAAAAATCCTAATTATCTAGTTCAGTTTTGTCAATATTTCTTTACGAACATTGCCGTTTCACCCGCAGCTCATACGTTCAGAGTGAATTAATCATTTGAGTTAAATAATTGTACGACAATGTAATATCAATTCAAAAAATGCTTTATTGGGTGTAGCTCTAAGACCTATATCATATCATATGATCGGGAGTGCCCCATCATAAGTGTTAATTCTGTAGAAAAAAAGTAGCTTGACAAGCGGTAGTATTTTTTCTATAAATCTTTACTTCTGATGAATAGCGCATCGTTAAATAATATTTCGATTTTCTGCAATGATTTTCTTGTATAGGCAAACCGTCGCATATTTTGCCAGTTTCATAAACTTGATCAGTTTATTAGTTACGAGGGCTGCTACTTAAGTACCCGGAATCTGGGATTTCAACATTTTTAAACGTATATATGACCTACATGGTAAAATTCGTTTTTTTTTTTGTTGAAATATTGGCCGCTATTTTTCTTTCCTTATGTACGCTAGTGTTTTGTTTCTGATGGGTTTAAAATGTCATATCACTAAATGATGGAACTCACACGTGAAAATATTCGTGCTATGATTTATTACGATTTTCGACGTGGTTTAACGCAACAACAATGCGTAGATGAATTAATTTCAACTTTTGGTGTTGAAGCTCCATCAAAAACCACTGTGCGTGTATCACTGGTTTAGTGAGTTCAATCGTGGACGGAGCAAGCTCACGGACGAAGTTAAGGAAGGTCGCCCGAAATCAGTCGTTGTGCCACAAAACATTGAAGCTGTACGAAAACTAATTATGCAAGACCGTCATGTTACATATCGCGAGATAGAGGTTACTCTGGGCATATGTATGACAAGCATTAATAAAATATTACATGAACATTTGTTCGTAAAAAAATTTATTCGCGTTGGATACCGCACAACTTAACTCAGTATCAAAAAGAAGGTTGCGTCGTGGCCTGCTTTTTTTGGTATTAATGGTCATGTGGCTACAATACCACTGGAGAATCGTAAAACGGTCAATTCGGAGTGGTACACGACCATTTGTTTGCCGGAAGTATTTGAAGAAATACGTAAAAACAACAAGCGACGCAGAATCATTCTACACCACGATAATGCCAGCTGTCACACATCACGCGAAACAAATCATTTTTGGAGGGTCAAAAAATAGAATTTATGGGTCATCCACCGTATAGCCCAGACTTGGCACCTAATGATTTCTATTTATTCCCAAATGTAAAGAATAAATTATGTGGTCAACGATTTTCTACCCGTGAAGATGCCGTCGACGCGTTCAAACAGCACATTTCAGAGATACCGCAATCAGAGTGGAAAAAATGCTGTAAAAATAGGTTTCAACGTATGCAAAAGTGTATCGATCATCGCGGAGAATACTTTGAAAAACAATAAAACCATATTTAGCCATATACGAGGGCAGTTCAAATATGATCGAGACAAATGCTGTAGATGGCGTGCATGTATGTTTAGAAGGTCGTGGCTTGAGTATGTGATAGCTGGGTCCCTTACGAACAGTGTGGCATAGTTTTCATCGGGAGCGCACGTTTTATGCGTGTGCTACGACCATGAGTGAACGTAAAGTGCCGACCGCCGTTGCGCAACGTATTGTCATTCGTTTTTTAGTGCGGGAAGGCGTTAAAAACACGGAAATTTTTCTGCGTTTGCGAAATCAGTTCGGTAGTGAGTGTCTGAGTAGGGCTGCTGTGTTTAAATGGGCCAAAGCATTTAAAGATGGCTGCGAAACCGTCGAGAATGAGCCGCATGATCGTCGACCGCAAACCAGCGTCACACCAGACAACATTCGCCGCGTAGAACAACTCATTTTGGAGGACCGTAGGATGAATGTTCGAGACATTTCGGCTAAACTCGGCATCAGTATTGGTAGTGTAGAGTCTATAATCCACGAACACCTTCAATATCGCAAAATAACGGCGCGATGGGTTCCTAAACTGTTAAACTTTGAGCAAAAATTCACGCAAAAATGCACGCCCTCATACCGCGCGTCTCACGCTCGATACAATATCGGAATTGGGGTGGGAGGTACTGGAACACCCCCCCCCTACAGTCCGGATTTGTCACCCTGCGACTACCATATGTTTGGACCACTGAAAGAAGCCCTCGGAGGTCAAAGATTCAACACCGACGACGAGGTAGAAGAGTTCGTGCGCACATGGCTGTCCGAGTTGCCCAATGAATTCTTCGAGATCGGCATCAAAAAGCTTCCGGAAAGGTGGACAAAATGCGTAACTCGTGAGGGGGAATACATAGAAAAACTGTAAACTTTTGTAAATATTTTCGATAATAAATAAACGTGTCAGAGCATTTGTCTCGATCATATTTGAACTGCCCTCGTACGTTTGTTTAATTTTTCTATTCCGGATACATAAGTAGCAGCCCTCGTATATAGTAATCCTTACTAATATTATAAATCGGAAAGTGAGTTTGTTTGTTTCTTCCGCTTTCACGCCTTCAATAATGGGGTACTTTTATTCCGGAAAAATCGACAGATCCCACGGGATGCGCAATAAAGGCTTCGCTCAAAAAATACTGCACAGTTTTCATGCGGTTTTCATCAATAGATAGAGTGATGCTTGAAGCAAGGTTTTGCGGTATTTTTTATCTCGGTAAAACGGATAGTCCCACGGGAAGCGCGATAAAACCTTCGCGCCATAAACCAACTTCCGCGCATATGTAGCCGTGGGCAAAAGCTATGACCCTTAACCCTCTATAGACCCAATCCCGAAATCCATACATAATTACTATGACCCTTAACCCTCTACAGACCCAATCCCGAAATCCACGCGGGCGAAGCCGCGGGCAGAAAGCTAGTTATTTATAAATATTAAATAACATTATTCATGCTTGCTTTTTAATGCGAGAATGCTGCAATTATCGCAATAAAAATAAAAATCTCTTACGATTCCTGATAATATTTCGCTTCTTTGCCTTCGTCTGCCGAGTGAGTGCAGTTTCTACGCGCGTATTACTGTTACGTTCACTACGATACGCTTACATTACGACGTCGTGTGCGAAGGGGCTTACACTATAAACAGAATATAACATTACTAAACATATGATTCTACTTACAGTTTTCATATTATTTAAAGATCTTTTTGTCTTAAGCTAATTCCAGAATTGTTTTTATCGTCATGTTGTTTCTGTGCCGTTATGCTTTAATTTTTGTGACTAATGTGTAACTATTTCATTTGTCATGCTGCTCTGGCTACCTGGGAATGGATTCCATTTGTCACACTTAAAACAAACAGGGAGACTGCGTTACAAAGTTGATTTTCAATCTCTTCAACTGGAAGAACCTCTGGATGACGTAGATCTTGATGACTACTAAACAAGTGTAATCCAAAAGAAGAAAATGAAAGCCAACATTTTTAGATTGTAGTGTTTTTAACGTTTATTGTAGACTCAGCTTTTTTAAAAATAAAAATTAAAGGCTTTCAAAATACATCGCAAATGTCATAGATAGAATATCACACTTTCATTTGCACTTCCATCTCATATATCCGTTCCTTGTATCCATGTTCATAGTAACAACTAAGCCTGTTTTTGGCTTAACTTGATTTTGAATAAATCTAAACACCCAGCCTTTTAAAGATTCTCACAGACATCGCACTGACTAACTATAGTCTTAAAATCAGTAATAATACACAGCACCATTCAAGTCGTAATACATTTGCTGGCTTAAATATCACTAACAGTACGGATTAAAAAAAACTGCATTAGATATAGCGTCTAAACCTCAATTTCTCTTAGTAGTACAAACTCAAAATATAATTTTTCGATATCGAATAGAATTTGCAACGAAATTCTTGTTTATAGTGTTGGTGGACTATATAACAACTTGGGTTAATAAATGGATAAAAACGACCTGCTCCTCGACTTATCAAATACAACCAATAGGATCCATGTTCCCCAACAACCCGCACTGGGCCAGCGTGGTGGGAGATAACTTAAAACTTCCTATTAAATTGTCAATTCCAGAAAAGTCCGAAGCGCCCGGTGGTGCCGAAGGCCGTGTCGATGACGACGGACGATGGCACGTGCTGGTGCCAAAGATGCTAAGAATCCATCATCATCACAGCTCATATACGTTCCCACCGAGGGGCTCGAGACCGAGGCAGTGCAGCAGACACTGCAGACCGAGGAGAAGCTGCTGGAACTGGAAAAAGAATTGAGCAAGATTTTTCTACCTTCGAAAGACCGTGGCCCTAGCAACCTAAAGCCACTGGAAAGACAGTGCAGACCGAGGAGAAGCTGCTGGAACTGGAAAAAGAATTGAGCAAGATTTTTTGGAGTATTGTAGAACTATCTGAAATCAGAAGAGAGGGTGAGCATACGATTGTCCTGAAACCAAGCAACCAACCAAGTCCTTTATTTCCGGAGAGGCGAATATCTATCCTAAGGTGGTGTCGGGTTCATTGTCTCGTGAAAACAATGTTGTACAGATCAGGAGACGTATTTTTGAATCATTAGATGTGAATTTGGAATTCGAATACGAATGCAAATCGTGCGCGAAATTATTTTCTACTGCTTACAATTTTATATATTTTTGAATCAATCGAATTCAGTGTTGTCATTAAAAACAAATTCTTAATTAAATTCCGTTACACGCAGAAAAATTCAAATTCACAACAACAAAAACAAAAAACCGGCGATGACCCACACGTGAAACGGATCACTGTCAAGGTCACTTCCGCGTTGGATATCCTACTAATAGAAATCAAAAACGAGAGGGTTGAACCGCTCGTTGCACAACGCACGAAATGAAAGTTCAGAAATAGTGAATTCGGTAATTCGTATACGAAATCTCGATTTCGAATGTGAATTGGTTTTCTATTGTTTCAAAAATTCGTGTCCAGAAGTGTATCGAAAACGGTAGCGCACCCAATACACAGAATTACCAAACGGTATTTCTTTAACGTCATTCAGTATACCCCCCACCCTAGACCCGCCCCGACCAGAAACCTTATGTCATGAAAGACTTTAATGCAATGCTAGCCGAACGGTGCCATGATGAGATAAAAGCAGGGCAATTTGGAACTGGAATCCGGAACTGCCGTGGTCAAATGCTAGTCGTTACATGGAGATAGTAGGATAGAGAACTTCTATGATAAACTCTGCCTTAGAAAAAACGGCTTCATTGAAAATAGATCTAGAAAAGTCTGGATGGTATGACAAAAAATAAGATTGACTTCCAAGATTCATAAAAAAATAATATGCAGAATCAATGGGGAAACTTCTGCGCAATCCTGGACAATGTTTTTCTGGTAGTTTGAAAATTCCTGGTGCAAATTCCAAGTCTACATTATTAATATACAAACTCTGTAATGTAATCATTAATGTAGAAATTTTGTAATAACAACATAATTCTACGACCAAAAGCTTTGCCTTTCGCTTTGTCTGCGGTTGACCTGGAACATTTCGTAGCGTTATGTTATCTATATTAGGTTTAGGTTGTAAACACATCAAAACAAGAATTACAAAACCAGATAATTAGATATGTGCTGAGCCTTCTGTGATATTGCAGAAGGAGGCAGCCTTTCATAACCACACTAGGTGTGGGCTGCGCGCTAGGGTGGCGCAACTATAACCCCCCCTCAGTCTGGGGATTATTGCTATTTCCACAATAATCCCCTAATAGGCGTTTGACCTGTAGCTGGTCGGGTAGTCTTAAGGCAATCCGGAGAAATGTGGAGAAATGAGAGTGAGGTTTGTGCATCCTGCCTTGCATATAAGACGTTAACAAGAATAGAGCATTGCCCCGTACTCTATGATGGTAAAGTTTTTCCAATAAAATTTTAGGATCGACGTGATCAAAAACTTTGTCATATCCATGTAAATTAAATACCACATGACGCGATTCTTTTATCCATAAATAGCGACATATTTACGAAAGCCTTTATGTTCTATATTCATTATGGTGTGCTTTTGTAAAAAACTGTATAATAAAATTTTATAAATAATCATTGCAAAAATTTTTGTAAAAACTAAACAGTGGAATTGAGCGGTAGTTGTAACATTTTCTTTTTTACTATTTTTATGTAATGGTTGAACAATAGCGAGCTTTAATATATAGGGTATATGCCCGTAATGAAACACAAATTAATAATATGACATAATGAAGATGCAATCAAACCAGAGACATATTTTATAACCTTGGCATTTATATCATCAAAATCAACACACTAAGAGATTCAGAACTCATAATCTCAGTATTCCAAATCATGATTTTGGTATTAGTATTCTTAAGAGGCATCTTGAACGCGATTTTTGCGTAAAATGGACAATTTTGGCTTTCTCGATCTCAGAAACAAAGATACATTAACAATTTTAACTTAATAAATAATGCAGAATAGCTATTGACGTAGTTCGTAGCGGCATCGCTTTTTGTTTGCTTAACTATTTAACAAAACCCAAAATTGTAGAGAAAGATTACGCGAAGGCACTTTTTTGAGCCCTTTGATTTGATTTGATTGAACTACTGTTCTACATAAATGAAATTAAAAAATGATAATTTTAGCTCTTGTATAGTCATATAGTTCGTAGCGGCTTCGGAATTTTGATATATATATACATAGAAAAAAAATGTTATTCTTAACGAAAAAACTACGAAAATCGCTTTAACTTGACTGTGAATAACTTCTATCTACGGTAGTATCTATTAATAAAATTTATACCAGAATAAATGTCACTTTATGAGGAATAAATATGTTATATTTTTTAACCATGAATTTATTATCTTATTTTAATAAAAACGATAAATCATACTGCAAAATTACTACAAAATAATACGACATCTGCATTTGCATCCGCATTAATCAGTGCGGATGTTCATGCGGATGCGGATATCATGCCAGTAGCGACAAGAAAGAAATTGTGTAGCGGCATATCAAAGCGCCACACACGATAGGCACGACAAATTAAAAACACGGCCGGTGTCTTTTGTAACGCCGCCAAAGAACGCCGGGCCCCTGTCGGCGCCTCCGAGCCAACGCGGTATCACAAAGGGGAATTACCTTGGCGGCAAAACCAAAAGGGATTTCGGCAGCAACGAATCGGTTGATGTCGGCGCGGTATTTCGGCAGCGACGAATCGATTGATGTCGCCGCCAGTCTACACCGCCGACTTTGCGGCCTCCTTTTTAGAAACACCGCCGAGATAAAAGCCTAATGTCTGATTGCACGAAAAATCATATGGAACAACTAGGACCAGGGACATCGGGTTCCAACAGGAAGCCATGCTTACAAAACGACCTTGCTATGGTGTTAGATTCGTCGAGTGAAGACGAGAGTACAAAAATGCCAGAAAAAGGTAGCATTGAAGCTGTACTCAAAAAGGAGTTACTTGCTTACCGCACTAAAAAAATAATAAATGTAGATGAAAATCCTCTAAATTGGTGGAGTGTTCATCGAGAGGAATTCAAGGTATTATCGCCGATAGTACGAAGATTTTTATCCTCTCCACCGTGCAGTGTTCCTAGCGAACAGTTATTTAGTAGCGCGGGTGTAAATTACGAACCTCTGCGTAAACCTTGAATCAGAAAAGGCGACAGTACTACTGTTTATTAAGTATAATGCTCCTATTTTAATTTCACTTACTAATATAAAACTAGTAGTTTAATATAAAAATAAGTACTTATGTTTGATTGGATTACAATAAAAATGTTAATAATTACATATATATCAGTCATTGTCTTAATTATTCATTAATAGACTTTATTTACATAATATTTTAAACATCCGCATCCGCAGATGTGAAAAAATCAGCATCCGCAACATCCCTAGTCCGAATTCAATAGAGCTTGAGCGCTCCTCAGAGTAGGATCTATGTCGAATTTCTTCGCGCCAACATCGATCGAATCCACTGATCGTGCCGTTGATCGTCAGTGTATAGCGCGATTATCAGTTTTGATCACGTAACTAAAATTATTTTTTTGCAAATTTTACTATATTTTTTTTAGAATTTCTAATTTTTTCCAAAGTTATCAGTACATTATTTTTATCTATTATTTCTACAGCTTTTTCACACCAAAACCATTAGATCGATTTCATGGAAATTCAGCAAATAGGTGATTCTGTTTTATTATGATTTATACTCCTATATAATTATCTATACCAAATAAATTGGTAACTAGTTTTTTGACGTGACAACGTCTTAAATTAGGTTGCGGCTGGGAGTCACTTATGAAAAAGTGTATTTCTAATCTAAACTATTTTTAATTTAAAACTAAAATCGTCTTTTGCTAAATAACATATTAGGTAATATTTAATAAACATTATATTTAACAATATCATCTTTATATAATGTGTTTCTTCATATACGATATATATAGCAATAACGAATTATGCCATAAAAATATAAAATTTGGGAAAAGTATCAAAATCGCTTAGTCGTAGCGTCAACACAGTATTTTGGACGTGTGACTTACAATGAGTTGTCGGGACACTTCGAAATACCTAATCTTGCAGAATGAAGAATTGTAATAGGCCTCTTAATATCGTGTTGTGTAATGTCGTTACAAAAATTCAATATTGATTCTATTGCTTTAAATATAAAATTAGTTTTTGTTACTTGAACAAAACAATAGATTTTCGATGGATGGCCAGGTGTTATTTACGTGACTAAATGAAATCTGTATGTATTGAGATGAAAAATAAACCGAATTTAAAATAATTAACACAAATAGTACATTGGTTTAGAAAGAGGAAGTTATAGCAGACAATATTACACACACGTTGTACATTTATCTATTTACTAGTACTCACCTAAATGTTGCTGTGTGTTAACATTTTTTAAATTCCGTTCATGTGCTTGCCTAACCTAATCTTTCCTCTTAAGAATTGTTTTGTCATGCTGGGGCCACACTAGCGTTTAACGTCTATACCCATTATCCCGATAATTATTGCAATAATTTTTACCGCATTAAAGTGGATATATTACACTTCAACAGTCAACATGAATGCTCATTATTGGCGATAAAAACGGCGTTGAATTTCTTTAATTCAAGCAAGATGCGTCGACAGAGCTGTATAATTCATGATAAGTGTAAATTTATATTATTTGACATTATTTTTTTTTATATATATTTGCAGAATCTCGAGAAAAGCAATAACTTTCTCGTTACTCCACTCTGTCGCGATACTACGTATTTAAAAACAAAAACGTGTGATATTGAGGCAAATCCGTCGTACAAAAAACAAACACGTCCGCTCCCGTTGCGGTCTCGACGCACACTGACAATACGTAGTGTGGCCACGTCAACGCATTAATTCTCACGTTAATCTCTTTGATGTACCGCCACTTGAGCTATCGCCTAACGCCGAACGCCATTGTTAATGCCATTGTCAAGTTATCCCGTTCAGTTGTGGCAACACCTATGGTTAACGTCCATTATCGCGATAATTAATAGCATTTCTCGTTAGTGTGGCCCCAGCATCAGGAATTGCTAGCGCATAAAATTTTAACGCTCATTTTGTAAATGAGGATGCAGATTATATACTATATAATTTAAATTGTGTTTTGTTAGTAGTAAGCTCTAAAACAACTGGATCCCATTTCAAAAATATTCATATATTGTTAACATTTTATATGATCCACCAGTGACATGATTACATTTATTTCTTACTATAAATGAAAGCCTATGCTGGACCACGACGGGCCGCTAGTATAACATACATTTATTACGTACAATATTAACCTTTAGTATTCTATGCAATTACAGGTTACGCAGCTTGTCGCATCATGAATCCATCATTTACAACAAACAATAGGTTGGGTCTAAGAGGATGGGTCAAAAGGTCCCGAATACAGAGTATGCTACGAAGTTATATAAAATCGGCACATTATCCACTCAGATACAGATTCAATATACAAGACAATCCGGAAAAAGTGTGTGTGTTCCTTACCAAGCATCGGAAAGCCTACACAGACCGTTTGGAACAGATTACTTCGTTTTATACGGACTTCAGCCCTGATTAAAACATGGTTTACAAGTAGCAGAACCTATAGAAGCAAGGCAGGGATTCGATTGATGGAACGGCCTGTCGAGGTGACCACGTAATCAAAATATAGACTAATTCGAAATAATTCTAGAAGATGCTTACTAATAGTTTAAGTATCAACTTTAACCATTTTGAATACTTGGAACCATTTTGAATCTTGGCATGTCCAAAATGGGTGCCGAGCCTACTCACACCAGAAGCAGCGGTGAGAATTGATGTTGTCATAATTTTAAGCGCTCTGTGATAACTGTTTTACCAATCTTCGGACTCGTATAAAGTAGCATACTGTGAGATTATCAAAGAGGACTAAGCAAAAAATAAAAACAGAAAAACAATCTCAAAAGGTAATGACCGCCGCCATATTAGACTCGACCCAATGATCGACAATCAAATTGTCATTCGTTTCTTTGATTGTCATTCGAGTATCTGGAATCGAATACTTACTGGAAGGTCTTCATAATAGTGGCGCAATGTGCCGGTTCCCTGAAATATGGTTAAGCGATGCCATGACTAGTCGTTGAATCGTGTACATTCTATATATTTATGGACTGGCACGATATTTTGTGATATGATGTAATGTTGACGATCAAAAGAGGCCGGATCGAAAATGGTCCACTAATGAAACCCGTTTAAACTAGAGCAGCTGTCGATATTGGCTAATCGACCGCTCACTTTCAAGCCGCAGTCTCTTCATTGTGGATCAGAAAAGTTCAATCAGTTTTTTAATTGATACAGGGTTGGACTTTGCGGCTTTCTTCGTCGCGTGCTTGCAACATTGTTATGTGGACGCTGATTTGAGCATTAAGCTCTAATAATCGGCTCAGATTTGTTCACGTACTTCCATCTGTTGCCTGATTATCGTACTACACCCTGCGACATACTAACACACACAATCAACCCAGCATCCAAACTATCAAACAGCTATCGTTTTCATCATCATTTGGAATTGGATCACCAGCACCCGGCTGTGAAATAAAGCGCAGCACTCTGCTTTATATCCGACGACAACAAACGTCCATAAAACAGAGAGTCGCAGAAAAGGAATTTGCTGACATGTGGCCAATATGAACTGCTTGTCCATCAAAGAACTCCTCAACATCATCAGAAAAAGGGCGGCAAGTGGTGACTTTGAAATTCCGATGGCCAACAACGATATTTTAAAGCCGTTTGGACTCTCGGCCTTATTTATTACGTAAAACTCGTTAGACCAAGGTTGCGAACAGTACTATGAAAACCGAAACTTAAACTCGGCTCTACACATGATCTCGACTTTATTCCGTTAGCAGTTTTATATCTGGTCTTACAAAACAAATTTTTCATTGAAATTTACCTACTAAATTATTATGTGTCATCCTGTAATACCCATGCTTATGAATCAAAATAAATAAATATGGATTTATTTATGCTTTTTGATTTTTTTACCTAAGGAAGATTTTTAGCGAAAAGAAAAACAAGTTTATAATTTTCATTAGTAAATACACGCTTAGTACCTATAAAAGGAAAAACTTAAAATGAGTTTTAATTGGAACCAGGAGGAAAAGGTAATAATATCTAATAATATCTATCTAATCCTTTTAGTATGTTAAGTGGCTGGTACACCGGTTTGTCGCCATCTCTGAGGTCCCGGGTTCGAATCCCGGTGGGGGCTGATGTTTGTGTGGCATTTGTACCTTAGTCATGGTTGTTAATATATATTTTTATCAAATATATTTATATATGTATGTCTATCCGTTACCCTAGATGCCATTACACAAGCCTTCAGAACTTACTTTGGGCTAGGCTAATTGGTGAAGTGTAAGGAATATTAGAAAAAACCATGCCTATTTTTTCAGAGTCTGCTCACATAATAGAGTCTGTCACATCTAGGAAACAGCATTCTAATTAACGAAAATTAAAACAAAAGAATGCAAAACAATTACCATTAAGTATGTACATTAAATGTTTGAGATATTATTTAATGACATATATTTATACAGTAGATTTTTTTATTAAACTTTATACATGCTACGTAACTTAATA
This sequence comes from Scirpophaga incertulas, assembly GCA_036419045.1. NCBI lineage: Eukaryota > Metazoa > Arthropoda > Insecta > Lepidoptera > Crambidae > Scirpophaga > Scirpophaga incertulas. Next base: position 38,390,452 of record CM071626.1, read on the forward strand.
AATTATTGTTTTTGAAGACTTAATGAATTAACATGTAAAAGTTGGACCGGTGAAAATTGCCTGGAAGGGATGAAACCACAAGTGAAAACAAATTATTCTATTCATAAGCGGCTGACTAGTCAAACTGGTAGGAGTGAAAAACCTAGATCTCTATCAGTGGAAAATGAGGCCATAATGGCTATTGCGCCATTAGATTTTATTGAATATAGAAGTTAATATGACAGTGATACAATAGTAGAGAATGTTGAGGTAATTAAGATAGGTTTATTGCTTGTCTTTTCTCAACAATATACTTAGATACATTTAAATTTCAGTTCTTTACGTTTAGACTTTATATTTTAAATGCTAGATTCGGGTTCTATTTAACAAAAGCTATTTTATGTTCAAATTTCAGAGTAATGTAGCAACACTTTACTCGGCAAACACTAGTTGATAATGCAAGATAGAACAAATGACCACTATAATATTTACATGATATATAAATAAAACAAACTAAAAATATAATTAGGTATATTTCAGATATCTGTGTTGGATATAAACATACTAGGAACTAGTTCTATTAGAATTGTGAGATATAATTAATTTGAGTTATAACAAACTAGTGGCTTATGACAAATCGGTTTAAAAAAAAATATAACTTTCAAATTTTGACTGAATCTTCAACAACCCTCCAACAAGAGTCCTAGTAAAAATATAAGATGATAATTTTTATATATTTTTGTGTTTTATATTAGTTGTAGATGCTAAAAAAAATACAGATATTTGTGCGTTCAGATTAATGACCACAAGAATATAATTACGGTAGTGTCACTAGCGTGTAGAATAAGTAAATTTATAATCTGTGTGATGTCTATGACATTGGCTGTATGAGCTAGGACTCGCACTCTCTGTACTCTGTGCTCTCGCGGGATTTGGATTGAACATGTAATGTAAGTTTTGTCTTGTGGCATTAAATAAAAGGATTATAACTATCGGGGCTTTATCTTAATAAAATAACACATAAAAATAGAAGATATTAAATAAATATCACAGATGGTGGCAAGGGAAAAAAATGATTGCAGTGTTAAATATTGTTTTTTAAATACATAAACATTAATGTCTCAAAATTGTATCAAATAATTGTAGTTAGCAATACATTTTTACTTTTTTTTATAGTATTGGGGAGCAAACGAGCAAACGGATCACCTGATGGTAAGCGATAACCGTTGCCTATGGACACCCGCAACACCAGAGGAGTCACAGATGCGTTGCCGGCCTTTTAAAAGGGAATAAGGGGATTGGGCCTCCGGTACCCTCACTCACTCGGCTAAACACAGCGCAAGCGCTATTTCACGCCGGTTTTCTGTGAAGCCGTGGTATCACTCTGGTCAAGCCGGCCCAATTCGTGCCGAAGCATGGCTCTCCCACGGTTATGTATGTCTCCCAAGGTACTGTAAAGTACCTTCCATAACTCAACACTGATTCTAAATTATAGAGATGTTTTTAATTATTGTAATAGATTTATGTGATATGTAGCTGCTTTGTCAAATCTAAATTGATTTGTAACATTTTAATAATAAAGGAGCGCCTCCAATGCAGCTATATCTTAAGAGAGCCTCCGTAGTCATTAGGCAGGCGATTCTTTGTACACTGCTGAGGGCCTTAACGCAATGTCATCTGAAGGGATCATCTTTGCCAAGCAACGCCACCGTAGACACCGTATAGGGCTCGCTATAGCGGTGTCTCGCTAAACCAGCCTTTGACTTCAGCTCCACTTAACCCTTGCCAGACGACAGTTAGCCCTTAACGCAATTTTCGTCTTTCTTGTTACATAATGTAAGTGTTTATACCAAGTGAGTCCTTGATCCAGGAGAATACTATGATGGAGCTAAATACCATTAGCCTCAGTTGAAAAATATATCGTTTTACCAACGAGGATCTACGGTTTTTCATCAGCCTCACCATCTGTTTCTAATACAACCCCTGCATAATCGAAAATGAGAAGGTCAGGCGGTAAAGTCGGATTTGGAAATATTTTGAACTTAAGTAGTAATGATGTTTTTAATTTTATTGTTTAACAGTATAATATCATATTCACTATATCTTATTTTATGGCAAGAAAGAATAAAAAATCTGTGACGAGAACAATACGAGTACAAGTCTTTTAATGATGCACGTATAATATAAATTAACCAGCAGCCATTCACCACGTTCCATTTCTCCAAAGAGGCAACACACGCTAGGACGACTGATATACCACCTTCCCTTAATCTATCGATCAACTAAGCGCTTCTTAAGAGGTTGATCTAGGTTTGTTATTTTATATATCGAAGCATTGGCAGAATCAGCTATCGGAACAATGATTATCAATTCAATATTCCTCATGGCGGTTGCTTCTTGGCTTTAACGAGATTTTTGTCATGGACACTATTCGACGCTGGGATCATTGATGACTACAATGTTAATATTTCTGATATGGGATGTTGAAGCGCTCGCGATATTCGAGCACCGGACGATCATTTTTATAGCATTTCAAGTTAGTGTATATGTATTAATAGCACAGCATTTCTTTTACGAAATGGTAGCAACTAAGAGAAAGCAAGTAAATAATCCTAGCTACTAAGTTGTGTCTGTGCAAATAAACAGAGATAATATGCCCGAGTGCCTCTTTCATGGCAGCTACATTCCCGATATGTCGATCGTATATTCCTTGCGGATAAATTTGCTACAAATCTTCATCATCATTACATCATATTGTGTTATTTATACATACATAATACATACATACATAATTGCACAGACAAAACTCGTTATGTCCAAAGAGGTCAGCGAAGCGGCATGATTTACACCAGTTCTCAACTACTATACCTACAGTCGGAAAAATCCTTTTCACTGCCACATCATGATTCAGCTCACACTCATTGTTCACCCTTTTCTCATTCTTATTCTTGAGGCAGACACTTTCTGATTGTGTTAGGTCTTGTCATTTAAAAATTCTTGACTTCCATCAGATTCTAAATGTAAGAGTGAAAGTGGAGCATGCGTTGTGATGTAAGCAGTCGACCGTCTCTCCTGTACATGTCGTCTAGCTCAGTCCGAGACCATCTGAGAATGACAAACTACTATAACGCATCCCATCCGTCTCATCCAAACACGGACCTTATCGTTACCGAAAAAAAGAAAAGAATAAAAGGCAAAAGAAGCGTTCCACCGCAATTTTTTTGTACCGGAAAACTATCATACCAAGATACTTATATCTATCGTCTATATATATCAGAATGATAGTAAACTCACCCTGTCTACCAAGGTGACAACCTAGAGCAGAATCCTTTAGCAGATAGGTGACAGGATCCAGTTCTTGTAAAAACTACAAAGGTCACAAACTGTCTGTTTGGAAAAATTATCTACGAGTATTTAAATTGATCAAATCTTGAAGACCAAAACTATTGTCATTTCCACATGGTTGACAAAGGTCTGTGCTCCAGTATCGTATAAAATTATTAAGAAAAAATAATAGATATGTGATAATTTCATACAGATGTAAAATCCCTTCCAGCCATGAACGGCGACGTAGGCTTTCTTGTAGTTAATTGTAATTAGTTAATGATCATGTTTATTAGGTGCTCCACTGGATTTATCTTTACATCCATTCTGAGAACAAAATATTGTTTGACGCAATATGTATGTAAATTTATGTGATCAGAATGGACGTAGAGCTTGTACAACGTGGGCATAATGTGTCGGTAGTTCTTTGTATCATGGATACTTCTGGACTTATAGGAAAGTTGGTGATACCGTTGATCATAAAAATGGAAAGGGAACAGCGTTCTGGAGCTTCTTGAAACTGCGTAGACAAAAGAGCATACGAATATTGAAACCACTATCCAGAAATTATACAATCAATCAGGCTTATGAGATTTTCCGTTATGAGCTGAACAAGTGACACATCTAACATCTATGGTAATATGCCTCATGCTTTCGTATCCACCTCTCACATTTATCCCGATATTGTCATTGATGTAACCAAAATCGAGGCAATAGGTGTGGCAGAAGGGCCTCTTATCTAGGTAGACGTGGCGGCAACGTACTAGATTCGCGCTGAACGCCAAAACTGCTTACATCCGAGATTTCCAACGCTGGGAGTTGACGAAAGACCGGGTGCAGGTGAAGGTGATGTGTTTTATTCCGCATTCGCCGTAGTAAAATATGCAGGTAAATTATAGGGTACCGTAACTTCTCATGTTATAGGTTAGTAACATACTCTGTGATTCTTGTGGAGTTTGCAGGTTTGCTGGGAATTGCGCAGGGCTATAGGTAACTATATACACTCACTATCAGGCCGGCAGACTACTTGGTGTCAATATATAACAGAGTAGCTTTATGATTGGTCGATAATTTGGTTACGAAAAATCATAGTAGTGTCAATAGTTCTCTTTCAATACATGTACAATCAGTAAGCGGTAACTGGTATATTTATTTAATACACTATTTCGCATTGCCAGGTCAAGGATATAAGTGCAACGAAAAATTATGAACTGTGTGAAAATAAGTATGTTATTCGCAACGTATTGCAGGCCACAGGTATTATCAATATCGGTAAAATAAATCAATTGTGTTGGTGTATGTCAACCTTAAAGAAAACAAAGTACTGGCTTAATGCAGCTACATAGTTTAACTGATTATTATTTTATAAAAAAAAAACATTCGTGACAATGTGTTCAATTGATAATGTCATTGTTATTTAAACGAGTCCTGTGCTATTTTTTATTAGCCTATATTTTGCAATCTGGTAAAAAAAATTCTATAGCTTTGGTTTACGAAATCCGTTTTCCACCAAATGTTCAATACTGGTTAGAGGCGTTACGAAAGTGAAAAATGCTTGTGTTACGAAGTAAGTATTATTTAGTTGTGGCTGGCTTTAAGCTCGAGCATGTGCAATTTAATTGCAGTCGAATTTACTGCATTAAATCATCAAATTACAGATAACGTGCAATCGTCATGAATTGTACAATGAACATGTACCGTCAATTGCACAACAGCCATACGTCTAGCTCCTATTCTCTCAAATTAAGTACTAAACTAATGGTAACCTTAGTTAATTTGTCATTTAACCAGTTGGCTTGGCTAAGCGTCCGTCTAGCTGTAATGTAGAACGTTGCAATCAACAAGTCGGCTAAACGAAGAATAGCTGTGTGATTGAATGACGTTCAGTCAAAGGGCTAGCTGTTTGGTTGAACGGCTATTTTAACCAGTTGGCTGCGACAGATAGATACTGAACAAAAATAAACGACCCCAGCGACGTCGTTCAGCACACGGAAAATTAAAAGCCGCACATGGTACAATGAAATCAACTGATACGACATGGAAATGAGTTTATTGATAGAAGCAAAAGCAGGAGTTTACCGCGCTAAGTTTTATCTTTAGAAGAAATTGATTAAATAGTAATACTAACGTTTACATAGTACCATACAATATATCCTTTAATACTATAACTACTTACGTTTCTACCGAATCTTAACTAATACAAGTCTTTAACCATTCTTAATAATTGTAGCCGTTAATACACATCACGGTTCACAGTCATGCAGAATTAATGTTTATGCTGTTCAGCGTAAAATACCCCCAAGATTAAACAAATTCACAGGATTTGACCAGGTAGGGTGAAATAAAAATTATTAAACGCACGTACCGTGATGCATATAGACTACAAATATCACAACCCCTCACACTAAACACCGTTACAGGAGGGGAGGTATCCCTAATATTGATGATAGAAACATTCATTTATAATAACAAATAAATATACCCTTAAATTTTGACGATATCGCACTTGCGCTCGCCGCATAGAATAAAAATATTTTCAAAGCAAAATAAACCACCATTACATCTATAAGCATCATTTTCCTCGGACAATAATAGCGTAATGTTTTGAAAAATGAAATATGCATCACGTCTTCGTGTTTTATTAAACGTTCCAATTTGAAAACACTTGCCAGTCTCTATCTGACAGGTAAGAAATTGTTACTCGTACCAAACACAAGTCACCACCCTTAACATTCCACCAAAAATAACCTATTAGGTTCTTTTTTGTTTGCCTAACCAAAGGTCTGTTACATGGATCAAACAAATTATCCGATTTTAAAATGTATCCTTTCGATAAAACATGCTATCATTAATATTTTATTATATCAAGTACACCTCCCATCATGTGACTTCCTTAAACATCCAACTCTCTTGAACATAACGAAAAATAAACAGTCAACATTTAAGAGCTATACATATGTATTACAGTAATGAGATATTTTCCGAATACCAGATACACAAGTATTCAAAGCCTATTCCGTAGGTGGGGCTGACCGCCTCGAACTTGAAACTGAGCCAGATAAGGTAAAATTACTACATTTCATGAACATTCCAAAATCAGCTTGACTATTATTACGCTATGCACGTTTGAAAGACATTGACTTTGAAGACTATTGAAGACTATACGGATAAACATGTGCTTCATAATGTTACATATGATTAACGAACTATTATTTCTTGAGTCATAAATAGCGCCACCTACAGTCTATTAAGCGAACCTTTCTCGTTTGCTGATATAAATCTTCATTACGGTAAAATTATACATACAAATTTCGAATGAGAAAGAATGAGAGACTAACTATACAGACTTCGTACAATTATGTAGATATAACGATCGTATAATAAGGACCTCGAGTCCTGTAATAAATATTTTAAAAGACAGTCAGCGACAATCGTCAAAAACTCGTATTTTTTTTCTTAGTTTAATTTAAATATCTATAGTAATGTTAACAATTGACAACATTACTTTTTATAAGAAGCGTAGCGCGAGTATAGAATTTGCGATATTTAAATCCGCCATACTCAACAAACAGAAGGTAAATTTGACAGATATTATTATTACGGCGTGATAAAGATGCTTTTCTCGATCTACAAATCTATACTCGCACCGGTGTTTCGAGATTATGTGACAACTATATAGACGCATACACAAAATATTAAACCGTAAGTATATAGGTATAAGAAGGTTACATATACAAACACATGTGAATTAGAAAACTGGTATATATGAAATTATGCAATCTTAAAGGTTACAGTTTAAAAAATATTGCGAGTGAATTCAATTTTGAATTAATTAATAGAAAAGTTCGCATTTTAAAAGCTTACAGTCTTTGGTTAATACTTAAAAATATATAAAATTATATATAGATTAAGTTGAGTAAGTATATATTGTAATATTCATATAAATTATTAGCCTAAAGTATCGTTAATTTATTAATCTAGTAAAAGGTTTAACTTGATACTGCTACTTTTATATTATTATAATTAAGGGTAAAAAGATAGTGCCAGGTATAAATCAAGAGTACATTAAACAACTAATAAAAAAGATAGTATTCAGGATGACCTAACCCACAAAACGTCTCATATTAATTTTGATCTGTATTCAATCGGGTCTCTTTGAAATTTCAAAGAGATCAATTGATCTTACTGAACTTTATCGTAAACGTGTCGAACCCATCGTACCACTGGCTATAACCCTGGTATAGTATGGTAGGTCTAAGACCATACCATTGATAATATTATATTTTAAAAACCATTATGGTTTTCAAAATACTAATATTATAAATCGGAAAGTGAGTTTGTTTGTTCCGCTTTCACGCCTTAACTAATAAACCGATTGCTTTGAAATTTTGCAGCCGTAAAGATAAAAGTCCGGATTAAATAATAGGGTACTTGTTATCACGGATAACTCGACAGATCCCACGGGATGCGCAATAAAGGCTTCGCTCAAAAACTACTGCACAGATTTTAATGCGGTTTTCATCAATAGATAGAGTGATTCCTGAGCAAGGTTTTGCGGTATTTTTATCTCGGAAAAACGGAGTCCCACGGGAAGCGTGAACCTTCCAAACCTTCGCGCCATAAACCGACTGTCGCGCATATGTAACCGTGGGCAAAAGCTGACCCTTAACCCTCTATAGACCCAATCCCGAAATCCACGCGGGCGAAGCCGCGGCCAGAAAGCTAGTGAGTATATAAATTAACGCTACCTTAGGAATGTCTAAATACTTATAATACCTACTATATGTTATACATGCGTAAGTCTATACTTAGCGCGGTTTTTAAGCAAAGCATTAGATGCTACCCATACCCTTCATTCTCGAAATTACGACAGACCAAAATTGAAAATCATCAACAAAATCACAATGCTATTCAAAAAGCCCATTTATTACAAACTTATGTACGGCTTTATATGAGAGTCGTCACACTCTTAGAGGCGCATTCTGAAGTTACTGAGTGCGCATTTAATGCGGTCCAACAGTAATCGATGTAAAATCACTATATCAGAGACACCGGGTGATGCAACCGGATGATGCAAGAAACTGATTTCAGCATAGAGTGAAACGCTGTCAACGCTATTGAAGCGATTCCGTTTCGAAACTATCACATAATCATTTTGAACGGCAAGATGGGGTCTGTAGTGAAGTTAAAAATATTATCTAATTAGTGTGTTGAGTGCGATAACAGCAATATTAATACAATAGCAGCCCAAAATGGAACGTGGCCATTATTGAGTGATAATCCTAATGACCTTTCATAAGTGGCACGTTTCTACGTTATGTAAATTTCATATTCAAATAACAGCTTCCATAAAATTTCAGTGGTAATATCTATATATAGGTTGTATATTCAAAATTCCACTTGTGTACGCTACGTACCACAAAGATATTGCTTCACTAATATATGTGTTACAAAATTTATGTGCCTTTATTTGTACAGTTTAGATCCTAGATGTGTGATAAATCAACACAATTCTGATATATTTTGTGGCAAAACTTAATTTGTTGTCAATTAATCCCTTATTATCAGTACGTTAGACTATGACCTTGGATCCAATGTGGGATTTCTGAAGGAATTGATTACACTACAAATTGAAAAAATCTTTTGTAATAAAACAACACGATTATGATTTTAAATAAAGCGCTATCCATATTGTAATTAGTCAAATATTTTATTTTAATTGGCTATAAGATAAATCCTCATTTTGCAACACTAAGATAATATTCACTGTAACTGAGGCAACTGCGACAAAATAGTCGCTTAGATCATGAAGATTCACATAAAAAAAAAAATTATTAGACCTTCTCGTTGTAAACTTTAGAGCGTGTGGGACAAACGCAAACGCAAATTACTCTGATCTTTCGAACGCACCTCGGTTATGACGTCTACTGTCAAATTCATAGCCATTGTGATTTTATTTAATTCATCTCCTACCCAATTAATCAATCTTCGATTATTACCTTTCGCTTGAACCATCTCCAAAGTCTCGTGCCAATATTTGACTTAATAGCAATATTTTTTTTGAGACGTGATGGGTTCTTTTCCTTTGCTTTTCCGTTCCATGATTAATGTATTTTTTAAATAGATCAATTACCCAGCCTACCAAATATAATTAATTGATTAATAAGAAAGCAAACTTAACCCAAGAAACACTTCTGGTGTGGTTTTTCCGAAGGAGAGGAAAAAAGGAGAAAAGTAGAAGTTAATGGATAAGGATTAATTAGTTTCGGGCGTTAGACAAGACTGGCTGATCTACTCTTTGTCATCTTTAAGCAAAGAGGTCACCTGCGTTGAAGTCGGCGGTGTAATTTTCACAGCCACAGGGTGCTGAACACTGGCTGCAGCCGCAGCTCTCGCAGCGTCAGCCGTCTGCGCGGCATAATGCCACATTATCGGAGATTTACAACGTAATTTTTTCAATTCCTCAAGAAGTCCCTTGTCCGTTTCCTTGGCCACAGCATCTGTTGCGAGCTCAGATTTCCTTCTCTTTTGGCAAGGGGGTTCGGAGGCGGGATTCAAAGGATCAGCGGGCAGAGATTGTGCCCGTCGGCTGATATTGCCTTCGGTGGTCAACTTTATGTAAATCTTGCCGTCATTGCCGCGTTCATCATCAATGATACTTTTATAATCGCATTCAGAGGCTCTACGCTTGGTGGCCGTATACTGTCGGTCTTGGGGCTTTTCCGAAGTGCCGCTGAGCTCTTCTTTCGGCGTTTCATCTGTTGCCGAGCAGCAGCATTCTTCAGGCTTTTCAGAAGTACCGCTGAGCGTTTCATTGGAGGCTTCAGGTTTTTCCGGAGCGCTATTGAGCTCTTCTTGGTGCGCTTCATTCTCCGTGCCGTGAACTTCTTCAGAATTTTCCAACGTGGTGCTGAGCGTTTCTTTGGGCGCGTCATTAGGTATCATGTGCTGACCTTCTTCAGGCTTATGCAATGTGCCTTCTTCAGGCTTATGCGATGTGCCTTCTTTAGGCTTATGCGATGTGCCTTCTTCAGGCTTATGCGATGTGCCTTCTTTAGGCTTATGCGATGTGCCTTCTTCAGGCTTATGCGATGTGCTAGTGGTCGCCTTGCTGGGTAACTCATTATTGTCCGCACGGGCTTCGAGATTTTCCGATGTGCTAACAGATGCCTTGGGCGCTTCTTCAATTACCGTACGGGGGCGTTTTACAGGAATCTCTGATCCTTCTTGAGAACTTTGCGATGCTTCTTCAAAAGGTTGTCTAATTGGTGGGCGTTTTTGAGGCCCTTTTGGGTAGTTTCTAAAGAGCCCTTTTATAAATTCCTTATCTTTTGAGACATATTGCATTACTTGTTCTTTGTTCATGTCCTTGGTTACTTGGTCGGATACTCTTTTTAGATACTCTGCAGCTAGTAATTTAAGTCGCGCTTCGGAATCCTCTTCCGCTCGCTTCTATTACAACCGAAAAAAAAATCACTCGTAATATTAACTACATAATTTAACAGACTTTCAAAATGAAATTCGTGCTTAGCACTAACATTCACACTACATTACTAGTGATGAATTACGAATTTATTTAGGTTTAAAATATTTAGAAGTATTCAATTGCTTTTTGAGCACTAATGACACTGAAATCGATAACTACAAAGTCAGAGTAAGAATTTGGCAAATGAATAATTCATTCAGAGGAATAAATACAGAAATGAGATAAAACAACATCAATACAGGGCTATTGGCGGCTGCTGCAAAGTTATGCAGCAGTAAGTAAAACAGACATGCTATGCAATACAAAGCGAGAGGACATGCATGTAAATATAACATTGTTTTTAATATAAACAAATGTATGCAGATGCTGTCAAATAGGTAGACATATATTCTGTTGTTACAAAACGTTCTTTAAGTATCTAGTAGTCTATTGTAATCGTGAACTATAAGATTATTGTCCATCTACCTCCTAATTCTAATTTGTTTGATTAAGCAATATAAAAAAAAGAAATGTCTACCAAAACAATCCTGCGTCTGAATATTGCAAATATATTGCAAGGGCTTCTTCAGTCCAGTCCAAGTCAGCGAAGCGATGATCGCTAGCGTATCGCGTAACTTTCTTGTTATAGCTATCTTGGTGATGGGAGTCCATTTCCATTTAACATTAGGTGGGAAAAGTCATTTGATCTTTGACCCCTTTATGAAAAATAAAAGTGTACAACTGGCAAGATGATATACATCCATGATACTAAAAGAAATTAACAAGTTTCAAAATTTTACAATATGAATGAAGAAATTGTAAACTTACAGTATTGATCCAAAGATGTCTGCAAGTGTCTCCGCAGTCCCACGTTTAAAATTTCAAACATTTCAGAAGATTGATTGACAGAACTATTCAAAGTGAACATACCCCAACGACTATATTGGTCTTAAAGGAAAACTTCCTTATCGCTCATAGATTTCTCATACTTATACAAATTAACCCTATTGTGGTGATAAGGGTCATTACCAAAACCTTCAAAATAAGATTAATAAAATATTATTATAGTGTAAATTAAAAATACTGTCCGTGTCCGTAAATTTATTTGCTACCCGTCCTTATCGTACAAACACTGGACTGTCCAGTGTTATAGCTCTGTGTATTCGGATACATAGATGTTTGAAATGTGTCAAAATACCAATTTAGAATTGAATTGTTAAAAAATTTTATTTGATAAATACCAGTCTTATTACATGAAAGTTATTAATAGTAATTAGTATTTGGTTGAAATGGTTTATTATTATTTTCTTTCATACATTAAAAAAAATATTTAAAGCAAATTGAGTTCCTGTGTTTATGACAGCGTTTGTCTAGTTGAGAATGAATGTAGCATGTATGTGTGTGTGCTGGTCAAGTTACACGCATTGTTTTGTTCCGTGGATAATGTAGTAGGTTGCAGTCAGAATAAGTAAGCTTATAACTGTACTCAGCATAATGAAACTATTTGTTATTTCTTAATATATAAATAAACGTGCAGTTGACTCGTTATATAACTGCGTCTTACAACATATAAAGATAAAACACTGAACAATGGTATATCGTGTCTGCTAGCACTAACATACGACTAATGTCCTGAAATAAAATTATATGTCTTCAAACACCAGGCGTTACAATAACATCTAAAAAACTGAATAAACACTACGTGTTATTGATGAGATTGATAAATGCCTTGTAACTTGTAATTTTAAGAAGTCTAATACATTAATAGATTTAATGTTAGTTAACAACACTGTAAAATAAATTCCAGTCTAATTTGTAGTACAGTCTAAGAAGTCGATTGTGCCGATAAAAACACATTGCTAAAAGTATAGCAACAAGTGGAGAAATTATTCATAGTGGTTATTAAACCAAATTATTGCTATATATGCTTTACTAGCCTATAATATATATATATACAACAACAGTAACTATAAAGGAGATGTTCCTTTTTTTATGGAGGCTGAGAGGGGTCTCAGCCTACAGTAATAAAATAATATTTTACAGAAAGAACAAAAAATAAGGAACCTTTACCCGTAAGAAGATATTTTTTTAAAACCTGTGAAAAATTGTAAAAAAAGAAAAGGTTTTGAAGTTAACATCAATAAAACAGCAACCCAAAGCTTTTTTTATATTGGCAGCTTCGACTTTGACTGTCACAATGAGTGACATGATCGATATCAAAAGCTTTACCGCCACTAACAAAATAGAAGGATGTCACTGTCACACTGACAATTACATTACGTTGATAGGAGGTAACTCTCATTGTTTAATAAAAATACAAAGGAACTACCCAATACAGCCAACATCTACAGTTTCAGGAATGAATCTGCAGTAAGAGCATATATTCACTATCAGAATTTATTGATAGTTTCGGAAAAATAATATAAATAGCTTGACGCCTTCATTGAAATCTATAATTATAAAAAAAAGCTTTATGAAAGAAACCAATATTCGAGGCTTTAAATATTATTTTTTAAAAGTTCGCAGGTATTTTTTTCTTTTTGGAAACTTTGTCTTAGAGGGGAGATCTATCAGAAAAACATCGCACAGTAAGTGTAGAAAAATAATAAAAAATGGGGCCCAAAATGAAACGTCTCCTTTCAAAGTGGAAATAAAAAAAATAATTTAGATTCTTACAGTACATAAATCATCAATAGTAGTACAATACAAAAGCTCGTTAGAAAGTTTCAAAGCAGTTTGATTTCGTAATTACAAGTTCAGCAGAAAAGAGAATAATTTAGTGTTTTTCCATATATTTGTTTCAGTCTGGCAGCACTGCTTCTATTGTCTGTGGTTCTAGATTTGTATATTTCTGTTGGCTTTAAATGCGCTTTATTGTAGAAAAGTCTATAATGTTATATACAAACAAGAGGTCGCACTAGTGCTTTGATACTGAAGCATTCATATTCGAATAATTGGTGTAAATTAATTTGATCGATAAAAATAGCGAGAATGAAGACGTATTTTCGATTTGGTTTGGGTATCGCATCGCTATCTGTCATCGTTCCATGTTATCAGCATGATCTGTTTCAATTTCTAATAATCTGCGCAAATATAAAAATAATATGTATATGCAACGTTAAAAAACTGACCCGCTTTGCATGTATGGATATGCGTCATCTATAGTAAAACGTATTTCTGTAAATAGGTTTGGAAACTAGTTATTTTTTTAGATATTTGCATATAAGCGTAATACGATAAGTTGTACACAAAATTGATAAAATAATTCGCAGCCGTGCGCATGAAGTGATTTACAATATTTAATTGCAATGCTTGGCCAAAAAACAAAGAGATGAATTGATGACCATGAATTGATTGAATAGATAACAAGACAAATAACAGAATTGACTGGTACCTTGCATGCATCGTCTTAGTGCGATTAATTATACAGAAACTTTGAAGGTTTAAATGTTTTTTATGACATTTTAACGGTGCACTGTAACAAATTAATTTTTAAATTATCAAATAGATAAATTAAATATTTAAAGTATTAAATAATTAATTATTAAAACATTCGCGACGGTCTGATTTTTCGTTCTTTCAATTACAAAATGTAAAGGCCGCAATATAGCGAGCTGTATTTTTTTTTAATATGTGTGGTACATGTAATTATTATTCATTTTAAAATCCTATGCTCTTAAGTTGTTTGCAGAACTTTCAAATAACTACTACGTTATAAAATTAACATTCTGTTTTCCAATACTTCTCTATATCTTTACGCCTGTCTGTCTTATTTTAGCTACATCGCGATTTATACTGATGTTTTTACATAATCAATTTAACAATTATATGCAAATACTTGGAAGCAATAGGCTTGCGTATTTGTAGCTAACGATATTACAATAATTGTAATCTCAGAACCAAGATAATATGTACAGTGATACTTGCCATTACTTACTAATGTTATAACTTAACTCTATAGCACATTCACAAAAGCTACTAAACCGATTCTAATGAAATTTAGAGCACAGATGATTGTTGTTAGGGGTTGAAAGATTGTATGAAAATTATGCGATCTTTAAAAGCGCCAAACTTATTTTTGAACCGTTCAATTTGTACAAATTTAACCCTAATGGAGGTAAAAATAGGTGATGAAAAATGTATCTAGAGAAAGAGCCCGAACCAGAAATATATAAATTTTTATGACGGGGAAACATATCTTTACGATATAACGCGGATAAATCCGCTGGCAGTAAACATAATCGAGATATTTTTTAATAAAGATTTGATATGATACTCTCATGTTATGAGTAACGTCTCTGAGTCCAAACTGGCTGTGAACATAAAAAGAATGTGTAAATTAATTATTAATTGTGTTATGAATCATAAAAATATTAATAGACTTAAAAGTTATCGACAATTTAATGATAAGAAATACTATATTAATTAAAGGTCATCTCAATTTATTTTTAATTTTTATAAAGCTTTTCTAATCACGGAATTGAAGTATCCTTATTAAACTAGATTTGACAATGGCAAGAGTACATAATATCGTGGTCCGAAATGAATACACTAGTACGCTAATAGTATCTACTTATGATAACAGGAATAGTGTTCGTTCAATTAAGACTACAGCATATTGCAGTGTGTTTTGATTTTACTCATTCTAACCCGCTTGGTATATACGCAGTAGCAAGTGGCTAATCGATTTAGTATCGTATGTACAAAACAATAATGTGGAAATCAGTCAAATTTATATAGAAAAACTCTCGTGATTGGTTTTTTTTATTCTTAGGAATTTCCATTTTATTATTATGTTATATACATATAATTTTTATAAGTATATTAACATCTTTAGGTTTCGACTGAAAGCCTTAATATTTACATACCACACTTTTAAATGAGTACCTAAACTGACTTTAATAGAAAATATATATTAATGGAATAAACAATACCCAAGCCTGATCAGATCTCCTGACGGGTCACATCGCTAGTTAAAATTGAACAGTTTCTAATCATGTTAAAGAATACCGTTACTGGTATTATTATAAAATACAAAAACATGTCGCATTCAATTTTTTCTCAAACATGAATATGTTCCTCGCACTCATAACAATTAAACCAGTGATTTATAAATCAGTAATTATTTAATTATTGAATTCGCTGTAGTAGTTGCAGGAATGCATGCAGAACATGTTGGACCGCAAATGGAAAACATAAAGCACGCAAGGCGGCGTGATAAGTTTTTTTTACATAATTCTGGCAAGCTCTTAGCCTTCATATCAGCAGATAGTAAGTATTGATAAAACGAAGGTGTAAGCGAGCTTCACTTGAGCTCCTCAAGAATTGAGGAAGTGGCAACATTATCACTAAATGTGAAAAAAACAAGTAGATAAATAATTGTAGACATCTGTAAGAGTCACGCTACAGCAGACGACTCGGACGCGATCGTAACAGATTGTTGTAACGAAAAATTGTTAACAAAATCAATAAGAGAGAATAATTAACCTAATTAAAAATGTTATAATTTGTGATATTATCATCTGTTAAAAATACTCTTATACGTTTATAAATAGAAACTTGTATTCTGTTTATATTTCTTACCATCACTGTTAAAAATAATTGAGGTAGGTAATGTAACCATTTGTCATCATCACAGCTGTTCGGTTACTGTAACGTTGTTGCAAAATTTTGATTAAAACTAACAGATATTGCAGACACATTTACTGCTTCATGACGATTATCACATTGAGTCTTAATAAAGTAGTAATATAACTGCTCTAACTGTCAGTTTTAAACAAATTTGATGGCAGCAGTTACATAATCAGCTTACTGGTCTAACCAGCGGTCAACCCACTGTCCCAGCGAGGATTAGCCAATTTCACATTTATTTTTTAGTTTGTTCAGGTGTATGCAGGTTGCCTTGCGACTGTCGGATAAATGTACATGTGAAATTCGAATAATGAAAATACGTTAATTGGTAAATAGCAAGATCGAAACTCGACGAATAGAAAACCAGTGCAGAAAATAGTGCCACCAGCACTCAAGTAAGAAAAAAAATATAACAATAAGAAAATATTTATTAACAGCAAACACAAGAACAGTTTGATCGAAAAATTTAGAAAATAGTGATATATTTCATTTGGCTTAGGTGAGGGAGACATTGTAACCCCCCCACCACACATTTTTCTGACCGTGATTAAAAATCCACATTATTAAGACACACTAAACTATAGCATACATGAGCAAGCAAAATAAATCAATTACCAAAAAATATTTTTCGGTATCTCACTATTGAAATATTATCAATTATATTGATGATTTTAATACTATAAAATGTTATAGTGTCATCATTTTAGTAATTAAATATTAACATTAACAGTTTAATTACAAATCACATTTAATAACCATTACATTTTTTAAACGCCCCAGCTGACGGTGACCGGCTACTGCCAGAGTTGGGCATCGTAATCTCACCGTAGTTTGTTAATCGCAAATCAATACTAAAATTACTCCATTATGTTACGGTTGAAACATAACACATCTGTTAATTTAACGCAAATTCTATGTTTTATATATACAAGGTGGCAAAAGGTAAGCGATTACCGCCGCCCATCACTCGTAGCACCAGAGGAATCACAAATCATTGGCGACCGCCGCATCATATCGGTTCCAAAATATAAAGTGAATAATTCAATTCACCGTTTGATAGTATGAAATAACATGAACATGCATAGAAAAACGCACTGTTGTGGACTAGCAACCGCATAAATTATGAGGGACAATTGCGCGTGGAGCTGTTCGAAATCGGCAGGAGGAATCAAAACGAATATAATCGATAAAAGATGCATACCAAGGCTACATCACGCAACACTACGGAATTAAGCAGATTCTAAATATTCTAACAGTCAACGATGCTAGTCGCTCTCACATGAATATAGTTTAGAAGGGAAAAAGTTGGTACTGGGGAGCCCCTGCGTAATGATGAAAACAATTTTTCATATGTGACCGAACATAAAGTTGAGACGGTAGACCGGTGTGAAATAGCCGCTAGATCTCATTAAGCTACTGCTTACTTCATTCGAAGTCGACATCACGAATTCCAGTAACATTCCGTTCCAATATACTCGTAGTTGCAATCGCGATCAATTTATTATAACTGTTGGTTATAAAAAATACTTTAAAATTTAGTTTCAGATTTAAACCTATGATATATACATACAATACAAGCTAAACATAAGTTTTATAAAATTTCATTATCTGGCGCACTCAGCAGGTGCTGCACTGTATTATGTAGACAGACCCTTTTTTTGCGGGGGGAAAATGCTCCTTATGCACCGCGTTGGCTATGCGCGGCCGTGTGTGGGGTTCTACGGTAGAGGACTGGCCTACTCACTAAAAACCCCCCGGTGTCCTTCCCATATCGAGACAAGTGGCGGAGTGCGCTTTCGCGATGCTACCGCCACACGCCCACGGGCTAGCTCGACCTTAGTCGGTCGAGCCTTCGCCAAGGGGGGATGTCGACAGACCCTAACGCACTTTTTAAAACATGTATTATGCATAAGTTTCTGGTATATAGTATGTACTAGATTAACGAATTTGCTTGGTAATGATTTGAAGTTAACTACCGAATTAATGCCCAGCTATGACAATCGCCTATAGAGTACGTGAGAATCTTATGAGATTCACAGCATCAACCGTCACACGAACCAGAATATACGTTGAGCACTTGTGGCATAAAATGTAAGGTTATTGTATACAGTAATTTCACTAACTCATGAATAATCATAAAACGGCAATACATGTACAGAAAATAGAATAGTTATTAGTTTGCAGAAACAAAGACAATCAAAACAAAGTATGTAGTTTTTATTTTTTAATTTTTTTGGTTAAAACAATAACTTGTCAGATGCCCAATAAAGACTATTATAAGATTGTTTCACGTTATAATAATGTAAGCCATTAACAGAAGTAACTTTTTAATTGTAACAACACCAGCCTTTTTAATTTCTAAAATGAACCTATTTATTCTAAATGGGAAGTCATCATCAGAAGATATGCATTAATTAATTTATATAAGATATTTTGCAACAAAAATAACTTTTCATCCTGTGCCGCAAGTCAGTAACATATTCTTTTTTTAGAGTTGATATATTTTCAAATCTGTCAGAAAACATGTTAAGTACTATCAGTACATACACTTACAATTAGCTGTGCAATCTACTGATTTTCTATTATTTTGTATAATAAGCAGGCATATAACTGATCTCAATATGAAGTAGACATCTTCAATGCTCCTTAAACTTTTTTATTTATTACAACGAGACTTATGTTTGAATATATTTAAAATGTTTATATAAGTACAATTGAGTTTATATTTATTTATTTATAAAGCCTGAGATCTTGTGGACTAGAACAGTTCCCTTATTATTAAATATTAAATCGCTATAGGTAACTGGTGTTGTAAAAAACTAATGAATTAAAACCTAAAGAGAACCAATTAACATGTTACCATTTCCTGGTGCAATTCAGATTGTATAGCCAGATCAAAACAATTTAAAGTGTGCTACCATAAACTAAACACCAATAATAGTCATATAAAGCTTATATTCTATAAAAGGTAACAATTCAATATCTAACATTGCCACTAGTCTACTTATAGAAACTACTATACAGAAATAAGCTCAAAAACTAAGTATATATTTAACATCAACACAAATTACCAATTCCAAGGTTTGAAGCTATAAATAGGAACTTGAGACATATAATAACATACTAAAATATGCATAAGTCAGGGCTGTTGATATTTCAAATGGTACTCAAATTCCTATTTATGTTGCATCATTCATCTATAAAAAAAATACAAAAAAGATGAACATGCTTTACATTAAAATGCATTGAGGACATCAAATTACAACTACGACTTTAATCAGTGCTTCATATCATTAAAATTTTCCAATAAGTATCAGTATTAAAATTGGCATTGATATGTTTAAAGATTTTACATAATTTAAAGCACATTTAATCTTCTAAGAGACCAGAATTTCGTTGAGATAGTATAATTTGCAATTAATTAGATATAATACTAACGTTTCTTTGTTCATCATCTTCTTCTGGCCACATTTTGCCAACATAACTTCCCATCACGTGGATTTTGAAATTTGAATCAGGTCCCCCACCTGAAACAGGATGGATTTATAAAGAGTACCCAATCTGTGATGAAATGTTTACATTACTATACCTAACTACGAGTAATATAGTATTTTTAATTTACAATAGTCGTTAGATTATCATGAAATTATTATAATTTTTATTAAATAATATTACAATAAATAGAAAAAGGTAATAACCAAAAACTACATTGGATAAAAGTACAGTGAGTTGTAATGCCATATAAATACTAAAGAATTAAAATTAATATTTTATATAAAGACTTCAAATAATAAAATAATAATTATGTGATGACTATGTATAGTTTGACATATGGTGACTAGTCACAACCAAAACAACTTGCTCAATATAAAATTAAATAATTATAAACGTAATTAAGTTCTTCATTGGCTACCATTAGAGGTACTCGTTAAAAAATGTTATGTTTAAATAATTAAAATGCATATCATACTTGTTTTACAATTATGTAGCACTTTGGATATGTGTTGGATTCAGACTTTAACTAAGATTCTTAAGAACATGTTACAAAATTTTAAAATAGGCTTCTTTATAAATTAATTAAAATGTAAGATAGACATTAAATGGATTCATCTCCTTTAATTTGAGCAACAACTTAATGTTAAATGGCACCAACTTCAAAAAATACCTAGTTGGTATATCAAAGTATTTAAGGCAGAAGTTATCGTATTTATTTTTACTTTTTAGTTCTTTTATATTCTTTGTTAACTTACGTTAACTTAGGTAAGTTAGATGCATACAATTTTGAAGTTGGTTCTTTTTTTTAGGGAATCATTTAACAACACAGACCAAGCGATAGATAAATTTTGCTAAATATATTTCAACCTCCTGCAAGCTACATTTTCAATTCTTTTTCATTTCTCTAATTTCAGAATAGCCCTTGTAGTTAGCAGACAATTAAGATATTCATGTTTTGAGTTTGAATAACATAACAAGTATCATGAAAATTTATATTGTTGCTTATAATTTACTGCCAGGTATTGGTGGACTACTAAAGACTGACAAGGTGTTGATTATATTTTTTGAAAGCATATTGCAATTAGCACTTCAAACAAAGAACATGACTTTGGCACAAGAAACCAGATTCATTTTCAAAATGGTCATGAAGATGCAATAAGTTTAGTTTCCAAAATAGCTAAGGCTGTGAAAGGTATTCTGGCAACTCTGAAAGCTTAATTTAAAAAATACTAATTCTCAAAATTATGTTTATCCTACAGATCTCCCTTTTTAGATATAAACAAATATTTTGTTTATTTTTACTTTATGAATCCTAGTTAAAGTCTGAATTTAACATATGTTCAAAGCACTACATAAATATTAAAACTATATAATTTGCATTTTAATTATTAACTATTTAGAAAAAAAAAATGATGCCATGATTTTGAAATTATTGCCCATAATTTTCTTTATTTTTTGTTTTTGCTACCTTATATTGATAAAAAGCTGTAATTTTTTAGAGATATGACCTATCTTGTTAAAAATTGTAAAAAAAAAATTCAATTCAAATGCTCATTGACCAACATCAAAATTAAAAAGGCTAATTTTACAAAAAATAAATATGTAAAATATGTCAACTATCACAAATTTATGTAATAATTTTGTAGATTTCACTAGTAAAATTTATTTTATATTATATTCTCTAACAATAAAAAGATATACTTCTAGTAAACATAATACGTTATGACGAGTGATGAGTTTATTATGATTATTAATTAGCCCGCATAAGCTTCTTGGAACATGGACAGAGATCATTCACATTGAACAAAGGATCTGTATGAATAAAGTACAAATTGTAACAACGAATATATGGTACAATTTAATACTTGTGCAAAATAAAAAATTAATGCATTTAATTTTCAAAATGCCCACTGTATTGTTGCAACAATATTGCAGAACAATTTGATGAGTAACTTGTCTTATAATTTGTAGCTCATTTTTATTTCTGTAGCACCTACTTTTGAATTTATGAGGGTTGCACAGACTCATTGCTACATTGACTCCCATTAAAAGAAATCTAACCGTCCAATGCAACTATTTAGATATGCCTCCTTGAGAAAATTCCTTACAATAAGCGCGTAATCCACTGGTCATCAATCCATTTTTAATAGTAGTCTCTGTAAAGTTACTAACGACACAGCCTCCTAGGATGCCGTTAACTCCTTCCTTAGGAGTTCTAGAAACCGCTGTGCTGTAAGCTCTCCAGACAGTAGCACTGGACCTTAAGTTGATTGCCAATAAAGCTTCATCCGTCCATAACATTGTATCAGGGAACTCTTGTCTCATGTCTTTGTATTCACAAAATCCATGAAGACATTACACATCTAGGAATCTGATCTACATCTTTGTGTAAATGTTAAATTCGCTGGTAATAAGGGTGTATTTTGTGTAATTCCTTACACAAAATACCTTGCAGATTTGTGGGATATGCCATGACATTAAGCCAAACTTCTTGTATGTATAACTGGATCTTCTTGTATGATAACGTATACAAATTATTGAACACTGCTTCCATTACTATACTATATATTAATAACAACTGGTTACTGTTCACAATTCTTGAGGTACTGCAATTCCATTGATCGACAATTGTTGATGTACTTATTGGAAATTACAGGCAGAAAGTACTGGTCTTCTGTTCAGATACTGTACTATGTGAGCTCTAGGATCAGCTTCCACTATTCCTCTTGCCATACCATAATAAAAATGGATGTCAGCAATATGTGAAGGAGGACAACCATTTAAATGCATTATTAAGAAATGCAAAGATAGAACAAATGTTAGAAAGTGAGTAATCGAGGTGAAAAATTCAGAACAACTGATATCTCAATACATTTTTGTGATGGTATCCAGTCATGAGGCAATTTTTTTTATGTCATTGTCACACACCTAAACAGCAATTTTTTTTCTTATTCCCAAGTTAGATGCCATTAAGGCATGGTAGGGCACAGTAATTACTGTACTATAACAAAGGAGTCCCTTCATAACAATAGATTACTATTTGAGTCCCTTTTTCAATGCGAAAAGTCTTCCTGAGTTCCTATATGTATATATATATATATGTATATATGTGTGGGTATATATATATATATATATATATATATATATATATATATTAGTAATAAGCATTATTTTAAGGGCAATATACTTAAAACTGTTTTTTAATAAAAAACATTTCTAAAGTACTTAAAGGCACTGGCACAATTTTCGTATATTTTTGGTTTATATACTAAAGATGTGAATTTTTCTGGAAATTTTCCAGAAAGATTCACATCTTTAGTAGTTCGCTGGTGACGTGTATGTTACGAACTGAAAGTGTCCTGCCTGATTATGTCGTGATCACAAAATGTGTCGGCACTCATGAATGCGTAAAGCAGGTCAAGAAACTACTGAGTAAAAAGTATCACGTATATATGCGAAACGAATATACTTAATATTTCTCAGACACAATTTTCCGAAACGGCAGCCATTTGTAAAAGCTGCGTACTGCATCTACATTCTATGCAATTTGAATTGTTATCTCAAATTACAATCTATAAACTGATTGGTAACACTAATAACTACACTATTTAAATCAAAATACCTGTTATTGCATATTATTTCTTTCACAAAATTACAAATTTTAAATTAAAACACCGACACTCCCTACCTGGTGAGGAATCCATAGATTAAAAGAATAAAGGGAATATTATTGATCACACTGTTCCGTTTTACGTTAATTGCGCTTTAAGCCTCTATACTGTTAATGTTATTTTTAATGTAGTTGCAGCCAATGTCACTAACATTGTCTTTGAAAGTAGTATATGATGATATTACTTGTCTTAACTGGGTACAGTGACCCAGTTTGCTATTTAAGATTGTCCTAAAACAAGGTTAGTTAAATAAGGCTGTATGATAAATGCCCTTGGTAACGATATATAAACCGATAATTGCCGATATTTTAGTCCTGAAGTTTGAAGATCTATTCAAGACCAGAAAGGAGAGTGAGTACATGATAATTTTAAAATCAGACAACCTCCTCTATTTCTGAACGGATTAAAATCTGTCCCAACATAGTGCCGGATTCCTGGCTTTTAAAATGGGTATAGGTTTTATTAAAGGTTTTGATATTGCATCAGTTCAGAAAGACATTTAAGCTGTTAAAATAATATTTATCATATTTGTACAGTTAAGCGCGATTTACGGCTTTATCATAGTCGATTTCTCGTTATTCTGACCCTAACTTTTAACCCTTTTAACACCTGGTGCTATATTTGAAAAAAGATCCGTTTTAGTTACGATTAGTAGTTTTATATACGAGGCGTAATCTCTAATTGTTCCTTTAAAAAACGTCTCGTCATGCAATTTACTGACGGCTTGCTACTAACGGATGGGAGGGTTATTAGTAACGGACGGTAAGCGTATTGTTAAGATGAGAGTTTATGGTGTTCCTATAAATATTTTTAACTTTAGTAGACTGTTAAGATGACTATTCGTAATGTCATTTGGTTACCGGTCAATTTTGGTCGGTTAGAGTTGAGGTTTTCGAGGATTTCTGTGTTTTTGCTTTTTATATGAAATGTCGAGTTCAGATAGCAATAGAGAAGTGATCTATATTTTAACCTACTCCAGTGAGACTGAAGAAGATAATAGGCGTGTTAGAATATATAATAATAAAATAAATTAAAAAAGCCTTTTTATTTGCACCGATGAAGTAACATTTTCTTTAGTGGGTTAGTAAAAGTATTATATTAGTAAAAATAATAGTTATTTATTAGTATAAGTAATAGTTATTAAATTTCCTCCATAGGAACCCCCGAACTGATGAAGGCCTCCTCCAGGTTGTGCCATTTATCCCTTTCTTGTGCCAATCCGAGCCAATGTTCTCCTGCGGTCTCGTGTACCTATGTCATCTGACCAGCGTTTGAGCGGACGACCTTGTTTACGCTTTCCGCTTCCTGGTCCTTTCCAGTCTGTGACCACTTACGTCCAACGCCCATCCTCAAGTCTCGCTACATGACCGGTCCACTACTTCCATTTTAGATTCCTGACATGTTGTATAGCATCTCTAACTTTGGTGCGTTTCCGAATTTCTTCGTTTCTGACCCTGTCTTGTAGCTTTATACCTAGCAGACTTCTCTCTATCGCTCTTTGCCATACCGATACCGACAGTCTATTTGTGTTAGCTTCTGTATAGATCAGGTCTGGCTGCCATAGGTTAGTGTTGGTAGAATGATAGGAGTCCATGAGTCTTCGCTTAAGAACAATAGGTAGCTTAGATTTAAGAAGATTTTTCAGGGACCAGTATCGTTTCCATGTCAGCGCTATTCATCTGTCTATTTCCTCCGAGTCAATATCTCTGAAAGAAACCAGTTTGCCTAAATATATGCAATCTTCAACGTACTTTATTACTTCACCTTCGACGCTGAGAGTAGGTTTAGTATGGTTTGTAATGACTTTGGTCTTTTCTAAATTTATTTCGAGACCGACCTTCTCGCTTTGCTGATGTAGTGCTGTCAGCATGTCTTGTAAGTCTCTAGCGGTATTACTCAGAAGAACCAAGTCGATCACCCCCCTGGGAGGCGCGGGCCAAGTACTAGATCGGTGCCTAAAATTTAAATAGATGTTACGAGTATCTGTAGGTACTCACGGAGTAGGTACTCACTCATTACGGAGTAATATTCATTTTTTTAATATATCTTATGTTAATTTAAATTAATAAAACGAATAGGTTTATCACGTCAGTTTACAACATCAACCGTAAAGAAAAGATAGACAAGAATTTTTGTTTTGACAGTGTCAATGTCAAAAAATCGTGTGCTATTAACGTTCCGTTCTTGTTATGTGCATGCTGCATTCTATTGCGATTGGTATTGAAAAAACGATATATATCAGCTATTTAGCTGCAATTGAATTATTATTTAACAAGTGACAAAACTTTTGTTAAAATTTGTGGAGCTATTTGTGTGTAAAAAAACTTAGTATGACTTAAATTTGGTGATAATTTTAGTTCCTATTTTGCTTATAACGAAACGCACATCTGTGAGTAAAAAGGGTTAGGTATTTTACTGATCAACGAACGTTCGTTGGTAGCTGGTATAAAAAATGAATTGTGGAACAGTGTTTACGACTCGTAGTCAGTTAAATAACAACGAGTAGTAGCTTTTATATTATGACGATCCGTTGATTATAGGAACCGGGCATAAGTCTCAAACTTGCCTCATGTCTTTCTTTTGCTGTTGCAGAAATATTAATATATAGTGTGTTCTGTTTTATATAGGTACGCTGCAATTATTTGAAACCATCATCCATCCATCTTTATAAACGTTTAAATATCTAGTTTCAATGGTGTATTCAATATTCCAAAATAACCATTAATTAATTTCAAACATCAGACATTTTGACAAAAACCTTGAAACTATGAAGTCATATTTGGCCAAAATATTTCGTAGGGCCTAACTTGATATTTCCTACAACTAAAATAGCCTACACGCTTTTTCCTTATTATGTTATTACGTAATCGGGGTTTGGTATTGAAAAAAACACATATACATTTTCACCCTATTTATTAATTGCAATATGCCTCTTTCGGAGGTAAATGTTTAAAAAAAATATAATTAAAATGCCATAGATATAAAACAGGCACATTTAATGAAAGGATTTGTGAAGCTGTAAAAAATATTTCGTGTTGAATAAAAATCTCGTTTTCTTTGATTTGTCTTATTCGTGGTAATAGATATTTTTAATTAGAGTATATTCACAACTATGATGGGATGCCGCAGATATGGACTGCGGTACAGTATATGGGATGCAATCTTGTCGGTAGTTAACCAATGCATTACACGTTGATTTTTTTTATAGGATAGGGCAGTAAACGTGCAAACGGATCACCTGATGGTAAGCGATAACCGTTGCCCATGGACACCCGCAACACCAGAGGAGTCACAGATGCGTTGCCGGCCTTTTAGATGGGAATAACGGGAGAAGGGGGGTTGGACCTCCAGTACCCTCACTCACTCAGCGAAACACACCGCAAGCGCTATTTTACACCGGTTTTCTGTGTGGCCGTGGTATCACTCCGGTCGAGCCGGCCCAATTCGTGGCGAAGCATGGCTCTCCCACGGTCAAAATGTTTCGCTACTAAACCCACTTTTCTCCTCAAAAATCAACACCAATAAATACTACAGTTCAATCTCATCCTGAACCTTTCCTTTGTCTTTGTACCCTTCCGCCAATTTACGGTTGCCGTGCCATGGATGCATTGCTAAACTACGATTTTTAATTCGAGTCAGTAAAATGACAGGTGCAACTGTCACTGATACAAAAAAGGGTGACCCACTACATTAGTGATGTTCGGCAATCAATAGATTTAGTTAGACATTTAGTCATGTTTTATTTTATTAGGTATCAAAGCGTTTTTTTATTGTAAATATGTAATACATACCATTTTAAATAATATGATTTGTGACACATGACACTGGAAATGTCATTTTACTGACTCGAATTAAAAATCGAACTTTAGGGGCATTGCCTAGTCGTTCGTGGTGATGGGAGACCTCAGAAAATGGCTAGCTTTGTAACGGGGCTCTGCTTAGGTAGACATATATTTCCCTTACTAATTGTGGGCACGTAATGAGAGAAAATTCTTACTCAAAAAATGGCTATGATATGTGTAGGACACAATGATTTTACTTTGATTAGTTCCTTTTGTTTTATACTTAGGACAAAGAGTTCTCTGTATGTTGCAAGTTCTGATCAATCTCATTAGATCAGTGCTCCAGTCAACGCGTGTTCTTATATGTTGCAGATAAAAAAATATTAGTAGGGTATATTATAATAACCTCAAGTTAATTACCAAAAGTATGAACTTAAAATGTGGTTCGCCATCCATCACGTCACGGTACCCGCGGGGGGCGGAAAGTGCTTTATAAGTGATACTTTGATACGTTGAATATTGGAGAAGCGATAGAGGAGAAAATAAATGAGGTATGCGAGATAGTGAACGTAAGAAAACTAATTATTTTGTGCCAAGTGAAAATTAATGAACTCAACTCGCATGAAACTTACACAGCGTATAGGACAGGTGCCCGAGGGGTAACAGAGGTTGGGTTGGGTTGGGACATTTGAAAGAATGAAAAAAAAAATATTCCATTTTACAAACTAAGGTTTAATGTACATAGCTAATTGTTTTTTTTTTATTTCATTTTGTACAATTTTGGTCGGTTTAAAAAATGTAGCACGCTTTGAGTTGCAAAATTAAATATGTATTAAGACAAATTATTTGTAAACCAATACACAGCCTTTAAGATAGCATTTTTTACATTGTGATAACATTACTTTTATCTGTTAACTTGTTTCATGGCTATGGATACACAGTCAAACGCTTTGGAAAGGTCTTAAAACACTAAAATAACATCCCGTCCCTCCGAGCGTCATGTTTGATAAGTGCAGCTGCACTTATACCTAATCAACCATCTTTATTATACATATTATCTGTTTTTGCAGAGCGATAATATATTTTTCATTTTCTACATATATAACAGTGGAAAAAAATACCAAATAATTTTTCCTTCTCAATATATTCACCTGCAATACAGATACATTTTTGAGATCTTTAATTTATTTATACCCCCTATATATAAAAAAATGTTTTATCTTTATCTTATGCCGAAACTGTCTCCTCGACTTCATCATCGGTGGTAAAATTCTCACCCCGCAACTATTTTTTCTTTTTTGGGAACATTTAATAGTCACTTGGGGCCAGGTCTGGACTGTAGGGTGATCCAAAACATCTTGCAAAAGCATTGTCGTGCAAAAGCAGCACACCTCTCGTCATTTTCCCCATCTTTTCTGTTTAATGATTTATTTTAATCGCTCTAATTGATACATTTATAATCGATTAATAATATTTCTTCAAAGTCCCAAAAGACTGTTGCCGTAAGTTTCCCAGCTGATTGTGACACCTTAAACTTTTTGGAAGACGCTGTGTAGGGATTGCAATCCGGAAAAACGGATCCGGTGATCCGGCATCAATTAATGGTTACCGGATCCGGTGCTAGCAGTTAGTAATCATGATGGTATCTTGTTAGACTTGTTTGTTAGCATTCTCAAATACTTTAATAATGATTTTGATCTCATTTCAGTTAATTACGTAAGGTTAATTGTATCTATTAGATATTATAGTTACTTGATAATTAATATTGTTACTTATAAATTGATCTATCTGTGAAAGTGAAATCTAGAAAGACTGAGCTACTCGTTACATCGTAAAATTATTACTAGTTACCTACACTACTAAATTCTAATTGTTTTCTTGTTGTACATTTGTCTTAACATCGGTTAGGAAATAAAGTCGATTTTATATATTTGTGATTTATTGTTTATAAACTACCTACATATAAGTGCAGTGACACTTGATTTACTCACTTATTTTGTACTAAAAAGCGAAAATCATCTTGATTTAATCAATCCGGTAGAATCCGTCGGGATTGATGGGAATCAGGTCGTATCCGGCCGGACTGAAAATGACGCCGGATTGCAATCACTAATCCCGCTCGATTACGATTAGTCCTGTCACGAAATAATAATGACATACAAGGAATTATAGTTCCTTTGATTTAGTCATGCCATCCGATTAAGATTAGTCATGTCGGGAAATAATAATAACATCCAATGAACATAGCTCATTTAATTAAGTCATTCAATTCGAGTACGATAATTAAGGATCCGGCCGGATTAATGGGAATCCGGTCGTATCCAGCCGGACTGAAAATGACGCCGGATTGCAATCACTAATGCTGTGCCCTTTTTATGCCACTGCATGGAGTCTTCTTTAGCCTCAGGTTCATAACGATAAACCCAAGTTTTATCTCCAGTAACAATTCGGCTCAATACACCATCCTTGTCCTCATTACAGAGAATAGAATATCCAACGCTGAAGTGACCTTGCAAGTGATCCGTTTCACGTGTGGGTCATCGCCGGTTTTTCGTATTTGTTGTTGTGATTTTGAATTTTTCTGCGTGAAACGGAATCTAATTAAGAATTTGTTTTTAATGCCAACACTGAATTCGAGTGATTCAAAAATCTAAATATTGTAAGCAGTACAAAATAAATTCGCGCACGATTTGTATTCGAATTCGAATTCCAAATTCACGTCTAATGATTCAAAAATACGTCTCCAGTCAGATAATTTTGGTAGTTATAGGTAAGGAGAACTTTAGTGCGACCCGGTCCGATGTTATAACAATAATAATATTATCACATATTTTTATCGGAGAGGTATTGTCACATATTGCAATGGATGATCTGATATTATTGCCAGACTGTCAGTAATCTTCCCTTGCAACTAATAATGCGACGTCATCGTAGTAATGTAACGTGACCAGGGCTCGTTTCTTTCGTTTGGTATCTAGCAATCTTTATGTCATGCTATGCCTCGACATAGAAGTTTAAGTGGTCATTTTTCATGTACAAATAAATCTTGTGGTACTCGACTGCATGACTGGATCATTAGTTGCGTAGCAGAGCTGCATACACCAAAGTTTTCGTCGACCTGTAAACATATAAATGTTAGTAAAAGTCATACATCCCAACTAATATTATAAATGCGAAAGTAACTCTCGTCTGTTTGTTACGCTTTCCCGCTTAAACCTCGCAACCGATTTTGATGAAATTTGGTACACACAATCTGTAGACCCCGAGACAGAACATAGGCTATTTTTTATTTAAAAAAAAAGGGATGAAGGTCTTGAAATAGAGCTTGAAAGTTTGTATGGGATTTCTTAATTTTAAAAGATAAAACCATGAAACGTTTTATTTAAGCACTTGATAAGAAATCATAAACATTTGTTCTAGCATTTTTGAAATTTCGACCAGCTAGGGGGTGAAATAAGGGTTGAAAGTTAGTATGCAAGTCCGTCAAATATCACGTCATAAGAAACAAAAAATCATTTGTTCTAGCATTTTGAAATTTTTACCAGTGTAGGGGTGAAATAGGGGTTGAATTGAAGATAAGACCATGAATCTTGGTACCTTAGACATGAAGGACCAGGATTGACAAAAACTAATTTCACGCGGGCGGAAACTAGTCATTTTATATTTTCGACATACTCGTAGTATTGTAGGGGTTATAATAGGGTACTTCCCTCTATATTAGAAAAGATCTAAAAGCATATAACTATGATAGCTTATGCATTAAATAGTCGGAACCATCATGTTTAAGTACATAAAATAACAAAAATAATATAAAAATTAGTTTCAAAGTATTCACTTTTTTAATACGTAAAACAAGAGCGAAACATAGGCCCCCATGTCGTGACGTCATAAGGTACTGTAAACTTATGCGTGTCAATGTCATTATGAATCATAGTACGTATAAAGCCGCAAAACAATAAAAAAAGAAGTTTGTAGGTTGCTTTTTTAATGTAAGAGAACGTTATAAATACGTAAGTTAAATTGAAATCGCACGTGAATCACACTATGGAAAGCAGTTTTGTAAAAGGAGATAGTACGAATTAATGTTCGGAAAATTCTTTGCTGCAAATCCCAACTTTTGTTCTGCCGAGTTACGGAGTATTAAAACATCGATGTCAGTATCCCTCTTTTATTATTATTCCTTTATTAGTTGTTTATATATAAAAGATAATAACTCATTTTTAAATTATGAATATAATAATGCATAGCATCAAACATAGAGCTTTGTTTATTTTATGATTTACATGCCGTATTGACGTCATCGCTTCGTCTAATTACGCGCGAAATTTGAAAATATTAAATTTTAATGCAATTTTTATAGTACTTAACGAGTGTATAAAATTTTTATATTTTTGGTAAATGGTTTACTGACACGCAAGGATCAAATTAAGATTCTTTTCAAAAAAGGGATTAATTCCCTATTATTTACTTTTCCGAGTAAACATTGTACCTAGTAATTTTGTATTGTATATGTGTTGTAATTAGTTATGTATCCGTAACCGTATCCACACCTATCCGAGGCAGAAGAAAGTTCTGTATCCGTGTCCGTATCCATTACTGTGTGACAGATCTATTTACCTTACGAGTTATAAATTTGTAGATTAAATTCTTTAAAACAGGTATAATTACCTGCCTACTACCTAATGGTAGCAGTAAAAAGTATTAAACACAATAGAGATCATTTTTTATTCTTAATTTATGATTTAACAAAAAAAGATCTACCGCACACTGCCGCATAAAAGTTTAGAGCCGTATTCGAGAATATACATTTTTAACGATCCGGCACATCACTAGATGTAATTTTAAAACATAAGTCGACAGATGGAAGTTATGATTACTCTGCCAGTTTGACGTATTCATTTTAAAAACAGTAATATATGCATGAAGACGGTCATGAAAGTGGAGGAAGCAAGAGAAGTGTACCAGGATCGGAGCAAGTGGAGAGAGGTGGTCTCTGCCTACCCCATTGGGAACAAGGCATATATGTATGTATGTAATATATTGGGTGTAAAGAAAGTAAGGATTTTAGTAAACAAATACCTTTAAGGAGCACGGTTGCTTTCGCAGCTTCTTGGGTTTTGACCCGTGGGGCTACGTGTTGTTTTTCACTCTTGTTAGATGAGTAAGGTGCGGGGTCCAAAGCTTCAACACGGGACTCTTTGTCTAAATACAAAGGTTGGTCGACCTGTACATTAAGTTTTATTAGCACTACACATATAACTTACTGTCCATTAGCAGATTAAAAGTAAGATATCTTCAAATTCAATTCTTATTCCCTGCTAATAAACACGAAAATTTTTAAGTATGCATGTTTGTTACCCGTATACATACATAAAAACTAATTAATGGATTTTAATAAAACTTAACAATAATATAAGTTGCACATCAAATTTATATTGATACATATGCTGCAAACGTGAAAGGAAGAAAAACTAGTTTATATTCCCAGACTAACGGTATCGTGTCTAATTTATTTGATTTTAAAGCCAACATACACCGTTCATCGTAGACAGTACGATAGCTACAAAGTGTCACTATGTACAAGGTATGTTTTAAAACTGGTTTTAATGTTTTATTTACCACCAGGATAAACATTTCTTACATTCTCAGCAATAAGCCAAGCCAAAAGTAAGGCTTGTGTTATGGGTTCTAGGATAACATATAGACGTACATCCCAACCGTTATTCTTTCTAAGTATGGATAGATGTACTTACTCTTTCACGTAAAAACTACTAAATGGATTTTAATGAAACTTTATAATAAAATAGCTATATATAATAATATATTGCCGGGCTGTTATATTTTTCAAATGCAACCCAATAATTATGTACGTGATAATGTTAATATCGTAATGTTAGTTCTTTTTAACACCAATATAAGCTATTCGAAATACTAATTCTGCGCAAACGAAGTACCGGAACCAGCTAGTATATTATATATAATATACAAATGTTGAAAATAAAGAATACTAGATACGTGTATATATTTCTATATGTATCTATAGATTTCTAGATGATATCTCTATCTAGTGATATCTGACCCTCAAATTCAACGCTCCTAAAACACAAACTTCTGTATATGTGTAGGGGCTAATAAAAATACTCCCCCCCCCCCCCAGTAGTAATGAACTAGGTTACTAGGTTTGCATGCATCGAGTGGAGAAATGAAAATGCGCGATTGTATCTATGACATTGGCAGTGTATTTGAAACTTTAAGCCTTGAATTTTAATATTGAAAAGCCGAGTCTACAATAGAGGTTAAAATACTAGAATCTAAAAAAAGTTGGCTTTAAATTTGAGATTATGTATTATTATTATTATTTCATTTTCTTTTTTTTAGTAGTCGTCGAGGTCAATGTCATCCAAGGGTTCATCAAGCTGAAGAGATTGGAAATCGACTTTGTAACGCAAGATACCTGTTTATTTTTTAATATTACAAAAGGAATCCATCCGCAGGTAGCCAGAGCAGCATGACAAAAGAAACAAGTGCATATTAGTAAAATAAATTAATGCCGATGATGACTGATACATCCTGGTACACAAGAAATAACCTTTATATATATATGTTATATAAAGCAGTAATTAGGACAAGAAAAAGCTTGCACATTACCAATTTGAGAGACTAATTATTATACACGCTAGTTATAGAGATAAAACGTAATGTTCCTGTGTAAATGTTTAATCTGTGTACATTGTTGTGGAAACAACAAAGGGTCCACTCACCGCCGATGCCACCAAAGCCGCGCACGAACTGGCTGCCCTCCTGGCTCTTGTCGGTGATGATCTCGAGCGTGGCGCCGAACGACTTGTAGTTGTTGGCGAGCCACTCCAGCAGCGGCTGGCACTCCACCAGCTCCAGCTCCACGCCACTCTGCTCGGGGCAGAGGGCAGCTTAGCTTAGCTCTCATCGGAGTGCACGCCGCACGAGGACCGTGCTCCAACCAAATGGATCATGAATTCATGACCCGTCATTGCCATTGATCGACTTGTAGTTGTTGGCGAGCCACTCCAGCAGCGGCTGGCACTCCACCAGCTCCAGCTCCACGCCGCTCTGCTCGGGGCAGAGGGCAGCTTAGCTTAGCTCTCATCGGAGTGCACGCCGCACGAGGACCGTGCTCCAACCAAATGGATCATGAATTCATGACCCGTCATTGCCATTGAACGACTTGTAGTTGTTGGCGAGCCACTCCAGCAGCGGCTGGCACTCCACCAGCTCCAGCTCCACGCCGCTCTGCTCGGGGCAGAGGGCAGCATAGCTTAGCTTAGCTCTCATCGGAGTGCACGCCGTACGAGGACCGTGCTCCATACAAATGGATCATGAATTCATGACCCGTCATTGCCATTGAACGACTTGTAGTTGTTGGCGAGCCACTCCAGCAGCGGCTGGCACTCCACCAGTTCCAGCTCCACGCCGCTCTGCTCGGGGCAGAGGGCAGCTTAGCTTAGCTTAGCTCTCATCGGAGTGCACGCCGCACGAGGACCGTGCTCCAACCAAATGGATCATGAATTCATGACCCGTCATTGCCATTGAACGACTTCTAGTTGTTGGCGAGCCACTCTAGCAGCGGCTGGCACTCCACCAGCTCCAGCTCCACGCCGCTCTGGTCAGGGCAGAGGGCAGCTTAGCTTAGCTTAGCTCTCATCGGAGTGCACGCCGCACGAGGACCGTGCTCCAACCAAATGGATCATGAATTCATGACCCGTCATTGCCATTGAACGACTTCTAGTTGTTGGCGAGCCACTCCAGCAGCGGCTGGCACTCCACCAGCTCCAGCTCCACGCCGCTCTGCTCAGGGCAGAGGGCAGCTTAGCTTAGCTTAGCTCTCATCGGAGTGCAGGCCGCACGAGGACCGTGCTCCAACCAAATGGATCATGATATCATGACCCGTCATTGCCATTGAACGACTTGTAGTTGTTGGCGAGCCCCTCCAGCAGCGGCTGGCACTCCACCAGCTCCAGCTCCACGCCGCTCTGCTCGGGGCAGAGGGCAGCTTAGCTTAGCTTAACTTAGCTCTCATCGGAGTGCACGCCGCACGAGGACCGTGCTCCAACCAAATGGATCATGATATCATGACCCGTCATTGCCATTGAACGACTTGTAGTTGTTGGCGAGCCCCTCCAGCAGCGGCTGGCACTCCACCAGCTCCAGCTCCACGCCGCTCTGCTCGGGGCAGAGGGCAGCTTAGCTTAGCTCTCATCGAAGTGCACGCCGCACGAGGACCGTGCTCCAACCAAATGGATCATGAATTCATGACCTGTCATTGCCATTGAACGACTTGTAGTTGTTGGCGAGCCACTCCAGCAGCGCCTGGCACTCCACCAGCTCCAGCTCCACGCCGCTCTGCTCGGGGCAGAGGGCAGCTTAGCTTAGCTCTCATCGGACTGCACGCCGCACGAGGACCGTGCTCCAACCAAATGGATCATGATATCATGACCCGTCATTGCCATTGAACGACTTGTAGTTGTTGGCGAGCCACTCCAGCAGCGGCTGGCACTCCACCAGCTCCAGCTCCACGCCGCTCTGCTCGGGGCAGAGGGCAGCTTAGCTTAGCTCTCATCGGACTGCACGCCGCACGAGGACCGTGCTCCAACCAAATGGATCATGAATTCATGACCCGTCATTGCCATTGAACGACTTCTAGTTGTTGGCGAGCCACTCCAGCAGCGGCTGGCACTCCACCAGCTCCAGCTCCACGCCGCTCTGCTCAGGGCAGAGGGCAGCTTAGCTTAGCTTAGCTCTCATCGGAGTGCACGCCGCACGAGGAACCGTGCTCAACCAAATGGATCATGAATTCATGACCGTCATTGCCATTGAACGACTTCTAGTTGTTGGCGAGCCACTCCAGCAGCGGCTGGCACTCCACCAGCTCCAGCTCCGCGCCGCTCTGCTCAGGGCAGAGGGTAGCTTAGCTTAGCTTAGCTCTCATCGGAGTGCACGCCGCACGACGACCGTGCTCCAACCAAATGGATCATGAATTCATGACCCGTCATTGCCATTGAACGACTTGTAGTTGTTGGCGAGCCACTCCAGCAGCGGCTGGCACTCCACCAGCTCCAGCTCCACGCCGCTCTGCTCGGGGCAGAGGGCAGCTTAGCTTAGCTTAGCTCTCATCGAAGTGCACGCCGCACGAGGACCGTGCTCCAATCAAATGGATCATGAATTCATGACCCGTCATTGCCATTGAACGACTTGTAGTTGTTGGCGAGCCACTCCAGCAGCGGCTGGCACTCCACAGTTCCAGCTCCACGCCGCTCTGCTCGGGGCAGAGGGCAGCTTAGCTTAGCTTAGCTCTCATCGGAGTGCACGCCGCACGAGGACCGTGCTCACCAAATGGATCATGAATTCATGACCCGTCATTGCCATTGAACGACTTGTAGTTGTTGGCGAGCCACTCCAGCAGCGGCTGGCACTCCACCAGCTCCAGCTCCACGCCGCTCTGCTCGGGGCAGAGGCAGCATAGCTTAGCTTAGCTCTCATCGGAGTGCACGCCGTACGAGGACCGTGCTCCATACAAATGGATCATGAATTCATGACCCGTCATTGCCATTGAACGACTTGTAGTTGTTGGCAAGCCACTCCAGCAGCGGCTGGCACTCCACCAGCTCCAGCTCCACGCCGCTCTGCTCGGGGCAGAGGGCAGCTTAGCTTAGCTTAGCTCTCATCGGAGTGCACGCCGCACGAGGACCGTGCTCCAATCAAATGGATCATGAATTCATGACCCGTCATTGCCATTGAACGACTTGTAGTTGTTGGCGAGCCACTCCAGCAGCGGCTGGCACTCCACCAGCTCCAGCTCCACGCCGCTCTGCTCGGGGCAGAGGGCAGCTTAGCTTAGCTTAGCTCTCATCGGAGTGCACGCCGCACGAGGACCGTGCTCCAATCAAATGGATCATGAATTCATGACCCGTCATTGCCATTGAACGACTTGTAGTTGTTGGCGAGCCACTCCAGCAGCGGCTGGCACTCCACCAGCTCCAGCTCCACGCCGCTCTGCTCGGGGCAGAGGGCAGCTTAGCTTAGCTTAGCTCTCATCGGAGTGCACGCCGCACGAGGACCGTGCTCCAATCAAATGGATCATGAATTCATGACCCGTCATTGCCATTGAACGACTTGTATTGGCGAGCCACTCCAGCAGCGGCTGGCACTCCACCAGCTCCAGCTCCACGCCGCTCTGCTCGGGGCAGAGGGCAGCTTAGCTTAGCTTAGCTCTCATCGGAGTGCACGCCGCACGAGGACCGTGCTCCAATCAAATGGATCAAGAATTCATGACTCTTTATTCCCATTCTTTCATGAAAGATCATTAAAAAACTAATGTATCAAAAACTATATATAATTGATGAAATGGATATTTACAAAAACACACGACTTAATAAGCATTAACGGTTACGGTTAATCGTGTTTTGTCTTATTACTGCAGTGACCAGGAAAAGAGGCACTAGCCAGCGTAGTTGACGAAGGCAACGTACTTAGAGTATTTTGTATTCTTCCGTGGAAACGTTATAATAAGATAATGAAGATGATTGATGATTATCAGTGGCATTTGCAAAGCGATTATATAACAAAAAAAAAATATAAGATACTAATACGATTTGCAATTTTATTCCTAAATATGCATAATTTGAGGGTACTCCGGTACGCGATACTGAGTTGACGTGTTTTTGTTGCGCTCTTAAATATTCAAAGTTTTGTTGTGAAATTCGAGGTGTTTCGATGTTTATATTACAGTAATAATTTTTAATAATAAGTGTAGTGTTGTTGGTTGAAGACGTCGAACTTAATATCTAAATAACTTTTGCTCATATATATCAGATTTATACCTTAGTCGTTGTTCTCAGTGAATATTTTTTGTGCTCAATTTTCTCTGAAGATCGGCGGTTATACTGATTTTGTCTTGTGACTTCGTCCATAAGAAGTCCATAACACATAATTTCGCAAGAATCTCGAGACCGTTCTTGGTCTAGTGATTGATATCGCTGACTGCTAATCGTAAATACTCCGGTTCAAGCCTCAAGACAAACATTGATTTTTTTGTTTTTTTTCTGGCACACCTTTTTTTTTACTCATACCTTTATTAAATAACAATGTCTGAGAGTGGCAAATGCTTGGGTGTCGTCAGAAAATAAATGACAGATATTTTTTAAAAATGTTGTTTTTGTCATAAAGATTTTGACCTACTATGCGCTAATGTGTCAGAACAACGCTTTCTCAATACACTTATAGGAAAACACAGAGCTAATTGGAAGTGTGTAATGTGTGTACCAGTAAGGAACCGAAGACTGGCAATACTAACACCCCTGTCAGAGCTGCGCTGGAGTCAGTGACAGTGAAGCGAGGAGCCGGATTAATAGAGAGTCCTGAACATATGGATGTATCGATACTGGACACTACAATAGACCACACTAAAAACGTATCTGTGGATGACATTAGCAGTAACAGTACTCTTGTGACAGAGATGAGGCTGTTCAGGGAGGAACTGCAGGCTACACGACAGTTAATATCTGTTTTAAATGATACATTAGGTAGACTTGCCTCGAGGATGGATGCCTGTGAAAGTCGTATGAGCAATTTCGACGAGCGTCTGGTGGCATTGGAGGCCGGAACATCAGGCGCAGATAATAAACTACTCTCAACTATCGAACAATTGAAAGTGGAATTGAACGATCGAGATCAGGAACTTCTACAGAACGACATTGAGATCTCATGTGTTCCGGAACCTAAAGGTGAAAATCTTACGCATACTATATTAACTATTGCAAAGAAAATAGGTGTTGATTTGCCCGAGCAAGATATTGTGAGCGCTGTTCGCATGGGAAAGCCTGGGGATAATATATCGATTGAGGCTGCTGAGCGCCCGAGGATTATTGTGGTGCGACTTGCACGACGCGCTGTGAAGGAGCGACTTTTGCAAGAGGCGCGCGTGCGCGCGGTGCAACTACCGAAGGCGCCGGCTTGCCAGGAGAACCTCGAAAGTTTTATGTGAACGAGCGATTGACCCGCACTAACAGAGCGGTGTTTCGCCGAGCTCGTGAGGAGGCCAAGCGCCTTAAGTGGCGCTACGTTTGGTCGCGCGATGGCCGTATCTACGCTCGACAGGATCAAGGGCAAGATTCGCCGCGTTATCGCCTTAGAACGGAAGCAGACGTTTGTCGTGTTTTTGGTATTAGCTCCGTTGGTAGTGCGTAAGTACGTAATCAGTAGAAAGGTGCTTTTAGTTATGCGCGGTCTGTGTAGTTTGTCTGTTTACCTTCTATTATTATCGTTGTTTGTCTATTATATTAACAATTATATAGTGATTTACATCATATTTAGCTTCGTCTTATTTGTTTGTTTAATATTATTATTATGTTTTGATATACTATTGTCTTCATGCCTAGCTTTTTGCTATTACCTCGGTTGTGTGTCTGACTTTTTGTTGATGTATTGCTTTGTATTTTGGCCAGTATATTACTGCTATATTTTTTTATTTTTTCATATTTTATCATATCTGGTTTTAATTGTAGTTACATAGTATTAGTGGTAGTAGTAATTGTAGTATTAGTAGTAGTAATTGTAGTAGTAGTAATTATGCTGTTCATTCATGGATTTAATTTTTTTTTGTTGTTTTTATTTAATGTTTATTACTGCTTTTTTCTTTTTTGAAGTTGATTTTCAATATTGTTTTCATATATTTATACTACTTAAATGTCATAAACAGTTTCAAATATTTTGTGGGTGCTGTAGCAACGCTATAAGGTATTTTAGTAAGCAGAAAGTCTTGGTGGTTGTGTCGCTTTGGATTATTGTTTATACTGCATATATTTTAGCTAAGTTCGATTACTATAATAATGAAACTCTGCTATATGATTTCATAATTGCTTTTTTATATATATTTATTATTTATTTCACTATACATACATGTTCAATGCTATTAATAACTTTCTTTGCTATGTAAAATGACTCCTAAAACTAAATTTATTAGGATTGGGCTGTATAATGCAGGCTCCTTGAACACTGGGCATGACAATCTACTGGTTGCTATGGATCGCTTTAAAGCTGACATTGTTGCAATAAACGAGACATGGTTAGCGGCAGGGCAAGAGAGGTGTGCGCCAGCGCCGCCGGGTTATCGACTACGCTGTACGCCACGCCCACAAGAGATGAGAGGCGGAAGGGGTGGAGGTTTAGGATTTTACATAAAGAATGATGTCCATGTTCGTTACTTAAAAACTCTCGATACTTCTATAGAGCAAATGTGGTTAACTACAAGAGCAAATGGCTATTCCATAGTCATCGGTACAGCTTACAGGCCACCATGGATGAATTTAGACATTTTCTTAGACGCCTTAACGGATTCTGTTTCAAGATATTCACATTATGACCATATTATACTTTTGGGAGATTTCAATGTAAATATACTCCAAGAAAATGATATCAAGACCAATAAATTGACTCAATTCCTCGCCATATGGGACTGCGACAAGTTGTGTCTGAGCCTACACATTATACTGCTGACTCAAGAACATTAATTGACATTGTATGCACTAATTGTCCGATTCGTGAAGTGACTGTAAACGATATTACTGGCGCATTGGGACATTCAATGATTAATGTAACTCTGACGCTGAAAAAGATTAAACTGCCCCCAAATTATTACGTATAGACCTATAAAAGATATTGACATACATAGATTTAACACTGACCTTAACTCCATTGATTGGCAATCTATATCAGACGAACACACAACTGACAGCATGGTAAAAAAATTTGACGATTTAGTGACAAACCTATTTAACAAGCACGCTCCCATTAAAACTGTACTTGTTCGTGGCCAACATTCCTTGCCTTGGATAACAGATACAGTAAAACGTATGATCAAATTACGTGATGAAGCTCGCGATAGAATGAAGGATACTAACTTGGACACTCATAGAGCATATTATAAAGAATTAAAAAAACTGGTGGATACAAGCATCTTTCATGAAAAACGAGCTTATTTCAATCACTGTATTAACAATAATATAAACAATAACGTAAAGTTTTGGAAGAATATTAAACAAAAAATATTGACTGACCCAAGTAGATCCGATTATCTACCGGACTGCTTTAATAACGCTGATAAGATTAATGACCACTTTTTGAAACTACCCGATAATGACGAGAATTTGACTACATTAGAAAAGATAAAATTTGACTCTACGGTATCTGGAGCTAGCACGTTATCTATAAAACCTGTTACTGAAGCTAACGTTATGAAGTACATCATGTCTATAAAATCAAACTCAATGGGATTTGACAATATCAGTCGTGACATGATTTTACTGACACTCCCCAACACACTTCCAATTGTCACAATGATTATAAATAAATCAATCGTTGATGGGATTGTCCCGGGTTGTTGGAAGGTTGCTATTGTAACTCCATTATCCAAAGTGAAAAATCCTGAAGAAATGAAAGATTTGAGACCAATAAGCATTCTACCTTTCTTGTCGAAGGTGTTAGAAAAAGCCATTTATTGCCAGCTTCTGAAACATGTAGAGGATAATCACATTCTTCCTCACAGCAATCAGGTTTCCGTAGAGGACTGGGCACTATCACCGCGTTACTTGATGTAACGGATAATGTTATCGCTGCCCAGGACACCGGAAGTGGTACAATTCTTGCGCTTCTGGATTATTCCAGAGCTTTTGATTCCATTGATGTACCTCTCATGCTGTCAAAGCTAACTCACTATGGTCTCGACCTGAATGCTGTGCAATGGTTTAAAAGTTACCTAAGTGATCGGTATCAATCTGTAAAAATTAGAAAACGTGATGGTAGTGATGAGTTATCTAACCTTAAGCCAGTTACCCGTGGTGTGCCCCAGGGTTCAATCCTTGGGCCACTACTCTTTATTATATATTGTGCCGATCTTGTGAAGGTTGTACAGCACTGTAAGCTACATATGTATGCAGATGACGTTCAGATATACATTTCGGAAAAACCAGACAAAATGACGGAGGCACTACAGCTGTTAAACAAGGACTTAAATTGTATCGCTGAATGGTCAACAAAAAATGCTCTGATTCTTAATCCTTGTAAGTCTAAATTTATGGTTCTTGGCTCAGAAAAACAGATTAGTAAAATAAAATGTCTGAATCCTGTTGTTAATATAAATGGTGAAACCGTGAAACAGGTCGACGAGGCAAAAAATTTGGGAATATCTTTTGATAGTCAATTGAGATTCGAAACTCACGTTGAGGCTCAAGTTAAAAGCTGTTTCTACAGACTAAAAGTTTTGTATAAAATAAGGCATTTGCTCACAGAGAATGTCAGGGTCAGGCTTTGTGAATCATTGGTACTGTCTAGGCTAAATTATGGAGATCTTGTGTATGGACCTAGGCTTCTTTATAAGACTAGTCGTTTAATACAACGCGTACAAAACGCCTGTTGCAGATATATTTTTGACGTCCCTCCGAGAAATCATATTACACCATTCTTAAACAACGCGTCTATATTAAATATGGAAGCTCGGAGAAAACTACATTTGGCATCATTAATGTTTGACATAATTAGATTCGGGAAGCCTGACTATCTACTTTCTAAGTTGAGATTTTTAGGATCCAATAGAGAAGAACGTTTTGAACCCAGATTTGTACGTCCTCCTCTTAGTATACATCCGCATCGAACAGCAGCATTT
Organism: Scirpophaga incertulas; assembly: GCA_036419045.1. Lineage (NCBI taxonomy): Eukaryota > Metazoa > Arthropoda > Insecta > Lepidoptera > Crambidae > Scirpophaga > Scirpophaga incertulas. Next base: position 38,433,493 of record CM071626.1, read on the forward strand.
GCTGGCAGCTTTCGATACCACGCAACAAAATGTTGGAATAATATCCCTCCGCCTATGAGAATCATACAATCTAAAGAATCATTCAAGACTCAACTGAAAAATTTACTGCTGGAGAGACAAAAAAGTGGTATATCGTAATGTTTTGCATAGATGTCACACCGATATATATATATTTCAGTACGATATTAAATACAGTCCATATTATTATTATTATTATCATTTTATTTATGTGTATATTATGTGTATATATATGTATATGTGTGTATATTTAAGTAATATATCCCCAGGGTGTCGATACCGCAACTCTGTTTTGAGCTAATATACCTTTATAATCACAAAATACAATCGATAAGCGTTAAGATCAGTGCGTACATCGCGCGCAGCTGAGTGTCGCAGACTTGGTTCCTTCAGGCTGTTGCTGAAAATCAGCCATTTGCTCATAAATTATGAGCAAATATTGACGCTGAGCTATGGCCTTTTTGTGTTGCTGCAGCACACACACACAATATTGTAGCACGGTACACGAACTGTCTTGTATTTTGTTTTCATTTATGTAATGTCGCTGACATTCTAACACTACAGGTATTTTATACTTACTGTGCTATATTTGCTTTTAATTCTGTCCGTTATAACTGTATTTATATTTTGTGTGTGTGTGTGTATGTCCGACCAAATAAAGATTTATCTATCTATCTATCTATCTATCATAATTTATTAGAAAATAGAAAAACACAATGATGTTCGAAAAATATTAGTGTGAAGATGTAATATATCTTGCAATGATGAATCAATGTCTTATTGGAAATCAGTATGTTGTACATTAAAGTTTACGCAATCTACATTGCTCAAAGAACATTTTATTTTCCTTTGACCCTCCAAGTAAAATATGTTTTATTATTTATTCCAATCCTTAGCCTGTGAATTGTTAAACAGGTGTGTTTTAATTTCTTACCTCCTTATCAGTGAAGTGAGACTTGTCCTTCTCCTGCTCCGGAGTGAGGTGGAGAATTGTCTCCTGGTTGGTGGCGTGCGACTTCAGGACGTGTCTGGAAGGATGGAATTTTGTCTTTGTGGTTAGCTGTTTGTCAAAATTTAAATATAGTATGACGAGTTTAAAAGAATGAAGAGTTCTGTCAGTATACTAGTTATATTAGAATATGAAGTGATGTTTGAAGTTTTTAGGTGCTTAAGTTTTATAGGATAATTATTTGATAATGTTTTAGAATAATCTAACTATGTAATAGAATGATTGAAATATATTGTGTGAATGTAATGGTGTAATTTATTTTTTAATAGTAAATTTTCCCCACAAAAAGAAAACTACATAGAAACAAGCAATAATCTTTTTATTTTTAATTTTTTCAATACTTTCATTTGAATGCATCACAGTAACTTCACTATACATTTAACCCAAACGAAAAGCTATGTATAATGCATGCGAAATATACTGTTTTTATACTTAGTAAGTCGAGGAGTAAGATTTATTGTCATAGGGTTCTTGGATTGACATTGGAGCGGACATTCTAAGAGGTAATAATTTTAAATGCTTTTAAATAGTAGATTGCTTTATAAGGGTGGAAAGGAATCAATCCCTACGAGGTTGTTAGACGGCTATAGTCCGAGTAGGGTTTGATTCCTTTTACTCGTATGTAGCACTCTACTGTTCATTTCGAATGCAAGGAAATACATTTTCAGAAAATGATTTTATATTCCTTGTATCTCGCAATATCATAAAGTCGAAATATGTAGTTAAATATCTTTCCTTTGATATTTTTGGCAAAAGATTTTCGAGTATTGTATTTGCTTCGTTCGTGACTGAATCTGGGAGCCGAAATTTCAGAATCGCCTGAATTCATTGTATTTCTTAAATACCTATTATTATTTCATGTAAGTCGGGGCTGATGTGCATCACTGCGACCTATTGAGATCTATTGTGACCAGCCTCCTATGTAGGTTCTATGTAGGCCCTACAGTAGCTCCCTTAACTGGGCACTGACCAAAAAAGATAGGATGTTCCCAGTTCGGATTGTTTTTATTTCATCTGGGTCAAGGATGTGTTTCCCCAGGTGTCTGTTTCTTTTGTGAATCAGCGGTTCACAGTAGCACAAGAGGTGTATTGGTGTTCACGCTCTTGTTCGCAGACTCTACATGTGTCAGTGTCCTTAAGTTTCATGTTGTGAAGGTGTCTATTAACTTGCAGTGACCGGTCAAAGCCCTAACCATCACGCTCAAGTTACTCCTGTTAAGCTTTAATAGCGTCAGTGCGTTTGCGAGAGTATGGTTCGATTGGTGCTTTTGAGTGTGTCATCCCGGACGTACTGTGCCAGTCTGCTTTCGCCTCGTAAGAAGGTGAGTTTTCAGGTATTGCATGGCCTGGTTCTTTGAGATACCACAGATAGGCTCTGGGCCGAACTGTATTCCTTGAGCCCAGCCCTGGCTAGTTCATCGGCCTTCAATACTCAATACTCAATACTTTATTGCAATCCATCGGTACAAACATGGTAATATAAATAAATGAGCATCTCTATGGACCCTGTCGGGCACAGCAATATTGGAAAGAACAAATGTATTATTCTCATTATTAATTTAATATTAAGTATTATTATATTAATTATTTATTCTATTATTTATGTAATATTATATCAATTATTATTCTTATATTATTATTATTATTTATTTATTGATTTTAGATTTCAAATTTGTATTTTGAGATGATTTAGTTTCAATTTTATTTATTGTTTTTGATATTCAATATTTATGTCTTCTAAATATTCTGATATTTTATAATAGCACTTCTCAGTGAGTAATTTTTTTTAAATCATTTATAAAATGTTTGTCATCACTGATATTTTTTAACGAGTCGGGTAACTTATTGTAAATTTTTATGGACATGACCAATGGGCTGGAAGAGTGGTGTTTCATTAGGATTGTGGTAACATTAATTTGTTTCTCTGTCTCAGAGGTCTCTTTATGGTGTCGTCTCGCCTGGTGTAAAAGTCTGGGTGTTTGCGGACAAATTTACATAATTCCAATAAATACATACAAGGCAGGGTAAGAATTCCATATCTTGCAAAGTAAGGTTTACAGCTTTCTGTTTGTTGGATATTAAATATAATTCTAATCAGTTTCTTTTGTTTTATTAGAAGACTTGGTGTATCAGTGCTATTGCCCCACAAAATTATGCCATAACTTAGCCATGCATATGCATATGCATAAATATATGAAATTGCCGTGGTTACATCTGTAGTCTTTTTTACTTCCTGTAGTGCATACACAAAGCTGCTCAATTTTCTCTCTAATTTTTCTATATGTGCTTTCCAATTTATATGGGAGTCGATTTTGAGACCTAATAAAGTGTGTTCAGTTACTTTTTCTAATTCTGTACTGCTATCAATTATAAAATTTAACTGTGATTTTTGATATGGGTGGTATGACATAAGTTTCGTTTAGATCGATTGATTATTAAATTGTGTTTTGCTAGCCAGTTTGTGGATCTAAATAATATATCTTCAATTTTTTTCATTCAGATTTTGAGAGTCTTTACACGATATTAAAATTGAAATGTCTCGTCCGCAAACATGATACAATTTTCATTTAGAGCTTCGGCAAAATCATTTATGTAAACTAGAAATAAAGGCCTTCTCATTGCCGGTTATTCCAGAATGACCTGGCATCTATTTGAGAGTGATTTTGTTCTTTTCTCCCAGGACATTGAGTTTTTTCACACAGTTTTTACTAGCTTTGATTTAAGGGTGTTATTGTTTATTGCTAGTAAAGCTGCCTGGCTGTCTGAATTAATTACGATTTTTTGGTTTACGTAGTTTCGTTGGCGGTTCGCTTGTACACATTCAATTATGGCACAGACTTCCGCCTGGAATATAGTGGCATACTTTCCCAGATTTATGCTTTTGCTAACCCTGGGTCTGCCCCCATATATGCCACATCCTACGTTAGCCCCCATTTTTGAGCCATCGGTGAACCACACCAGACTCCCGTCATTTAAGGATCGCTATGTCGGCCTTGCGCCCAGTCTTCCCTCTTGTGATTTCCACAGTGAAATTTCTTGTGAAGTTAACTTCTGGAAGCAAGACGTCTGTCGTCATTGCAAGAAGTGGACATTCAAACACTTTTTGATGTGGTGTCCTTAATTGTCTGGGATTTCCAGTGTTCTATGCCAGCGTTAGTCCTATAGATGCCAGCCATCATCTCCTTCTCGATAAAGAGGTTTAGAGGGGGAGGCTGAGGATTGCATTAAGGGCTATGGCTGGTGTTGATCTAACGGCTCCTGTAGCCATCAGGCATGCAGTGCGCTGCAGGCCTGATAGCTTTTTTAATAGCCGTAACTTGCTGTGCCTTCGAGCCCCATATCGTACAGGCGTAAGTTATTGACGGCCTGACAATGGTGGTGTAAAGCCATAAGGTGATTTTTGGGTTTAGTCCCCATCTCGTCCCTACAAGCCGTTGACATATACCTAAGGCAGTTTTAGCCTTTTGTATCGTGTTCTTAAGGTGACTCCCAGGTCAGTCTCTTGTCGATGATTACGCCCAAGTACTTGACCTCTGTTGAAAATGGTATTGTGTTCCTTTAATAAGTCAGTGGTAAGAGCTTGTCCAGCTTTCTCTCCTAGTAAAAGGGACTACAAGTTTTTGCAGGATTTACAGTCAGTTGATTTTCTGAACACCAGTTAACAATTGTGTTTACGGTTTTCTTAAAATTGAGGTCACAGTGCTTTGACAAGGGCCTATGACACAGGCCACTACGTCATCTGCATAGCTCTGTACGTTAAGATTAATTTCTGAAGTTTTTACTAAAAGTTCATCTATGACAAGGGACCATAGCAATGGCGATAAAACGCCTCCTTGCGGGCAACCTCTTGTCGCTCTGAAGCTTCTAGTTACCTTATGGAGGTCTATTTTTACTATTCTGTTTTTTAGCATTACAACTATCCATCGGGTCGTTGTTTCATCGATCCCTTTGTTCTTCAGCCCTTTGGTTAGGAGGTGGTGGTCACGTTGTCAAATGCTCCTTCTTAAATACCTAAATCGCACAATCAAGATTTCGGTACAGCGTAACAGATTATCTTTTTCACAGGTATTTTTAAATTTGGAACACATCGCATTATCTTTTACCATTGGCCATTCAGCCAAATATTTTTATTATCATTGTACCAAAGATTGTATGTACGTAACCTAATTCAGTTCCATTTTAAAAATTTTACTTTCCGCCCTAAGGAGGGAAGTAAATAGTATGAGAATTTCCCGCCCGCTGGTGGGAACTAGCGATTTCCTCCCAATACTCAGATCAAGGAAACGCTCCTTTCCGAGCATGAGGAATGAAAATAATATATATAATAATGGGTAATATTACCGGCGTATGTCCAAGTTCTCCCAGCAGATGAGAGTCTCTACAGCGCCCAGTTCCAGAGCACGAAGCGTATCGTCCACACCGAAGCAATACTTTCCAGTGTCCTAAAATTAAAGCAATACTTTTTTCGGCTTTACTATTATTGACCCTTTTGTACCTATGTTATTTTTATTTCAAATCAAATCAAAATTGACTTTATTCAAATATGACTTTATAGAAAACTCTTTTGAATCGTCCTAATTATTTTTTCCTACCACCCATTCAGGACGTATTTTTTAGCTGATAAGAAGAATGGGCGCAAGAAACTTTTTTTATTATAGCTTTAAAAGTAGTAGTAGTAAAAAGTAATAACAACATTTACAATAAATTATGTCGTTATCATACAATGTACGTATGTGTTTACAATTAATTTATACTGGAAAACTAATATATACAATTTAGAAATATCTACAAATCAACACCAAGCATTGGCATCATTTAAATAATCATTAACTTTGTAATATCCCTTACTCATTAGTGTCTTTTTAACATGTACCTTGAACTTATGAAAAGGCAATTCGGCTACACTATGTGGAATCTTGTTATAAAAATTTATACATTTGCCCACAAACGAACCTCTAGTTTTTTGTAGCCTGCACGTTGGAACGGCAAGTTTATTTTTATTTCTTGTGTTTAAATTATGCATTTGGAAATTAGTATGAATGTGTGACAATTTTTATACACATAAATAGAATTTTCATAAATATACTGGCCCGCTAAAGTCATTATATTAATCTCTCTAAATAAATCTCTAAGAGAATCCCTTGCTCGTAAATTATAAATGGCGCGGACTGCTCTTTTTTGAAGAACACAAATACTTCCTACACTAGCAGCCGACCTCCATAATAGTAAACCATAGGACATAACACTGCGAAAATAACTAAAGTAAATTAATCTTGCTGTTTCAACATCTGTATTTGTCTTATTTTTTTTTACAGCATATGCTGCATAACTTAGGCTATTTGATAGGGTCTCAATATGTGGATCCCATTGCAAAGTCGGATCCAAAGTAATACCTAAGAATTTAGTGAATTCTACAAATTCTACCACTTCATTATTCATTTTAACAATAGTACTGGTATCTACTTTTCTTACATTTAGTAACGAAAATTTGATACATTTAGTTTTATTGGGATTTAAAGACTATAACAACAATTATGGTTTTACATTGATTAAATTTAGAGACATTAGGATTTAATATGAAATCTTGGAGTTTTATTTTGTTATATTTAAGAAACAAACAAACAGCAAGCTAACAAGCAAAGTTGTTCTGCTTCAAATTGTCATAAACAAGTAGAAAATAAAGAATGAGAACGAAAATATATGGACACTTTAAGGAAACAAATTAATTTCACAACTGTCAAAATACAATAGCATTTGAAATATACAAAATATATCACTGTCACGTAGCATGTAGTCACAAACAGAAGTAGATTTGAACTATCACTAAATAATCTGAGAAAATCAAATATTTGAGTAATAATTTCCTTCTACTTACGAAGCATGGTCAATAAAACACAATATGTCAGAGCTATTTGTCACTTTTAACTATCAAAATAAAAAGGATAAATTTGAGGATAGCACAATATACGCTTTACAATTGATGCAAAGTAGTAATCAAGATATTATGTGTTTTAAATGGCGCTAAAAACCATATTCATTATTTACTTGCGATATCTCTTCGAAGTAACGGCCGATGAGCTTCTTCTCTTGAATGAACTTAACATTCTGCAGCGACTCGGCCGCCAGCTCTATGGCCTGGTTGAAGCCGTTCTCCCCACCGTACGACACGTCCACCAACTTGATGATTTTGATTAGGCGCTGCAGCAATACCAACACATTAGGAAATAGTCACGACGACAAACATCGGCGGTTACTGCTAATCCTGAAAGCAGTTTACAATCAAGTTACCGGATCGAACATCCGACTGCGACAGCTCGGTCTTGAAGTCGGCCGAGCCGGCCAGGAGAGGCCGGCCGTGTTGGCGGGCCGCCGCTGATGAACAGGTGCGTGGCCACCTCGGCCACCTTGCGCACGTAGTTGTGCCGCTTCTCCATGCGGAGGCGGGCGAAGCGCAGCGCCGACTGGCCGCCTCGGCCGTGCTTCTTCGGCAAGTCCACAGAGAACTTGTGCAGCACCTACACAGATAAAACACCCTGCTACTGTATGCCGTTCAGAACAATAATTACAGAACCAACAACTTTGTGGATTCTTATGATAGTTTAATTATGCTAAGCTGCGTTAGTGATAATCTTGCATGAAACATTTTCAAAAGAAAGCATGCATATACAAACCTCTCTAGAGTTGCCTTGCAGCGTTCCGAACAGCGCTCCATTTCCGTCCATGACAATGAAGCTAAACTTGTTGTCATCCGCAAGCAGGGCGGTGAGCGCCTCCGTATGAAACTTGTTGTCGCACAGATACAGAGAGGTGTTGATGGGCTTGAACGGCTCGAAGTCGATGTTCACCTTCTTTTCTTTGCCCTCGTCGGTCACGATCGTGCCGCAGTAGATGACCAGACCGTTCGGAGGGACTGTTCATAAGCAATATGATAAAAATGAGAATAAGTTATTACAACTATTTAGTACTAAATAATTATTTTATTTTGGTTTTTAGGACCAAATATTTTTTCTTTGAATTATAACAAGACCTTAAGAATCATAATAATAAAAAAATCATTATCTGGACAATATTGAATACTTTTGGCTTGCTTATCTTGCAATTATAGTATTTAGGATTAAATTGTAGAAAGAAAACGTCTGGAGTCTTTGTTGGTAATTTTATGACAGTTGTATATAATGACAAGCTTCAAAGGTACTTCATATAAAAAACACTCAAAAAGTCAAATCATAAGAAGTTTCTTAACAAATATAAAGGAAGAAATATTTTGCCACTTGAAAGAAATCAACCAGATAATCTATAAATGATAGAGGTTACATAATTTATCATATTGTGTTTCAGTATTCATATATTTTTCTACAGAATCATCACTTTTGGTGGGTACACCAAGAAATAGTATTGCATGATTTGACATATGTAACTTTCGCCTTGATAGGTACCGATTAATATGTTGTATATTTATCATAGCGTGTTTTTTTGGCTACGTAAGTCTAACTAGTATTAGATATAAATAAAGAGTACTTGCCTTTAGTATACAGCTTCAAACGATGCTGTACAGAGGTGATAGCTCCAAGCACAGAGAGCCTATTCACGCGCGATTTGATGTTCGACGCTGTACCAAATTCATCAGCTAACATCTTGGACACACGGGATACCTGATCCTTAGGTGGAATAATTAGGGATATCATTGATGTACCATTCCTAAAATAGAAAAAATTCATCATCAATCTCAATCAATTCAGTAGACTATTACCTAATCAACTCTTAATTAAAAACTACAAACAAAATATTGTTATTATATATGAGATCAATTATTTGAAAGATTTACAAGAAACTCACATAGTCTTTTGGAATAACACTTGCATATAAAAATGATGAAAAAATCATGAGGTAGGTATTTTATTTTTACTATACATTGCGCTTTTGCAGTTAACATTTTTAGTCATCACTACCTTTTCTTATACAATTTTCATACATATATCCATTCATTTCCAATATATTATATGAGCCTTTCTTTAAGAAAAGTATTAACTATATCATCAAAATGTACCAGTAAATATTGTAGTAGGCTATGTTCTAAAAATTCATTTATAACATAGTAATAGGATACATCGCAAAGTGATGTAATACCACAATGATTCTATTATAGTAAGTAATAAGTCTGCTAAAGTACTAACAAAATTATTTTTTAATTTCACAAATCTTATTAGATTTTTAAACAAGAAAATTATACTACTTAAGTAAGGAATATTAATTACTGTTCAACTGTTTGAATATTAACAATTTTCACATGTTAAATGAATATTGTTAAAATGCAAACTGTTCATTACTTTGCATCGACTTTTCTTGTAAGTTTTCAGACACTTCACCTCACCCCTAAACAATGTTACATTGCTAAGGTAACTGTACACCAAGATTTCTAGCAGTATTTTAAAGAAAACTTAGTAAAAAGAAAAAGAGTGATTTTGAGGAGAAATCCAATATGATTCAATGTCTATTGATTTCCTGTAGTTCATAGATTTATATGCTGAAACAGTACAGGTGCCAACATGATCTGGTAATTTAGAAAATAATATTAATCTACTGGCATATATTGAAGATTAAAGACGTAGCAAGTTCTAGTTCAACTAAGTACAGTACAATTTTATTACAACTAAACACATTTCTCACAATTTACTGGTTTCTCTACATTTCCAAACACTAAAACAATAACATAACTTACCCTCTCGCCATTTCCAAACTCTTGATGAGTTTCTTGATCTTCCAAATCTCAACATTGCGATCTGCTGCAGTCTCTTCAGACATTTTGTTTAAGTTGTCAAAGTTATCTAGTAATAATAAATAATTTGTGAGATAGTTCTGACTACTTGTAAGTTAATCAAAAATAAGCAAAAATAAAGTAGGAGAATATATTGAGCAAGTAACAATGTTTGTGTTCACTTTAAATGTCCTTTATATAAAGTAGATGATTCTGTTTTCGGTGTATTCGATGTGTGTACTAACACAATGAGTCAATGTTACTTCACAAATAAAAGTTATTATTATGTAGCTTAAATCACGTGTCTTTATAAGACACGGTCCTTTATAAGGAGTGCACGGGGATACAGATCCAACGCATAGAGGCCATTTGAGCAAAACTTAATGAAAGTGTGCGTGGAGTGTACCAACTGGGTCTAATCTCTACCTGCATCATGAAAAATGCAGCTAAAGAATACACCCAGTTAGATGCACAGAAAACATTGTCATTTGTGGTCAAAAAGTTTGTGGACTATTGCAACTTGATTTTGGTGGTAATGAGACCCGGACTATGGAAGAGACTCCGGTCGCCTGCCTTCTCAAAACCTCCTAATTGATTTTAAATATGGCAGGTGGTGACTCGTCGCTCACTAAATGGGTCCCCCAAAAAAGCAGACCAATATTGGTGCGAAGAGAGCAACATTGGTGTGAATGGCTAAGGGTGTAGAGGTGTGTCGGCGACAGCGATCGAGACGCCGTCGGCGTTATGACATTATTACACTTTCACCCTTCGAGCATCTGCTCTTGCGACTCCACTCTGTCAGGCTGGTTTAGGCAAGACCGAGGCGGGTGGCATACGCCCCCCTGAAGCACATCGGTACCGTCGGTGACGCAACTCACCGACAGCTCGCCACAAGCTGCCCTGAGGGAGACTGACTGCACTGATGGGGCATTTATGGCAGTCAAGGGGCATTAAATGCCCCACCAGCGAGCGATGGGGTCGTCACTTCCCTACGCCTATTATTATTATGTAAATATGGCGACGAGAATTGGCAAATGGAACAATTGCATAATTTATTTAAATAAAATAAAAAGCCTCTGCAATTAATTCCTACCTATATCCAAAAAAACCTTTCAGACTAACTTCCGGATGTAACTGCTTATATACATAAATTTTAGCTTTGAACTTTATTCTGAAATTATTCTATCCAACTAGAAGCTTAATTATAAGTGGGACATACTCCGAAACTTTCATAATGTCTTTGTGTGAAGAGTACATCACTAGATGATCATATTTAATTTATCTAGTAAAGAGAAACATAATTATTTAAGTCAATGGTATAGGAATAAATAGAATTAAATTATATCCTATCCCTAACAATCTCATCATTGATTCTTTGATTAAAATGACAGCTAGAGGTGTTGAAAGTGAAGACAACAGAGTTGCTTGGCATATCCAATAACCAAGCTTGTAAAATGGACAGCAAACACATCATATGCATTGGACATGAAGAAGCATTGCTACATCAGTACTTACTGATATAGCAACACAAATTCCTTGTCCCATGTCAGTGAAAAATAAAGCAAGACTCTCAATTGTGCCATTTAGCATTCTGAAAATACACCTATATTTTCATGAAATTCTCTCACTTGCATTCAAACTATTCTAACCTATTCATGACATAGTGCTCAGCAACCTTGGTAAGGACATAGCTATTAGAAACTACAACCCCACAGGATCCTTACCAGGTATTAGAATGATAATTGTATTTAAAATTTCAGACATATAACAAAAACTAAGAAATATATTATTAACTAGCTGTCCTGAACAACAGACTTACTACACAACAGTCAATGAACAGGTACAACTAAACTAACCTGATATGTGCATATTATCCTATTTGAGTACACTCTGTTTAGTCTATTTAAAATAGTCTTAAGTCTAGTCAAAATGAACTATCCAATTATAGTGCATTTATTTAAATTATGGCTGCTATAGATAGATTTCAACTATTCATAATTTTTTATTTATATCAATAAGCAACAAGCGATACTGTGACCAAGATCTACTTTTATATTAGTAGAGATAGCTAGTTTATTGGAAATAACAGATTTAAGTGCGATTGTATTGATAATAGCATCACTGATATCATCAATAAATTATTTGACTAAAATATCTATTGAAAACAGTGGAAGAGCTTCAAGAGATTTTAATAATGACTTGTGCTCAGAATAGGTAGTTTAATTTTATATATTTGGGATATTGTGACATCAATAGTATGGATATGTCTGGAAACATACTATTTTCATAGATTGTAAAAATATAATATTGAACTTTCAAAATAATATTTCTTCCTTCTTTCTGAGAGTACATAAAATTAAACTACCTTTTCTGAGCACTAATAATGACTCTACAAACAAGATAAAATCATCGCAGATACAGCTGGCATCAAGTTATCTTTAATAGTTTTGTTTTACATTTGCTGGTATTAGAGATATATGATACCACACAAATGTAGGTAAGTGACACTGCAAACTATTTTTTCCTGTTCTTTTATGTTCAAGTAAAACTATATTAGTCAAATTCTTTATTTGCTAATAGGATTATATTTCACAATATTGTGGGTGTTATTAAAAGTCTGAGCTTACTGTTTTAGCTATTAATTTGCAGCATGCAATTTTTTTACATAATCATACTAAAATAATCAATCATTGTTACCAACCTGTGGCATGTAAATGTAAGCTTACACAATTTATTATTGATATCCTTTATAATTACATTCATTAATATATTATTATTATGAATTATCATTCTATTTATTATTATTTATGATTATGTGCAAGATAATTGCTTACCAAATAAATACAATTTGTAACTATCCAATCAAACAAAATTTTGTTGGTAATATATTTAGCATCATATTCCTTGATGCTTTTCGGTAGCTTACTATAAATTCTTATGACCTTGGTGGGTATATTTCGACTGTAAGTTTGTTATCATTTGTGGTAACATCAGCTGTCCTATGTGTCAACTTCTTCATTTCAGTTTTGTATTTAACAAATTTACACAATTCAAATATGGACAAGCTCAGTAATATTAGTAGGTTTTATTTTTTAAATATTGGAGCATGTGGTCTCCTAGAAAGTACAGTGAACACAGCATGGCAACAGTTTTTTTACAAACATAAAATATTTACTTTTTGCATTACCTTACAAAATTATCCCATACTATGCATGAGACATGATATATGCATGATAGGTCATAATTGCAGTGGCATAGTTTGCTAAACTTAATATTTTCCATCAGTCTTAGTCTTTCTTATGTCGATTTATTCTTCATCAAAATTGTATGTCTATATATGTCTTACAATCATTTAAAACTTTAATTAATATGAATTAATTTTATGTTTTGGATTTTGTGTATATATCTCACTAATAATACAATAGTGTATCAACTGAAAACATCATACTTGACAAATACTATAAACACACGCAAAATTTGATTCCTCACGCGTGATCAAGACCAAACAGAATAAGGAGAAATTAAAAAATCTTTTGTGACAGTTATTCAATTTGCAACTATTACATGAAGTGAGTAATAAGTTTTTTGTTGATTCTGAAAAATGATCGATTTTGAGTTGATACATGATTGTATTATAGTTTTACTTGAACATAAACAGAAATTGTTTGCCGTGTCACTTACCTACAGTATCATATATCTCTAATGCCAGCTAATGTAAATTGGATAGTGCACCACTATTCTATCTACTATTTATCTCCAGCTACACAAAGTTTAGAACAAATGAAATATAAGTACTATGTAAACTACTGCTGGGGTATAATGTGGTAAAACCAATTCTAATTATTGACATCTTATTGAGTAATCTCACACAAGATAATTTTGTGAAGAATTAAGTATACAATTTCATAATTTTATATATTTCTAAAATGCATCCATATACATTTTATAAATTTGTCTATACACAAGTGCTAATATTTTAAAACTAAAAACTGATTCCTTAAAAGTGTAGTGAAGTTTGATGCTGGCTAGTATACCTACATATATATCAAGTGCATACTTTTTTGAGCAATAAACAGCACAGCATTTTCTCAATCTAAAGATCATCTGTGTACCCTAGACAGATGAGTGTAATTTTAATTTATTTTAATATATATGCATGAACACGGGTATAATAGCTCTTTGTCTTTTCATAATTTAAATTTTGTTTTAATATGTGTTCATTGACAAAATCAATAATATGGATAACACTATTTCAATGTTTTTTAATTATGTTGCTATACCTTGTTGTTACTTTTCAATTACGCCTTGCTTTGCGCTAAGGTGAAATGGCGATAAGAAAATACCACTGGATGTGACAATCGATAATGATGACCTATCCAGCCTTGATCATACAAGGCTCCTATAGGTGACTTTATTAATATTCATTTTATTTCCGCTACAATTGGCTCATATGTTTGGGTGTTCCTTACCCGTCAAAGTACTTAGCCGCCATTGCTACATGCAAATTGGTCAGTTAAATCAGATGAAAAACCAGAGACTATAAACCTTTTAAATTACAGAAATACTTACATGAAATCAGTGTCAATCCTCTAATTACATAAATAATATGAATGATATTTGAAACAAGTAAAAACAATGATCTAAATAATATTCCCCAGTCAACGAAAACCCTAAGCGACCGCGCAGCTGACGATGGTAAACCGGTCGAAGAAAACGTTTTACGATTGCAGTCATATTTTTTTTTATTTAGTCGACCATAGCTGCAAAAGCTTTCAGCCGAGTGTTCATTTTTTCATACTTTAATGTTTCCAATTGTATATTCTTTATGTATTCATTATGGACCTACCAAGGCGGTTAAATGTAGCGGAAAAAATGTAGTTAGTTTAAATTATTTTCCAACCATTGTATTATATTTACTTATAAAAATGAATAAATTTTTTCACGCTTACAATATTATTTCCCAGCATGCAGTTTGTTATTGTGATGTCAGGAAACCAATTGGATATATTATTATTACATATTAAATTAAAATTGGCGCGAAGAAATTCTACATAGGTATCTATGGGTGCGACTCTGAGGGCTTACTCTTAAAAAAGATATTCGATATATCGTGGACTTCGTCGTGTCGTATCCTCCTCTTAATTACTATCGTTTAAAGCATTCCACCGAACGATCGATCGAACGATATCAATTTTGACATAAGAAAGCCTCAAATGACAACGATGAATTAAATTTGACAGACGAATATTCGCAAAATTTACGTCAAATTTGCGAAAAGTAATACGATACGGTTTGAGGTGTCGTTGTAATTATCGTAAATTTGACTGAGGAGTGCTCAAGCTATAATGAATTCGGACGGCCTGTGCATCGCATTTTGTAGTAATTTTGCAAAATAATATAATAAATTCATGATTAAAAAATATAACATATTTATTCCCCATAAAGTGACATTTATTCCGGTATAAATTTTATTAATAAATACCATCGTAGATGGAAGTTATTTTTTCGAAGTTTTCCGTTTAGAATAAGATTTTTGAGGCCGCTACGAACTATAAGACTATACAAGAGATAACATTATAAATTTTTAATTTCATTTATGTAGAATAGTAGTTCAATCCAGGAGCTCAAAAAATGCCTTCACGCATTTTATGAAAATCGTTCTCTACAATTTAGGGTTTTGTTAAAAAGTTAAGCAAAATTTACAAAAAGCGAGGCGGCTACTAACTATGTCAATAGCTATTCTGCATTATTCATTAAGTCATAATTGTTAGTGTATCTTTGTTTCTGAGATCAAGAACGCCAAAATTGACCATTTTACCCAATAATCGCGTTCGAGATGTAATATGGCTCTTAAGTAGATAAGTTCAATAATGAGAAAGTCTTCAGTCAATAGGTTTATTTATTTATATTATGTAATTACATTGTTCATTAAGTTTCAACAAATACTTAATGTGGCAAATTGTCCCAAAAACAAACTTATAACCACAATCTACAACTACTTAAATAGAATGACAGGTATACGCCTTTTATTTGTATTACTAAGTTAAACAAATAAAAATACCTTGGAATAATTAATTAAAGTTATCAAAATTGTTAGTCTATAGGTACTGGTGTAATAAGAGATAACCTATTATCGGTTTAATGTCATTAAAGCGATTGACCTGACGGCTTTTTTAGGCGGTACCAATTTTCTATCAAATCCATTTCACTTATTAAAACCATTTATTCAAAACTGTAAAATTTTAGTGAAGCGGTGCAAAAATAAAATAAAAGTTGCACTATGTATACAGCATATTTCAAGGCCGGTGATACACCCCTAATATATATAATGATATGTGTGAGTAATATTTTAATAACTTAAATATCTCAATAATCGTCATGATCATGTAGAAAATTTACAAACATGTCTACAGTAATTGATAAATTTTTTTAACCCTTTCACTAAATATCTCTACATACATATTATTAATCTATTTACACAGACCGATCAAAGAATACTTCAAGTATTGCTATGATTTTTAAACTACCTGACATAAAATCTGTAAGTCTCGTTTTAATGTTTATTATTTATATTACAAACAGATTTTTCCTAAAATGGGTAATTGAAATATTTTTATTTTGAAGATCTTGTGACTTTTGTCTCAAAATCAAATAAATCATTCATATCTCAGGCGCCAGTGATGTCGGATATTTGTTCTTTCACCATTAAAATCAAATCAATTTCGATAAATTATTTTATTTTCACATCTACATTTTAACGTCTCAGGTTGTACTTGTTAAATGTCAATTATACTTACAAGATACTAAAAGAGAACATATTCATGTCTTTTTCTATTTACTTGTCTATCTTAGTCTCAGAGTAAATAGAACTGGAGTAGGCATCAGTCAAATTTCTCGAACAAATTTTTCTGCCATATCTTGCGGGGGGCGAGGTTACTACTACACTCTAAACCAGCACACATAAACAGAAAATTTTAACGTTTTTACAAATGCACACACGGACACATGACACACAATTTTGAAATTCACGCACACAAACCTTAAAAAAGTACGTTGACGTTCTATTCGAACACAAAAATGTAAAAGTGTGGGAAGTAACGAGACATCACCAAAAGAATGATATCGATAAATCGCTTTCGTTCAATGAATTAATGTTAACTTGGCGTTAATATTTCAACATAATTAAAATATCATGCTTCGACATTTAGTATGTAGTCAATATAAAATTGGCAGATATCGAAGGTTAATAAAATGCAAACTTATACTCAGTAGTTTATTATAGTAAATTATAACATCTAATAATTTTACCTAATTTTTGTGTCTTTTTAACTGCATATTTGTTATTTGGTAGGATATTAAGGTAAAAATACGAATTTTGTTGCATGAGAAGCTACAGAAGTCCTATTAAACCGGAAAATAAAATAAGTTTTATTGACACCAAGTTGCGGATACAACAAAAATTGTATTTTTACATCAAAATTAGATACTGCAACACCGACATTGTTATAATAACATTAAAAATGCGTTTTCTAAAAGAAATATTTTATTGAAAAACACGTTTTGATACACACTATA
This sequence comes from Scirpophaga incertulas, assembly GCA_036419045.1. Classification (NCBI taxonomy): domain Eukaryota; kingdom Metazoa; phylum Arthropoda; class Insecta; order Lepidoptera; family Crambidae; genus Scirpophaga; species Scirpophaga incertulas. The sequence goes on from CM071626.1 coordinate 38,450,850, forward strand.
AAAATAATTGAGTTTTTTGACACGGGATTGACAGTTAGTTCTATTATTCCCATGTATGTTATTATCATAATTAAATTAGTTTAATCGTATTAAATACAACTAAATATCAGATAGGGATCTTAAAAATACTTTAACAATCAACAATATCTCTTAAACGAAATTTTTTGATTTTTATCCTTAATATGTTAGCAATAATTTTGAGTATTTTTTTTGCAGATTTATATTGGGTTATAATATTTTGTGAACTCCCATGCTCCGGTCACTGATGTAATTAATATTACATCATTAGGTAATTTTTCGACTGCACCTTTTAGTGTATTATAATCCGAGACGTCATTATTAAACAATATTAAATAAAGCGTACTTATTTTCTGTTTACTTACTTTGTTTGTCAATTATATTTTATTATTCAATAAGATTTAAGCATAATATTTTTAATTAATGTCAATTATTCCATTCATTCATTCATTCCTATTTACTCGTAAAACCAAAATATCGATATAGTTGCATCCCTATTTCAAGTGTGAAAATCAATTAGGGCTGCTGATTAAAAAAGATAATATTTTTTAACTAAAATTTTTAAGATGATGTTGGCGCTAGTTTACAGATGCTTACCTTTTAAGCATGGCTCTTATATTTCCTTTAACAAAATTACACTCACAAAGTAAGTGTTACTATTTTATTACTGCTATTTTTATAAACAAAAATAACATACAATGAGATTAACAGTGACAGATTGAGTAATTCGCGATAGATAAAAAAAAAACTATTGCAAATGTCCTCCTCATACATCTTTTTGATTTCTATATATAGAAACCGCTAATAGAAACAAAACTTGTTACTTAACTGTTATTCTATCAAGGCACCTTCACCATTTGGTATTGTACAAAAAGTGTATGTCTCGATAGAATAACAGCAGTGTGCTACTTGATTTATCATCTATATATTTTTTTTTTTTTTTTTTCCTCAGGAGAGGAAGGCTGAGAATCCTCACAAGGAGCACGAAACGTACCCAGGATACCCCCGCAACGGCAAGTGTCAAGGAGGTTATGTCGGACTCCACGCGACCGGAGCGGTCCAGCCACGTGACCTACCGACTAAACTCAGCCTGGCCTAGGTTCTAAAACCATATAGGCAAATCGTGAGGGCGACCGCCCCTCAGGAGAGGGACGATGCAGCGCAGGCCCATAAAGGGGACCCAAAAGCGCTAGAAGAGGCGCGGGAAGTCAAAGTGACGCCGGCCTTATCATGAGGGAACCTAGTCACTTGATTTGAAGGGAAGTTTGAGTTTAGTTCATTTTTACATTATTGATTGTTTTAAATAATGCACCTATATAAATACTTATAAAAATATTTAATTTAAATGGTATAATTGCTAGTACATCGTTATGTATAGAACTGTTAAAGTATCAAAAAATAGTAAAATTGTGTATTATTGTAACAAGGCATCGGCAATTTAAGACAGCAGAGTACCAAATGATGCTGTTACTGATTAAATTAATACCTACCAGATTAGAAAATTGTTATATGAACTATACAAATTCTATATGTCAAATGTCATAATTAATTGAAATATGATAATGTTCAACCCTAGCTCACGCACTCCCCACGAGACTATATGACGTCAGAGCGCACTCCTCACGAGACTATATGACGTTAAATTTGAATTTGCAGAATTGTAAAACATGAAATTATGAATTAAATAATCAATAAATCTTAAAAATAATACTTGCAAATGAAAGGTGACACCATCTTTTAGCATACTTGACGTGTTAGACTTCTTTTTACACGAAAAAACAGCACAAATAGGCATTTTAGTGGGAGCTCTGTTCGCCGCGACATGCACAATGTTGTGTGACAGCCCATAAGGCAGCTCAACTAGTTTTATATAACGTACAAGATTCCGAGTCTTATGCTTTGGCAGAGGGGAATGTTAGACAATGGCATCTCCTGTCTTGGTTACTTTGAGATCTTAGTCTATCTTTTTCTTATCTTTGTATGCTTTGAAAAAGTAAAGGTAGTATGTGTAGGTCGTGGCTGAATAAAGATGATCCATTTGTCTGCTGTTGAAGTATCATAAAAAGTACCTATGTGTTCGGTCGGACATGTTGGATTTTTGAATAGTATACTAATCTGTGTATTTTTGTATAATGTCTTTAAACTTGAGAGCTTATTTCTGATTGAGAAATTTTAATATTTTAAAATGCTGTAAGTTTTGTTGTTCTGCGTTGTTTCGCGATATCTACTTCAAATTGGAAAGGTATCTAGCTAGCGGGTCATTTACTGAGAAATTGATAATTTACCGCGTAAAAACGTCCTGATTATCCCCCAATAATTAATAAAGAAACCTATAAATTCTATTAATCCCGAAAGATAATTTCTACTTTCATGTAATATATATATATATACTTATGATTTGAATAGTTTTTCAACTAGGATTTATGTAAATGTTTTATTTAATTTCTAGAACATTTTCTTTAATTAGAGTGTGGGTATTTTGTTTCTTGAACTTTAGATATCAATCTTTATCTTTGACAGTAATATATTAATTAATTAACTTGGTATTCATTGTAAGAAGCCTATAACTATGGAATTAAACCATTCATTACATTTAAGATACATAGAATGTCAATTTAACAAATACATTGACTGCTGCAACATATAGTATCAAAACTACAAATCCCAAACTTTACAGTTGACCAGTTTTAAATGTATTTTTGAGTTTAATGAATAATATTGAATAGTGTTCTAAAAGTAATATTCTTACATGATATCTAATTTTCTGTGTTTTCCTTTTGCCATCACTATTGTAGAATTTATTATATTTTACTAGATATTTCACATTCGATTGTATACTTTGTTAGTGTTAACTGGAATTTTATCGAAACTGGTAGATTCGATAATATTCAAGGCTTTTAAATTAAAAATAAATATAGATTCTGCCAATTTCAATATTATTCTTTGAGAAATATAGTACTTTAATACTTTCGATACATTTTCTTATGAAATTTTGTCGCCTGTGAAAAACAAGGAAACATACCAAAGTCAAACACTAGTATTGTTATTTAATAGTAATAATTTATTCCTTATATAGGTATATTATCAAAATTTTAAAATCTGAGAGATCCATCATGAGTAACTTATTTGTACTTAAAATCAACTTTTACATTCATCTTAATTGAGTTTTTGTATCTATTTAATTATTATTAATCTTTAAAAACAAACTAAATAAAATATAACAGAAATCCTTTCTTTAGGGTTCATAAATTATTCATAACATTATCAGTCTTTTAAGTATTTGCTAACAATATAAAAAATAAAAAAAACACCTTTTTATGGCCATTGAAATCAATAGTAAATTATAACAATTATTAACAATAAAATAATTTTTCAAACAATTAAGTTCAGAGTAAAATAATCAGTAACAAAAAGAATCCAAAAATGTACCAAAAATATATCTAATCATCTTCATCATTCTCCGAATTGTGAACCTTTTTAAGATTTTTAAAAAACAAATGATATTGCTTAGGAATATGTCCCGTTTCGCAAAGGTGCATCAAATCATTATACTTTGCTTCAGGGATTGGCAAACTGTCTAAAAAAAGTGGTTTCAATGCATCATTGCAGGTCGCAACAATTGTTTTCTTATTGCGGCGTGTCTGAACTAAGGTATTTAATCTGAAATAATCAGACTCCAAATCATATTTATATATAGAATAATATTAGGTTCAGATCTCTTTATGCAGATTTCTTTAATATTATTCCATTTGATGTCCTGATTTAAGTTGTTTTTCTTAAAATTTCTGTTCTGTAAAAGTTCTATTAGGTCATACAGCATTTCTTGAGACACCTCTGAAACATGATATGGTTCGTTTGTTGTTTTCGCCCATCTAACTAGAGCATACCATTGGTCTGGTGTGTAGATGATTTTGCCCTTTACGGATCTCTCGATAAGAGCATGTACACTGTCTGCCTCTTGTTGAGTATGACCAGACTCCAGAAATCTGTGTGTAATATCTCATTCGATTATGTTTGTTGCTCACAATCTGTAGTGTCGATGTTATTCGATTCAAAACTTCATAAAATAATATTTTTTTTAATAAATATTTTTTTTTTCTGATTGTGTATTTTAATACTCTCACAAAATGGTACATTACATAACAGATTCGATACTGTTTGTTGGGCAGTCGACATATTAGTATATTATTCAAATAAAATCTTAGTAGGTTTTCGATAGTGTTTTGATGTTCATTTTGTGTTGTGTTGTTTTTTCCATTTCATTAATTCAACATAATTTATGAAAACTTCTGAGAATTCAGTTTAGAACAGAAATTCCGGGGAAAATGGTTCAGGTGCTTAGTTTTAATAATTACAATACATCTGGGTTGGAAATATTATTGTTGTGATAACCTGTTGTTCTCCTTCTTAGATTTATGTGCTAGTTTTAATTTGTATAATTATTCTAATGAACGGCTCTCCTACAGCAGTCGGAACGTGGTGGATTTTGGGCCCTGTCTTTATCTTCATGTTTGTCTTGGATCCTTGTTCTTATGTTTTAGGAGTGATCACTTCTCAATTATTATTTCAATGTATAATACTGATAGATCTAACAGATAGGATATTCCTTGCCTGTTGTTGAAGTAGAATTTGTGTAAGGCGGCAGACTGGAAATTGTTTAGCTCAACTCAGCCCGAAATACAACAAGGAAAATATGTGCTCCTTGCATGTTGAATTTAGACAGGCATTGCTGATGTTCTTTTTTACCCTCAACTGGCCAGGTGCATTTAATGTGGTTTTTTGAATGCGGTCACTGATACCTAATATTTTTGTGTTAGTATCCAAATAGTTAATATAATAAAATATAGTGTTATTGATATTATTTACCTCCAATTAGAAAAGAAAGGTTAACAAAATATAACTTTTAAAGAAAAAAAATACAATACATATTACTCAAATGCAAATATAAACAAAATCTTTAAGCTTCTGTGAAAATTCCTTAAAAAAATGTGTAAGTAATTTTTGGAAAAAATATTTCGGTTTGGTTCTCTTAAGTATAGCATGTTCTTCTATCTAGGCCGATGGTCTTCAACCTTTTTTAGTGCAAGGGCCAAACATTGATTTCATATCGGCCTAAGGGCCACAACTTTTCACGACACTTTACCACCTTATCAATGAAATAAAAGACATACTTAATTTCAAATTTCAATAATCTTTATTGGTTAGTTAAATTCAATTAATGTGATGATACAAGTCTGTCCATATTTGTTTACATTTTTGTGGTTGTAACCCGCAGACTACATTCCAATGCATCTGTAATTCTCGACCTTGATGTCGACTTCACATACTTCATGCGAGAAAACAGCTGCTCACACATATATGTGCTCCTAAACAATGCCATCATTTTCTGGGCATTTTTTTGGATTTCAGGAAACGGATTGTGATCGACATATTTTGCATAGAAATCAAAAATATCCACATCGAACTTGTCTTTCAATTTCGAATTACACTCCAAATGTATAACATCCATTTGGAAATCTTCCGGCATGACTTCAACGGATACACTGAATGGTCGGGCAAATAGACTAATGTATTTTTCACTATCTCTGAAGTCAGAAGACTTCGATTGAAGTTTGAAGAAGAAGATTGTTTTTTTGAGTAAATCTACCGCTTCAACGTATTTATTCACATCTGTATATTCACAGCTCTTCAGTTTAGGAAAGTGCATATACTCTTTTTTCAACAACTGTTTTTTCCATAAATCCAGTTTAAACTCAAATGCCTTCACAGTGTCCAGTGGGTTGTTGATGAGATTTTTTTTTTCCTTTTAGTTTGGTGTTCAAGTCATTGAGGTGCATCGTGATGTCTGTGAGAAATGCAAAGTCGCATAGCCAGTTGGAGTCACTAAATTGAGGAACTGGTTTTCCTTTGGTTTCCATGAAGGAGGCGATTTCCGTCTTGAGTTCAAAAACGCGATTACGCATTTTGCCTCTGCTCAGTCAACGAACAGCTTTGTGCTAAATCCACAAATATTGATGAGATGATGAAAGTGGTCGTAAAGACTGTGAACTTCATTAAATCACGTGGCTTCAACCACAGAGAATTCCAAAATTTTTTACGCAAAAATAATCCGGAATATGTTGGATGTCGCTTCAGAGCTTACTCTTCAGAGCTTTCATTTTGTCTTGCCGTAACTGTAATTGAGATGTTGATTATTTGTTCACTTTTGTAAATGTGGTTTGATTAGAATTTCCTTCCGCGTACACTTCGTTTGTGGAATGAGCTCCCTGCTGAGGTTTTCACGGAGGGCTACAGTATGAGGTTCTTCAATAGGAGAGTAAATAGGTTTTTTAAGGGTCGGCAACGCGCGACTGACACCTCTGGTGTTGCAAGTGTACATAGGCTACAGTAACCGCTTACCATCAGGCAGGCCGTAGGCCTGTTTGCCACCATCGTGGTATAAAAAAAAGACAATCTTTCATAAACTGAAGTCTTTTTATCTTCCCGCTAAATTATAATCTCTTCTAAATTATAAATGCATTAGAGCCCGCAATATCCAGCAAATAGTAAAAAAAATATAACTGAAAGTTTATGAGTACTTCGAGTAGTGATACAATGTGAAAGTCTTGGTTTATTAAGTCAACCCCATGTCTCATTATAATACATTATTACTATAGGGTTTTTCTTGATACAAGTAATACTCATATTTTTTGTCATACTTATTTTGAATCTTTTTAAAGTGTTGGTTATAATTTATTGTGAGGGTTTATGAAAAAAATAAATCTAACCCTGTTACCCTTTTTTCCCCGTCCGTTTTTACTCGAGGTCCTAAAAACATGAAGCAACTCTGAATTATTATTTTCTTTAACTAAACGGCGAACATTATTCACAGATGTTTTGGTTGCTTCGGCAGTGCGTTTTACAACTTCCATTTTGCTGTTGGACTGCTTTTTCATATAAGAGTATACGTCAAAAACCATTTTCCTGGCTTGTCTTAACGTATGATTGAGCATCGTCACACGTAAAACAGTAAAATTATCAACAACAGAAAAAGTTATAATAGGAAGAACGAAAACAAAATAATAACAAATGATACCAAAAAAAAAAAAAACAAAAAATAACGAAAAACTTAACAGAGAGAAATATCCTCTTGCACTCAAGTGTACAATGTCTCATTTTTCTTCTAAGGGACTCCCTTAACTTCGATGTTATTTAATCTTGCCCACTACTCTGCGGAGGCGCTCTGCTTTTGGATCTCGGTCGCTTGTTCGTCAATTATGGACAGCTTATCTTTAAACTCATCGATCCAGGCACTGTTGAAATCAAAGGACGTTTTGAGGTCAGATAGTTCGCATTTAATTGATTCAACTGCACTCACCAAAACTGGTATCTTGCATAGTGAAATAAGAGGAAAAACCTAAGTTATATAGGTTTTATTCAACATAAAAATACATATACTTAATTTAATAATATGAATTCATTGACACTGACTTGCATAACAGACGCTGTCTAGTTTGTCACAATAGATAGTCTACCAGTCCAGCGTCAAGGAGAATAAGCTTCATATCATTCTTCCACACTATAATTTTTCAAATAACTTGATAACCGTCGAGTTCTTCCAGATCTCCTAGCAGGTTCCACGATAGGAGGGTCTGCAATATGTGGTGAGTCGAGCTTAGGAGATGTTATAGTACTGGGCTCTTCATGAAGTGGTGAGCCTGGTGCAGGAGAAAAATTTAATATATCTGAGCGAGGAGGCGTGTTTGGTGGACTTACTTTATCTGAATAGAGTTCTTTTCCCGCCATTAAGTCTTGATCTGGCAGATCTATTATTTCTCCTTGCCCGATTGGAGCGAGATGACGATTAGATACAGTGGTCTCTCGACCGTCTTTGAGTTTAACGAACGTATACCCTGGGTTTGCCTGTAATATCTCCACATCCTCTACAAGCGGCTGATACTTATTCTTTCGGTCGAAACGTTTCATCAAAACATGACCTGAATCCGTTAGCCAAGACGGAATTGTAATGCCATTTGGAGAACGGCGAGTGTACAAGAACATTCTTTCGCAAAGAGTGCAGTTCGTTACAGTACACAACAACGATCTTATAGAGTGCAAAGCCACCGGTAAGTATTATTCCCATGTCTCGATAGGGGCATTATGAGATTCACAGGCAACCTGTAAAGCTTTCCACATGGTAGAGTTTAACTTCTCAACCTGTCCATTCCCTTGTGGATTATAAGCGGTGGTTCTACTACTAGCGATTCCTCGGCAGTTGAGAAACTCTTTAAATCTGTGGACAGGAATTGAGTACTTCTATGTGAATCAGGGGCGTATTTAAAGATTGCGCGCCCTGGGCTCCTGTAGTTATCCGCCCCATCAAGGAATGAAAGAAAACAAAAAAAAATATATTTTACATTTTTTTTCTGTGTACAAAATTCGTAACAAAGTTGTTTATTACATCATGGTAATCAATTTTATTAGTTAAATCAGCTTCAATGCTTAAAATTGCCAAATTATTCAGCCTTTCTTCGATAAGACTCGATCTTAAATAGTTTTTAATTCTTTTTAAAACTGAAAATGAGCGTTCTGCACTACAGTTTGTCACTGCAGTACTAAGAAATATACGCATCGCAATTTCGATATAAGGAAATGCCACTTTTAAATAATTTTTCTTAATTAATAAGTTTAGTTCCTTTATACTTGTTTCAGTTTTATGTCCCTGAGACACCAAAAATTCTTTAGTAAGATGCATTCGTCCATTAAATCGTCCGCGAGATCTGTAGGATAACACTTTTGGAGTGATAATACGTTTGATTTAATTTCCGCTTCAGAAAGTGTACCCAAATTGGATAAAAAACGGTCACAGCGTCATAGGATGTTTTACGCCTCCTTAACTCGCCCAACAATTGGTCGCATATTAGCAAAAAAGGATTCACTTTGAAATTGTTCCGTCCTTGTAAAATTACTTCTCCATCGCGTTGCTCATCGTCTTGTTTTTTTCTTTTTGATATCCTTTTGCGGCTATCTTTGTAATCTTCGGTACATTTTTCTTTACCGGCTTTCTCAAATGAATCGAATGATTCCCGTTGGTTTTGCACAAAAGTAATGAGAGAATCGTAAAGGCTTGAGACTACCTCTATGTTTGTGTCCACACCTTGCAAAACTTTAGAAACTGAATTGAATTGTTTTAGGACTGATCCCCAGAATTCCGATAATATCGCTGTTTCTAAGGAATTCACTTGAGCCACTAAACCTGTAGCTTCATTTTTGATTAAGGCTTTTTGTTGCGAAGAGTTACTTTTTATTGCTTCTAGAGCTTTAATTATTTGTTCCCAATTTTTATTCAGGCTCGTGCAAGCATCATCTCTCGCCGACCACCGCGTATGCGACAAACTTTTGACTGAAACATTTCCAGGTTCCGCTAAAAAAGGTTTGCAATATATTTGCACGTCCCGTTGATCCTGTAAAAATACGTACAAATTTTGCAGTAATCCAAAAAACTTTGAAGCTTCTGGGCAACACTCAGCTGCCGAGGATCCGATCAAATTTAAGGAATGTGCGGCGCAAGGTATATGTTGCATATGGGCATTTTTCTTTAATCTTTGCCTGCAGGCCGTCATATTGCCCAGACATGTTGCTAGCATTATCATACGACTGACCTCTACAATCGGCAATATCGATTTTCAGTTTGGCAGAAGTCTCCAAAATGGCTTGCAACATGTCTTCTGCCTTATGACCAGTATTTGGTAGAAAGCAAAGGAATCGTTCAACTGGTTCCGCATTATCTTGAACGAATCGCACAATTAAAGAAAGCTGATCTTCATGAGTTATATCAGGAGTAGAATCAACACTAAAAGAAAAGTATTTGGCTTTTTGTAGTTGCTCTGTTATGGTTTCGGTAACTTTGTCAGCCATAATTTTAATAATTTTTTCATATGTTGCAAATGATAAGTAAGAGGTGCTGCCCTTTCCTGGGTTGTCAAAATGCTCTATATGTTTCGCAAGAAATGGGTCAAACTCTGAAATAGCTTCCAACATCATCAAAAAGTTTCCATTATTTGTGGATCCAAATTTATCTCTTTCCACGAAAAGGAAGTCCACGCGTAGCTAGATGTTTCACAGCTACAACTACTCGAAGTAATACGTTACGCCAATACTTTTTTTCATCTTCTAATTGTTTATATAATTGAGAATCAACCCGGCTCTCTGCTTGTCTCCGATTTTTCATTTTAAGTAAACAGTTTTTAATAAAAATGGTTCATGAGTCTAGTATGGGGCATAAAAACTTTTTATGCCCCATACTAGACTCATGAACCTTAAGTCTTTCGTGAGCATGTTTGCAATCAGAAAAACCAAAATTTGAAGCGAGTTGACCTCCATGTTCACTTTCGAAAAGACGACATGGACCACAAAATACGGAATCCTTCGATTTTGAATAAATTAAATAATGACGAGAAACTTTCTCCCCGTTTATGAGTCTGGTTTTAAATAATTCTTTGTTCAAGAAGCGATTATGATTACACTGGAAAACAGCATGTCTTTGCATGAGATTTTTTACATGAATCTGAATAGTTTTTCCGCGCTGATTTTAAAAATATACTCTGTTTTTATGTAGCAGCTTTAGTTTTGGAGTTATGAAGTGACAGGATTTTTCATTGAAAATGCACATACTTTAAGTTTAAAAAAAGTATTTAATATATTTATTCTAAATAAAATTTCCTTTTTTTGGATTTTCTAGCATGAGATGTATTATGAATACTATTTTGAATGCTCCAACAGTAATCAGCCATCATATTTTCATTCCAGTGCCCCTGATATCTCTCCTCCATTGTGCGAATATCCTGGTGAAAGCGCTCTCATTAGGCGCTCTTCCTCGCTTAGGTCACCGAGATTTTCAGGAAAATAGTCTAGATGACTGTGAAGGTAATGAAGCTTAATACTCATGTTGCATCCAAGCTGCTGGAAGTGTATCAGCAACTGTTCAACGTGCTGAATGTAGCCGTCAGACTTCCTATTGCCCAAAAAATTCCTCACTACCCAAACAAACTCTTCTCATGCACATTTCTCGAAAGCTGTCATATGGTTGATGAAACTTTCATCATTTATTAACTTTCTGATTTGTGGGCCATCGAAAATACCACCTTTGATTTTCTCACTACTCAGTTTTGGAAACAATTTTACAATGTATTTGAAACATTCGCCATCTTTGTTAAGAGCTTTTACGAACTGTTTTATCAACCCCAGCTTTATGTGCAAAGGAGGCAATATAATTCGGTCTCTGGATACTAGTGGAGCATTAATTACATTTTGCTTACCGGCAATCAAAGTCTCCCTAGAAGGCCAGTCTCTTTTTGTCCAGTGCTCAGCTTTAGCTCGGCTGTCCCATAAGCATAGGAAACAGGGATATTTTGTGTAGCCACTTTGTTGGCTTAGGAGAAAATTGACCATTTTCAAATCAACACATAAAACCCAGTTATGTTCCTTGTACTTGATTTTGTCGAGAAGTAAGGCTATTGTAGGATATTCTTCTTTAACCTTTGTAGAATGAGCAATAGGTAAGGAACCGAGATTGTTACCATTATGTAAAAGCACACATTTTAAGCTTCGTTTTGACGAATCAATGAACAACCGCCACTGATTTGGATTATATTCTTTTAATCCCATTACAGTCATTAGGCCCGGTATATCAGAACAAAACACAAAATTGTCTTTTTCAGAGAAGTAAGGGAGTAAATCCTTTTCCCTCTTACGGTAGTAGGATGTCTCGTTTATCTGGTCAACAAATTTCTTTCCTTCAATCGGGAAGCTAGAAATTCTGATGCCGTTTTGGACAGTCTAAGGTCCCTGATCAAGTCATTTACATCATCTTGATTTAGTGGTCGGGGACTACCGAAGTTCTTATATAGACTTTTTGTCAATATGTCAGCTGGCATTTCTGAACTTCTTAAGTATTCTAATTTAACAAATTTATTACTCACTGCTTCCCGTATAAAATGAAATTTAACATCAATATGTTTACTACGTCTATGATATACAGAGTTCTCAGCAAGTTTTAAAGTACTTTGATTGTCACTATATATTAGAACAGGTATATCAGTTTGTCTATTAGTTAATTCAGACAATAGGTTTTTCAAGAAAATTGCTTCTTTGCCAGCTTCACATACAGCCATGTATTCGGCCTCGGTACTCGACAATGCTACTGTTTGCTGCTTTCTACTTTCATGAGATACCAGAGACCCTGAGAATATAAAACAATATCCTGTATAGGATCTTCTATCTATATTGTCAGATGCCCAGTCAGCATCAGCAAAACTAATTAAATCGAGATTATTTTTTACATATTTTAAACCAAATGACTTTCTACAACTTAAATATTTTAAAACTCTTTTAGCATGATTCCAATGTGTTTTTGTATTACAGTTATTAAACTGACTCAAATAACTTACACAATAAGAGATGTCAGGTCTAGTTAAAACTGAGAGGTACATCAAGCTGCCTATCAGCTGTTGATAATGGAATTTGGTACTTACATTACCTCCCTCCTCCCTTTCTAATTTCAAATTAATTTCCATAGGAGTTTCTATATTTTTACAGTTTTCTAGGCCAAATTTATACAATAATTTATCAATAAATCTTTCTTGACTAATACAAATACAATCCTTTTGAATATTAATATCCATACCTAGACATTGTCTTAACTGACCTAGGTCTTTTAATTTAAATCTTTTACTTAATTGACACTTTAAATATTCTAATTCTTTATTACCGTTATAAAACAAGAAAAAATCATCAACGAACAAAGCCACAAATATTTTAACATTTTGTGATACTTTTACAAACAAACAATGTTCATACAATAACCTTTTATAGCCTAACTGTTGTAAGCAATCATCAACTTGCTTATACCAGGCTCTAGCAGATTGCTTCAGCCCGTATATTGCCTTTTTTAATTTTAAAACTTTATTCTGATTTATGTCACACTTGAAATTCTGAGGTAAAGTCATATAAACAGTTTCATCTAAGTGGCCATTTAAAAATGCTGTAGTTACATCTAAGTGATTAATGTTAAGATCTAATTTAACACTTAATGCAAATAACAATTTTTAACTGTATGTATTCTTCATCTGCTATCACATTATTCACACCGCCTGTCTTACATTTTCTTTCAAAATGTCCTATTTTCCTGCATTTCATGCATGTCTTACCGAATGCGGGACAATTGCCTCTATTGTGATCATATCCACAGTGTGTACATTCTTGTATTTTATTGAACTTTTTGTTTATATTATTTGTATGCTCTTGACTGAATGTTTGCTGCTTGCTTGTTTGTTGATCTTTATTTCTTTTTATTAAGTTTATTTCTAAATTTTCTTCCATTTGTTTCAATTGTTTTGATGCCATTTCTGCTACTCGGTGTCATCGAAGGCCGTAAATGGAAATGCGTCGGTGGCGTAGCAACACAAATACTACGTTCACAACATTCAATGTGTCCCTACCTTAGATAAAGGATAAATAGATAAGACATGCGCGTATACCCAAAAGAGATAGACATAGGGTACATCATGAGTACATTCCGTCCATGGTAATACCAACGTATATTTATGATTTACCCCATTTTTACGATTCGTGTGACTGTTGATTATTTTATTAGATGATTTTAACAAATTTAGTATCTTAATAATGTTTTTTGTAACATTATTGCTATTAATGAGACGTGGCTACCGGCGGGACAGGAGGCTCGTGCACCAGTGGCCCCTGGGTATCGACTCCGAAATATGCCGCGTCCGCGCTCAATGAAAAAATGAAGAGGGGGTGGCGTTGCTTTTTATTACAAGCAGAATTTAGGTGTACGCTTCATTGGGTGTCCTGGGGTAGATATTGAACAGCTGTAGCTGTCAATCAAATTAAATGGCTCTCGTGTAATTGTGGGTACGGCGTATAGACCTCCGTGGCTCAATGTTGATACATTATTGGATGCGGTAACTGATTCAATCACAAGTTTTGCTTCTTATGATTGTATAGTTCTAATGGGCGATTTCAATGTTAATATGTTGGACACCTGTAGCGTGGATGTCTCTAAGATCAATGATTTTTTGGCAAGTACGGGTCTTCAGCAGGTAGTAAGTGAGTCAACGCATTTTTCTGTCAACTCGGAGACCTTAATTGACTTAGTGTGTACAAACTGCAGGATCCGTGACGTAAAGGTTTCCAATATTTCTGGACCCCTGGGCCTTGCTATGATCAATATCAATGTATTGCTGACAAAAGCTAAAATACGTCCCAAATATTTAACGTATAGACCGGTTAAGCAAATTAACACTGCAAGTTTTGACAAGGACCTAAATGCGCTTGATTGGGAGTTGATTTCTGAACAGCCAACTGTAGAGGGTATGGTTGAGAGATTTAATGCCCTTGTGTTGTCGGTTTTCGATAAGCATGCCCCTCTTGTGTCCATAAAAATTAGACCAAATAAAAATTTACCGTGGATAACGGATATAATTAAGTATATGATTGTCTTGCGTGACAAGGCTCGAGATAGATTCCGCAAGTCAAATTCTGATGTAGACAAACAATATTACTATGATCTCAAGAAGCTTGTTACAAAAAGTATAAATTATGAGAAGCAAGCTTATTATAATGACTTGATCAATTCGAACGTTAGTGATAGTAGAAAATTATGGAAGAATGTAAAAGAAAAGATAACGGTTAATCCTGCTAAGAGTGAAAGTCTCCCTGAGAACTTTGACAATGCGGACGCTATAAATTTTCTGAAGGTTCCTGGTGCCAATATGGTTTCTATTTCGCAATTAACCTATTTTGAGTTCAATCGTTATGATTCATCGATTCCAGCGTTCAAACTATGCACTGTTTCAGAAGAGAATGTGTCAAAGTATATTTTGTCAATAAAATCAAATGCAGTTGGAAGTGGAAGTGACAGAATCAGTAGAGACATGATTTTACTTACTCTTCCTCAAACCTTGTCTACTATCACTAACATTGTTAATAGGGTCATCTTGTCTGGTATCTTTCCATCACAGTGGAAGATAGCGTTGGTGACACTATTACCTAAAGTCGAGCCTACGGAAGAACTCAGGGACCTTAGGCCTATAAGTATTTTACCATTCTTGTCAAAAATTGTGGAAAAGGCAGTTTTTGCTCAGCTCATGTCATATGTTGAAAGTATTAAAATTTTACCACCTTTTCAATCGGGTTTCCGGAAGGGTCGTGGGACTGTAACAGCGCTTCTTGATGTGATGGACAATATACTTGTGGACCAGGATAGAGGTCGGGCTACTGTGCTTACCTTACTCGACTTCTCTCGCGCGTTTGATAGTCTGAACATACCACTGCTTTTGTCAAAGTTATCATTCTTTGGTCTGGATCCCCATGCGTTACGTTTTTTCGATAGCTTTCTGACTGGTAGATATCAATCAGTTAGACTTCGTAGGGAGGATGGCTCATGTCTGATATCGCAAAAGAGGTTAATTGATCGAAGAGTTCCCCAGGGTTCGATACTGGGTCCCTTGTTGTTTGTCATTTATAGTGCGGATCTGCCATCGGTGATCGAGCATTGTAGGTTTCATTGTTATGCCGACGATGTCCAACTGTACATATCAGCGAGACCTGATGGTATATCTGATGCTCTGCATAGCATGGAGAGGGATTTAGATGCAATAGCATCTTGGTCGAATGGCAATAAACTCGTTTTGAATCCTGCAAAATCTAAATTTATGGTGTTAGGTACAAAAAAGCAAATTGCAAATGTCAATGTATGTAATCCTACACTTCAAATACTTGGTTCTAATATTGAACGTGTAAGTGAAACCAGGAACCTTGGGTTGCTTTTTGACGATGCCCTGCGGTTTGAGAATCATGTATTGGGCTTAGTTGGGAATTGCTTTTATAGATTAAAAATCCTCTATAAAATACGCAATTACCTAACTGAAACGTGTCGTATCATGCTATGCGAGTCACTCGTTCTATCAGTACTCAATTACGGTGATTTAGTGTATTGTCCCCGGCTACTTTCTAGAACTCAAAGGATGATACAGCGTGTACAAAATGCGTGTGCACGTTTTTGTTTTAATATTCCTCCTCGGACTCATGTGTCACCATATTTAAATAAAGCATCCCTACTGAATATGGCTTCACGTAGACGTTTACATATGGCGATTCTTATGTTTGACCTAATGAAATTTAAAAATCCCGAATATCTTTACGACAAATTAAAAATGTTAACGTCTCACAGTAGTACGGGCGTCGGTAGGTCGATTCGACCATTGCTAGCATTTCACATCCATCGAACTGTGAATTTCAAAGGCAGTTTCCGGCATCAAGCGACTAAGTGCTGGAACGATATACCCCTCCAATAAGGCAAGTGACGTCAAAACCTATTTTTAAAAAACTCATCAAATCAGCCTTATTAGATCTACAAGGCTTTAGTATGCACATGATTGGTCGTCTTGATGGTGGAATGTCTTACAGTTGAACCCCAATTAATTAATAATGAATAATTGTGACATACATTATTGCATACACCTACTTACATAATTATATAAAACAATTTGAATAATTTAAGTAATTCTCGATTAATTATTAATATTTTATATTGTAATGACATTCTGATTTAATGACTATGTTTGACATCTGATTTGTATTTTTGTGAGTATTAAATTTTTATATTATGTGTATAGAATTTACCCTTAGAACATCTAAATTAACTCCGTTTCTGTTTTCGCGTTCTCGCACCTTATATCTGGGCAGAAGCTGAAAATCAGCGTTTTGCATTAGTCATGCAAATACAATCGCTGAGCTTTAGCCTATTTGCATCGCTGTGACACACAAGAATTTGTAAAAAGCTTTTTTTTTTTTCCTCTGTTTTATATGAATTATAACTATTATATGTTCTAAAATCTGTAAACTGAAGATGCTAATAAATTGTTTATCTATCTATCTATCTTTTATTTAACCCTTAGCTGGTTTCGCTAAAATTAGTAACGTTATTGGTATCGGGGGTGAAACATGACACCACTAAAAAAATAAAATGAAAAAACATTTTTTTTATATTTTTTTGTTTTATTTATAGAAATACAACTTTGAATCTAGAGATCAATCAGTTTTTAAGGTATATTACAATCATAAATCACATTT
Source organism: Scirpophaga incertulas (assembly GCA_036419045.1). Classification (NCBI taxonomy): domain Eukaryota; kingdom Metazoa; phylum Arthropoda; class Insecta; order Lepidoptera; family Crambidae; genus Scirpophaga; species Scirpophaga incertulas. The sequence goes on from CM071626.1 coordinate 38,468,001, forward strand.
TTTTTACTTATTTAAAATATTTTAAATTTTTTGTACTTAGTTAGGCACTTGTTACTTTAGGAACTATTTATTATATAAAAACGTAAACATAACTTAAATTTCTTTTTTCTCATAGTTTTCTTATATAATCTTAATAACAAAAATTAGGAACTTCTAATAAAAAAAAAAAAAAAAAAAAACTGACAACGCAAATCAAAAGTCTAAAAACTACTCCTAAAATTCTAACATTTGGTACAAGTGATTGCTTTGGCAGTATGCTCTTTACATATAAAGAGTAAGCACTTGCTACACTTTTTGGTACACTTTACGTCTTTTTTGCGATCACATAAGTAGCACCTACCTCTCTTGCGAATATTGATTTGAGGTTCAGCAATAAGTATATCTGGTTCGGGTTCCACATTTTCCTCTTGGTGTTCTTTCATAAAATTTTCTATATACGCCTTTTTAGGTCGGCCCCAAAATTTGAAGATTCTTTCTGTCTTTCTTTTACAAAAGGTGTAACTAAGTTTCCAATGTGTTTTATGTAGTTTTTCCTTTTTAGGCGCTTATTTGGGTTTGCAGCTTTCCATAAAATGAAACCATTTACCATCGAAATATTCAATATAGCCGAAAATATAACGCATGGCCACCGTTGAGTTCTTCTGGCCACTGAATAATTTGCACATTTTTGATCAAGTGTGTCTACACTTCCTTTGGTGCTGTTATAAAATATTATGATTTCCGGCTTACCGCTATTTGTATCAATAGATTGATTGTGGTGCATGGTGGAAATCATAACAACACTTTTATTTTTTTGAGGAACGTACGACACCAATGTTTTGTCGTTGGTAAATCCGAATAAAGTAGAGCCTATAGGACGGGTTTTATGTGGTAAGAATTCAGGCGGTACCTCTTGTGGCATAATGTATAAATAAAGTATTTTTAATCTATGTAAGTGATAGTCGGAAGAGCACAATGGCAGAAAAGTTGTAACACGTGTGACTTAGAAATTACATCTTAAATAATTTAAATGAAGCTTGTTTCATTATAACACATGGCGCAGTCGGTAAACAAAGTATAATATAGTGATAATGGCAAGTTCATCGTATAATCTACCAGCGCAACTCTCTTTGTCAGGAAATCTAAGTGAAAATTGGCGTAAGTTCTCACAAGCATTTGCTATATACATTGAGGCAAGTGGCCTCACAGTTGCTTCAGAATCAAGGAAAATAGCCATCTTGTTAAATTTAATCGGCGAAGAAGCACTTACTGTATACAATACTTTTGAATTTGATGAAAAATCACATAACCTAAAACATGTCTTAGAAAAATTCCAGGAATATTGTAATCCAAAAAAAAATATCTTACACAGTCGGTTTAAATTCTACAGTAGAAAGCAAAATGAAGCTGAACAATTTGAGCACTTTCTCACAGATGTGAAAATGCTGGCAAATGATTGCCAATTTGAATCTTGCAAAGAAAATATGATTCGTGATAGACTTGTGTTCGGCACCAGAGACACGGATACACAACTTAAGCTTATAAAAAATGGAGACCCTCACCTGGAAGAAGTAATAAATATGTTGAGACTGTCCAGCTTAAATGAAGAACAAATAAAAGACATCAAAAATGAAGTAAATTCTGTGACATCACAAAAACAGAAATCTATTACAAAAAGTAGAAACGAAAGGGATGAGAGTATAACCAAAGTATGTTCTAAATGTGGATATATACACAATTATAGACAATGCCCCGCTTTCAATAAGACATGTGCCAAGTGTCAAGCAAAAAATCATTTTGCTAAAATGTGTCGCACCAACATAAACAAAAATATAAATGAAATTAAAATAGACTCAGAACCTAACTACTGTTGTGGTTCAATAGTATCTCCAATCTTCAAAACATATTCATTAGGCTGGTATCAAGATTTATCTGTACAAAATGAGAAAATTAAATTTAAACTGGATCCTGGATCAGATGTCAACATCATACCGATAAAACTATACAAAAAAATATTAGAACAATCCAAGTTACCTATACAATTAAATAAAACCACAGCAGAATTAGAGAGCTGGAATGGCTTCAAGACAAAAATTGAAGGTACAGTTATGTTAACTGTCAAGTTAAATGATAAGGAATATCAAGAAATGTTCTGCATTGCTGGTGGAGACCTGTCAGTCCCGAACTTATCTCGTGATTCCTGTGTAAAATTAAATCTAGTTAAAAGAGTAGAATCATGTGAAAATAAACTTAACTACAACAAAGACTATATAATAGCAAACAATAAGGATTTGTTCACTGGGATAGGTAAGATAAATAAACCTTATAATATTAAGTTAAAAAATAATGCTATACCTACTTCTAAGCCGCCATATAGAATACCCTTAAAAATTAGGCCTAAAGTAAAAATAGAGCTAGATAGGTTACAAGATTTGGGTATAATCACTAAAGTGAATGAACCATCAGATTGGGTTAATAGATTAGTAATAGTTGAAAAGCCTAATGGTAGTATTCGTTTAGATCCCAAAGATTTAAATAAAAATATTGTCAAAGATTACTGCTCTATTCCAACAGTCTCAGAATTATCAATCAAGATACAAAATGCTAAATATTTTTCGGTGTTAGACCTAAAAGATTCATTCTGGCACATTTTGCTGACTGAAGACAGTTCTAAATATTGTACATTCTCTTCAATATTCGGAACCTATAAATTCAACAGATTACCCTTTGGCATAGCTGTTGCATCAGAGGTATTTCAAAAGTATTTATCAGAATTTTTTTCTAATATTGATGGAGTTGTTAATTATATTGACGATGTACTTTTGTATGCTAAAACAAAAGATGAAATGAATACAATATTAAAAAATGTGTTTGTGCGTGCAATACAACATTAGGTTTAATGAAAGTAAATTCCAATACATGCTTACCAAAGTGAAATATCTAGGCCACATATTTGAAAATGGAACAGTGAGTCCTGATTCAGATAGTATAAAGGCTATCTTAGAGTATGACATTCCAAAAAACAAATTAGATGTTCAAAGATTACTAGGCTTAGTAAATTATTTAAGAACTTTTATACCAAATCTGTCGGAAATTACAGCTCCTTTGCGTGACTTAATAAAAAAAGATATACATTTTGATTGGCAAAAAATACACACAGTTTGTTTCAATAAGATAAAATCAATTTTGACTAGTCAACCTGTTCTATATGTATTTGATGCAAATAAAGATATTGTAATTCAAACAGATGCGAGCAAAACGGGTATTGGATGTGTTTTGTTACAGGAAAATAAACCAGTCTACTATGCCTCTAAGTCACTTACTACAACTGAAATCAATTATGGACAAATAGAGAAGGAGTTTTTAGCTGTATTGTATGCCTGCAAAAAGTTTCATACTTTTGTATATGGTAAAACTATTACTGATCAAACTGATCATCTTCCTTTAATATCCATTATGAAAAAAAATATTTGTGATATTCCATCAACTAGACTCCAAAGAATAAAATTGTTAAAAGGTATATTTTCCACACATGGTATACCTGAAATTTTGTACTGTGACAATATGCAATTTAATTCTTTCAACTTTATAGAATTCAGTAAACAATTGCATTTTAAAGTAGTATTTTCAAGTCCCCATTACCACCAAAGTAATGGAGCTGCAGAAAAAGCAGTAGGAATATGTAAAAATTTAGTGAAAAAATGTAAGGAAACAAATTCTGATTTGTTTAAATTTATTATGGAATATAGAAATACCCCAGTTTGTGGTACTATATTTTCTCCTTCACAATTACTTTTCAACAGACTATGTCGAACAACACTTCCAGTAAATACAGAGTTATTAAAACCGAAACTGGTACCAAATTTTAAACCTATATTACTGAACAATACCAATAAACATAAATGTTATTATGACAGGAACTCTAAAATAAGAAAGGATTTATTTAACGTAGGTCAAGTTGTTTACTATAAAGAGGATGAAAGATCTAAAATCTGGAAACCAGCAAAAATTTATAAATTATCAAAAAATCCTCGTTCGGTTTTGATTATAGATGATAATGGAGTTATAAAAACTAGAAATACTAAGTTTATTAAAAGAAATAATGAAGAGGTAGAGTCTCACTGTTCATTAAAGAACAATCAGTTTCCCCAAAATTACTGGTCTAATAACTGTCGAATCCACATTGATGAAAATAATCCTAACACTTCAGAGCAATTATTATCTGACTTAGAAGTTGCACCTAGAAGATCTAATAGAGAGACTAGACCTCCTCATTACCTCAGTGATTATGTGTGTGAATAGAATATGTAAATCATGATTTTAATAAAGAGAAAGTTATTTGATAATGTAGCATAAAAGGGGAGATGTGGCATAATGTATAAATAAAGTATTTTTAATCTATGTAAGTGATAGTCGGAAGAGCACAATGGCAGAAAAGTTGTAACACGTGTGACTTAGAAATTACATCTTAAATAATTTAAATGAAGCTTGTTTCATTATAACACACCTCTCTTTTATTTTTTCGCACAGTTCCAACATAAGTCAATCCATTTTCTTTCAATTTGTCAACAAGCTCAATTGATGAAAACCAGTTATCACCTGTAATATTTCTATGAGTCCCCTTCACAGGATCCGTTAACGTCAAAACAGTTTGTGTAGGTATAGAAAGCCCATCTCTTCTGTTTGTTTCAGTCTTTCCTGTATAAATAAACGCATTATACAAATAATGTGTTTTAGCGTCGCATAAACACAACACTTTTAGGCCGTATCTTGCTGGCTTAGATTTCATGTACACTCTGAAAAGACATCTATCTACCTCTAAATGGGCACAACATTTCATCTACAGTCATGTATTCCGAGCAGCTATAATTTTTTTGACAATTTTCAATGAATTTGTTGAATATTTCAGAAATAAGGGCAGCCCTGTCGGTTTCTTTTCTTGCTGCTCTTGTATCGATCTCATCAAATCTGATATGCTGAAATCATCAATGCTGATAAAAGAAATAAAAACCTCTTTAGAGACATAGTTACCCGAAATACGTCGCGACCTGTACCATCTGTGGCCCACAAACTCTCAACATCTTCATGGCCAGATTTGAAAACACCGGCAAGTAGCATAAGTCCAAAAAATGCTTTCATTTCTAATAAACTGACATGATCAGTATGCGCTCCCTGGTTTGAATACTTTTCAGTGAATTCATTAATCTTTTTGTTTGTGTGCAAACATACAATTTCAATGAGATTATCAGAAATCAATAATTGCCAGGATTCAGTCTCTTTCATATTCATTTTCTCACGCGCTTCTCCAGCGAGGCCTGCACGATGTGTTATATTGTGTTGTCTAACACGCGACGAGCTAGGCGGATTTTTAGACCACTTGAATCTATTCTTACCCCTATAGTATCCAGGAGTTCGTACCGTTTCTTCATCTTCCTCACTGCTGGAACTATCTATCTAAATCAGATTCTTCATCCTCATCTTCCAGAAGTTGTGAAATTTGGTTTTCATTCAGAAACCCCGTCATTGCAACGATATTTTCCTAAAATAACAAAAAAACCGTTACATGCGCGCGCAAAAAAAAACAGCACTTGGTGTCGGGGGTAATTTTTGACCCCAACAGTGTACGTACCTCCGCTTCCAGCAATGGTAGAACGACGTGCGTCCGTCACCCGCCGCACCCCGCGACGTAGTGAGATTACACCGACGCGCAAGAGTATACGTTTTTAAACAGGAAAGATATCTTTGAAAATATGTGCGCCTGGGGTAATTATTGACCCCCGAAACCAGCTAAGGGTTAAAGTTGATTTGACGATAGTAACCAAAGAAACTTCTATTTGAACACACATTACATACATTTGAAATGTATAAGTTCCTTATACACCTTATTAATACCTTATTAATGAAAGTTCGTCATTAGATGTAAGGTCTAATTTAAGTTTGAATTGTGTATATTGAAAAGATCTGTGGACTTTGTTTGCCAAATAAAATAAAAAAATATAAATAATATACGGTAAGTATTTACATTTTATACTTATATTAAATATACAGGGATTTCTATCTATACAAATAAATAAATTGGAGTGTGATTGTAATATTAAAATAACCGCTTTCTACTACATTCATATGAATGTATATACAGTACACATACCAAAATACATATTTTTAAAATTTTTGTCTGTCTGTTTGTTCCGGATAATCGCTGGAGCGATTTAGACGGGACTCACTGGTAGATAGCTTATGTAATAAGAAGTAACTTAGGCTACTTTTATTTTAGAAAAAAAACCTATTTTTTTTATTACATTCCACGCGGACGAAGTCGCGGGCACGGCTAGTTACGGTATAAATACAATGCGGCAAACTTTTTTCACTTATTAAGATAAGGTGATTATTTTTTTAATTATTTAAATATTCGAGATGTTATTTCAGTTGAAAAACATTTTGAACAGTTATTTAATTTAATGGCTGTTGTTTAATTATTGCGACAGTAAAACATGGCCAGTAATAAAAAATCTATTAGTCTGTTATTTTATCATACAATGTCAGTTCTAAAAATAATTGAGCAGTCCAATATACACTGGTGGACAAATAAATCGAGCCACTCTTAACTCTTGAGTTCAAATGCAATTTCCTTCAAATGCATGAATACAATTTTGATGAAAGTGGTATCATTAGATAAGTAATTTTATAGGCTTTACAATAAAAGTAAATTGTATGGGGTAACACCTTAATTTGTTGAGTACGTGCCTCTAGAATGAAAAGTCAATTAAAAGAAAAAGTAAAACGTTTTAAAGATTTAATTTTTAAAAGTAAAAAAACAAAGAAATAACATCGGAAAACAATTAAAAATTAATGTTTTAATAATGTGTATTGCCGCCTCTAGCTTGGACAACTGCTTGCATCCGTGTACCCATTGATCTTATCAATTTAACAATTAAGTCTTGAGGGATGTCGTTCCATTCGTCCTCTATCGCCATTTTGAGCCCAGAAAGTGTTGAAGGAGCCGGAACCCTGGCTCGAACCCTGCGTTTTAACTCGTCCCACAGATGTTCGATGGGGTTCAAGTCAGGGCTCCGTGCTGGCCACTCCATAGCACGAATGCCAACGTCCCTAAGATACTGAGTAACAATTCTCGCTGTATGGGGTCTTGCATTATCATGCATTAGAAGCATCTCATCTTCGATATATCCTGAGTAAGGTACCACATGATCCTCAAGAATATCACGGATATATCGTTCTGCAGTCAATCCACGTGACGGAGCATTGGATTCGATGAAAACCAGCTCTGTTCGTGCTGTTAGAGAAATGCCGCCCCACCCATCACAGAGCCACCACCATATGCAACCGTTTCTTCGATACAACACTGAGCGTAACGTTCTCCAGGGTGACGATAGACTCTCTGTCTTCGATCACTTCCGTAAAGACATACCCTTGTCTCGTCAGAGAAAAGAACATGAGCCCATTGATCCAGTGTCCATTCTCTATGCTCACGAGCAAATTGAAGGCGTGCTCTGCGGTGAGCTACTGTTAATTTTGGGCCTGTTGCAGCCCGTCGAGGTGTCAAATTTCGTTCGGCCAACCTTCTCCTGACTGTACGCGCACTTATAACCACTCCACGTTCGTCACGAAGCTGTTGTTGCACCTGTACCGCGTTCAGACGCCGATTCCTCAGGACATTCAAATTGATGTATCGATCATCTGCGGAGGTTGTAGCCCGTGGCCTGCCTGTTCCTGGGCGTCGATCGAAGGCTCCAGTCTCCAGGTATCTTCTATAGACGCGCTGCACCGAAGAACGACTTATTCTTAACATTTGAGCAACCCGACGTTGACCAATGCCCGATTGAAGTAATGCGACAGCTTGAGCAGCTTTCTGAGGCGTAGTATCCATTATTACCAAGAAAAGCAACCGCAATCTGCAGACAGAGGAAGCAACAACGCAAAAAGCCACAAAAAAAAATTCAATCTACCGACTTTTATACACTCAAAACAAACAAAAATTTTTATGATAATACCGGCAAAATTGTGATAATTTTTTTAACGCGCATTCTACCCTCATAAGATTAATGGAAAGCGTTTGTGTTTATTATCTCCGTATTCGATATGACTTGCCCTTGCTGCCAACATAATTTTTATTTATCAAATGTACATATATTTGAAGGAAATTGCATTTGAACTTACGGGTTAAGGGTGGCTCGATTTATTTGTCCACCAGTGTAGCTGAATGAGTAAAAATGATGGAATGAGCGGTTCGATAAATAGTTCGGCAGAGCATAGCGAGCGGTGACACCCGAACTCAAATTCATTGAAGAGAGAGGTAAATTTTCATTTAGTTAAAGTTGTATAAAGTACCCCATTAGTCATTGTACTGATTGTTTCCCCATTGGGAACAAGGCGTGACATATATGTATGTATAAAGTACATATAAATAAAACATAAAATAAAGTGAATTAGTATTTATTACATAATCATCAAATGCGAAAATTGAGATTCGCCAATTGTGCCTTGCTGACCACTAAAAATAATTAATTTTGTATGGAAGTTTCGGATTTTTTCGTCGGGGTCCACAACTTTTTTTGAAGCATGATGAATTCGCGTGTTTAAATATTTTTTACATATAGTTTTTATTAAAAGCGGATAGTGATTGTGCATGAAATCCTCTGTAAAATGACTATCTGTAAATAAATTACAATTCAACAATTTTTCCAAACATTGGTGCAATAGGGAATGCATTGTTATTTTATTCCCAAATGGTTTATTCATGCGATATATTTTTTCAGCTACTTTGCAAATGGCTACCACCTCTTTGGAGCGATAATGTAATCCTCCTTTATCTTTTTTCAGCTGCAAACTGTCATATGGCGAAAGGGCAACAAGCAATTCTAAACATATCGACGCCCCCGAGCAATAACCCAGTTATCGCAAAACTCAAATTTTTCAGGAGAGAATGTTTTATATTTTTTAGTTATATCTTTTCAGTGAATCGTTCTTTCGCCATGTTAAATATATCAAATGAAAAGTATTTTTTTATAGAATAACCTTATAGTATCAGAATTACATTATATATTCAAAGATTCATGTAATACATAAAAATATATATTACGTAAAAAGTTTTGTAACGTTTTAACAGTAATTGTATCTTACCATATTTAATTATAAAGATGAATTCAGTAATATCAAGTTACGAGGTTATTGCGGCCTATTTTGAAATGTAATAGAACAGTAATGATTATTTATTGGGTCATCTAACCAAGAAATTTCAATGAAAGGTGTAACTGTAAAGTTATATAACTGTCTTATTGCCGTGTAATCTATGCCGTCTCTAAACAGTACAAGCCTAATACAACAATGTACTTTTATGTATTTGAATTGTATTCATCGTATACTGATATTTTATGAAAGTGTAGATCAAGAGGATTTTAAAACAAAACTACACATAATTGCAAACATATGTCATTTATTAAATAAAATACAAATACGCATCGAAACAAAACAATGTAATCATTCTTCTGTATTATTAAAATCAAATCAAAAATTATAATGTGGCATTAAAATATAATATTATAAACATGAAACGTAATCGATCGTCATTATCGGAGATTTCTTCTGTACCTATGTTAATATTGTCCTGAGAATACGTCAGTGATTCATAAAAATTATGGTAGTATCTTGGAATTACTCCACTATTGCACAAAGATAGTAAATCTGTGTGCAGTGCTTTGCTAATTGGAATAGGTTGATGATAAGCCGGCACTAGAGCAATATCTTTAATAGGTGAGTCCGGTTTAGATTTTCGTCCCCGCCGTTTAATTTGGGTTGAGTGTAAAGTGTCTAACTCCAAATAATTTCCATCAAAATCATATTTAAAATAAATTTTCTTGGTTGCGATGGCGTTACGTGAACATCCATGACATCAAACCAACGGATGACATTTCCATTTGTATCCCGACGCCATTGAACAGGATTAACTAGTTTTTTATATCTAAAATATCAGATTGCTCAACTTCTGTTACGGTGTACTTTTCGCCGGTCACTTTGGAATTTAAAATTATATTATAAAATTGTTCTGGAGTGTAAATAACTTATTCTTTATTGCGTTTGATACAGGCGTGCATTGAATCGCCTTCATTTTGGCTGTGTCCTGCCTCGAAAAATTTGTGCGTTATGGATAGTTGTAGAGTTTTTGCAGCATAGACATATAAGGCAAAAATGTACCTATTTTTGTTCTGCCCGTAGCACCCATCAGAATAGAACGATATTGTACTTATACCCTTTTCACGTTCAGATTTTAAGAACTTTAATAAACAACTACCAATTTCCGTACAGCCTCTTCTGGCTACATGGTAATGCCACACATAGCAGTAACTTTTTTTACGTAAAGCGTCATATATGGTAAAATTGTAAACAGGGTATTTCCGTTTGTAATGAAAAATCCCTACATTAGATTGCGGAATGTTAACCACTTTTTGGAGATCAAATATTGCTATTGTGCTTTCATTTCGGTCAAATACATCTTTTTCCTCATTTTTAATCTGCCTAACCTTTTCTCTTCTATTTAAGTGACGCGTATAATTCTCTTCCAATGGTGTTTTTTCTGATGGAGTAGCTTGTTCATATAAAACGCAGATTGCACACTGGTCTTTTTTGGGTTTGAAAAAGGAGAAGTTAAATTTAGTCTTGAAAACAGTTTCATATTGGCGTTTAGTTGCCATGGTAACGTTTGGGTAATTTTGTTCTTCAAACCAATCAGTGTATAAGCGGTATAATTTTGAAATGTTTAGATTTTCTGATAGGTATTTACGACTAGAACTTTTTCTTGTGTAATGTGACTCTACTGTAGGGAATAGTTGTATATGTGTTACGATACTGGATTCTGTATCACTACTCATTTTACGAGGTTTATTTGCATGTTTCCCTCTTTTGTCATCTAAACATTCATCTGATTTAGCCTTTTCAATGACAGTATAAATCATAGCCTCCCAATATTTAAAGTACTTACGAAAAATTTTTTACAGACAGCCACTTCTTCACCGTCCAAAGGAAAAAAATATCTGATAGTTTGAGTACGATTGTTTTTGCGTTCTATGGTCATTAATACCATATCACCAATAAAATGTTGCAAGAACGCTGAATTCTAGCTAAACATTGAGTATAGAAAATCTTTTATATAATATTTCTAATCGATGGGAGAGTAGGTACACTTGTTGGTCCAAAAGATAATAAGACAATATAAAGCGGACTTACCTAGACTGGATCCCAGCAACGATAAAAAACACACAACACTTGATTTATACTGAATGGTGAAAAACTTTCGTATTTATTTCCGATGATTTTAATTTTAATATGCGCCCGCGCAGCCGTTCGGTTTCGACGTCGAATATAGACTCGTAGTGATATGCGTACGATAGGGCGGTGCGCACGGTATCAATCGCAGGTACACCGATTCGATTTGTTGGTGATGGTTGTTTTGGTGATTAAACTGTCCTCCCTAAATAGGAAGACCACTCGCGCGTGTTATTGCGCTTGTCTTTAAATTCAAAATGAACAAACAAGTGTTTCAGCTATACGAATAACAATGGAAACGATACAGTCATTCTTTTATATATTTTCTATTTTGACGTGTCTTGTTATATACAACCATTGGTTCTCTCGATTACTGAGTCTATAAAACGTATCAAACTAAACCTGTCGCTGTGTTAAACTAAATTTACCACCACAGTTCATCTTACATTCACAAACAGGACCAACAGACTTTTGAGAGTATCCTTTATATGCATTTCCAGAGTTTTTGAGCAATTTATTTTTATTTCGACGCCACTCACTTTCATTACGTTTACGCTTTCTAGTTAGAACCTTGTCATCTTTAGAACTGGAAGGTTCCTTTTCAGTGGTGTATGCCTGCCTCATTGTTACTAATATTCATTAAACGAGTTATTCCATCATTATCCGACTCAGAATGATTTAGCTGGCGATAGTATTCTATTTTGTTGTCCCTTGACCTGTTCTTATATCAATACGTACAGTTTGAGTATTGTCAGTCAATGTGTTATCCAGAAAATTGCTACAATTGTCGGTTTCTATAGAAATGTGAGGATGCATTGTTTCATACAAGTCTGTTCTTAATGAGTTATTTGTTAATGAAAGTAAAGTTGTATTGGTATCTAAGCTATGTTCGTTACTAACTTTATAAATAACCGTAGAAGAAGCAATGAAATCGCTGTTAGCTAAAATCATTGATAGATTAGAAATGGTACCTGGAGCATTTATTGTATCTATTTTATCAAAACATTGGGAGTTCACACTTAAGCTTGAAATAGAACTTGGAGTGTTATAGCGTTCAATCCTTTCTGGAGTTGGAATGTACTCTGAATGATCTGATGAAAAAATAGCGTCATCTAACTCAGGATAATTTTCAACATAAACTGCTGTTTTTGGTAATTCTGAAATGAAAATACTTATTTTTAATAATTATCCTGTGTCCCTTTATGTGTACGATGCACATTTTGTTGGATACTTAAAAGTAAATAGAAAAATCATATTAAGGGCCTCTTTCACCATCTCCAAGTAAAGTGTCGAGTAGGCTAATTGACAGTTAAAGTAGCCAGTAAGTTAGATTGTCAATTTCACGACTTTCGGGTAGCGTTAATTATAGGATTAACTGACGAGTAACTTACTTGCCACATCATCTGCCAATTAACGCGTTTACTTGACGTTAAAATAACACCACGCGTATATTTATTTACGTACATCCTAAATTAGTTATTAAAAATGGACTTATATGATTTTAATTGATCATGAACTAGACGAAATTGAAAATTCTTCAATGCAGCTGATGCCGAGAATTCGTGTATTTAAATTCCGCCATGTTTATTTCACCGACCCGAATGAAACTGATTTCTTTGCTAGGTTTCGCCTGTCGAAATTTGCAGTAATAAAAACAAAATAATAACTAAAACACAAAGGTGAGTTGTATGACTTTTTTATTCTACTGATTTACCAAATTTCCCTTTCTAGTGAAATTAAAGGTAACCTATAAATCAATGTCAAAGAATAGTACATAATGTTATCCCTTCTAAAATAAAACAATGTTATATAAAATATCCTTATTAAAATAAGTTTAAAAAAAAAATTAATAAACTAACCAAACATCACACGTGCAAATCGTATTATAAATTGACGTTTGAATGACATATGAAATCTGACATTTTGACATATTATTGAACGATTTTTAACGAATGTTTCGTTCGTCATTCACTTAAACAATGGTTTGTTTCTTGAAAGGTTTGTTTTCGTTTGTGAATTGAGAGAAGTTACTTGAAACATTTACTTGCCAGTAAGCGTTAACTGGGAAGTAACTAGTCGCCACTTTACTTGGAGATGGTGAACGAGGCTCTAAGTATATCTACTTCTTTGTCGGTACTTACCTCGTAAATTGTAATATGCTGAACTTGTCGAAGGTTCAGCTTCAATATCAATTTTATTTTCACTTTTTTATATACATATATATATATATAGTACGTAATGTGCAACACAGGGCAAAACGTGTTCGCGATGAGCAAGTTCACGCCAGTACACACCTCTTATCGTGTATTTTAATTTGTATGAATACTGTTACTAACTGTTACTGAAAAAATATGCCTCATATTTCACAGCAATAAACTTGTAATCGCAGTAACCAAAATTTAAGATAAATTCTTTTACTGTATTTTTATAATACCAATTATCAGTCATGAAATTTAAAAAGTAATAATATTATACTGCATTTTAGTCGTATAAAAATCTAATAGAACTTCCGTGCAATAAAACTTTCATTGGTCATATTTTTGTAATTAACCGTAGAAAAAATCTAAAAAAAAATTCATTCGTTCTCGCCTATAGATGTCAAATTTGAAATAAAAAAAAATCCAGTAAGATGCTGTTACTAGGTTATTGCTCGGGGGCGTCGATATCATCCGTGAGGCTCTTGAAGATAGCAATAAAGGAAGGCCAGTCTTCCACTTGCGAGCTGAATTTTGGGAGCGCTATTTTAGGCAACACTGCTGTGGGTGTAGCAGCAGCGGAGGTACTGGGCTGAGAAAGAGCAGGGGGCATTGCGCTGATTTTCTCCTTAGCGACCAACACTTCCATGTAGGCCTCCATTGCCTTAGCATGGTTGTCAGTGTAGGCTGCCTCGACTTTATCGTCCAAGTCCTCATCATCTATTATGGCGTAGAATATGTCGTCTAGCTTGGAACAAATAAAAAAAAAACACTCTGTATATTTGTTAGCTATGAGTTGAAATTACTAATTAATCACAACTACTTGTGAAGCCGTGCGGAGTTGAACAAGAATAAGCGATAATAATATGTAAGAATAATAAGCCGTGTATCGCGGCAAAATGTAAAAAAAATATACGAAACTATGTAAGGGTTCAAAAACCGTAACTACGTTATCTATACTAATAATTAATTAACGTGCGAATATAGCTATGCTTTTAATGCGGAAAATTGACATTAAATTCAATAAAACACAAACAAA